>JAJHSJ010000002.1:9624457-9696930 GCA_021015155.1 Magnolia officinalis | reverse complement strand
TTTTTTTTCTTTTTTTTTTTTTTTTGGGACATGATGGTGTTTCTGGAAAGGGTAATTGGTGGATATATACAGTTTTATTTCTGGTAAGGATGTGAGAAATGCAGCCTTTCGATTGTAATCATTGACAAGGTTAGGTAGGGTTACCCGTGATAGATTTTCACATTGTCGGCGTTGATGGGCTCAGGAAGATCCTCGCCTTTCAGATTGGTGAGCCGAAGAGCACCTCCTGGGAGTACTTCCCGAATGATCAGTGGTCCATCCCACAATGGTTTGAATTTTCCTCTGGGATCTGGCAAATGAAGCGGCAGGATACGTTTCATGACCATGTCACCGACTTTGAAACTTCTCTTCCGGACTCTCTTGTTGTAAGCTCGAGCGATCCTTCTTTGATAGCATTGGGAGTGGCTTAGCGCTCGCATGCGCTTTTCATCTGCCAGATGCAGTTGATCGTACCTTGCTTGTTGCCACTCGCCTTCCTCGACTTCACTTTCCAGCAGTATCCGCAGTGAGGGGATTTCGATTTCGACTGGTAGTACTGCTTCCATTCCGTAAACGAGCTCATATGGAGTTGTGCCTGTAGCAGACCGTACAGACGTGCGATAAGCCCAGAGTGCATAAGGAAGCATTTCTGACCAGTCACGATATGTCTTCACCATCTTTTCGAGTATGCGGATGATAGTCTTGTTTGCGGCTTCCACCCCACCATTCATCTGAGGGCGGTAGGGGCTCGATCGATGGCGTTGAACTTTAAACTTGTCGAGGAAATCGTTCATCCTTTTGTTGACGAACGGAGTTCCATTGTCAGTGATAATGGCGTGAGGGACCCCATATCGGCTGATGATGTTGTTCTTTATGAATTTGACCACATGAGATGCTGCAATAGTGGTATAGGATGCTGCTCTCTATCCATTTAGTGAAGTAATCTACTGCCACCAGGATATATTCATGCCCATTTGAAGCTTTAGGGTTGATCTTGCCTATGATGTCGAGTCCCCATACAGAGAAGGGCCATGGTGCCGTCAAGTTGTAGAGTTCGGAGGCAGGTGCATGGATCTGGTTTGCGTGCTCCTGACACTTGAAGCATCTCCTGACGTGCTTGCAGCAATCTGTTTCCATTGTAAGCCAGTAGTAGCCGAGTCGTAGGATCTTCTTTGCCATCATGTGTCCATTCATATGCGGGCCGCATAGTCCTTCGTGGATTTCTGACATGATGTGGGCTGCCTCTGTCTCATCCACACAGCGGAGAAGGACTTGGTTGAAGGATCGCTTGTAGAGGGTACCCCCGATGATCACGAACTGAGCTGCTAGTCTTTGTATTGTGCGTCGATCAGGCAGAGCCGCTCCTTCCGGGTACTTCTGATGTTCGAGGTATTTTTTGATGTCTGTGTACCATGGCTGATCATTTGGGGCAGGTTCAGCTTCTTCGATTTGTAGGCAGAATGCAGGTTCCTCCTGGAGTTCGACAGTGAGTTCCCATTCAGCTACTCCTTTTGGGATTTCCAGCATTGAAGCGAGGGTAGCTAGAGCGTCCGCAAACTGATTCTTGACCCGAGGCATGTAAGAGAACGTGATCTCCTCGAATTCCTCGATCAAATTCTCCAGATAGACGTGATAAGGAATCAGCTTCTCATCCTTGGTCTTCCAATCGCCATTTATCTGATTGATGATGAGTTGCGAATCTCCGAAGACTCGTAACTTCTTTACGTTGAGGATGATGGCTTCTCTTAGACCGGCGATGCATGCCTCATATTCAGCTACATTGTTGGTGCACTGGAATGCTAGTCTTCTGGATATAGGAACTGGGACGTCTTCGGGGGAGTAGAGTATGGCGCCTACTCCACTCCCCTTCGAGTTTGCAGCTCCGTCGAAGAAGAGTGTCCACTCTCCTGCCTTTCTTTCCTCTTCTCCCTCGATCTGGAGGATGTCCTCGTCGGGGAAGAAGGTCTTCAGAGGTTGGTAGTTGGGCAGGAGTGTGCTGCTAATGATCGGCCAGTGCTTGCCCCTTGATTGCCTTCTGGGTGACATATGTGATGTCAAACTCAGAAAGCAGTAGCTGCCATTTTGCGATTCTGCCCGTCAGTGCCGGTTTTTCGAACAAGTACTTCAACGGGTCCATGCGAGCGAGCAGAAGTATCGGGTGAGCGATCATGTACTGCCTTAGCCGTTGTGTTGCCCAAACTAGGGCGAGGCATGTCTTTTCTAAGCTGGAATATTTGGCTTCGTAGCTTGTAAACCGTCGGCTTAGATAGTAGATCGCTTGCTCTTTCTTTCTTCCCGTATCGTCGTGTTGGCCGAGGACGCATCCGATTGCTTCCGCTGCGACAGAGATATACAACAGAAGTGGCCTACCTGGAGTAGGCGGCACGAGCACTGGAGGATTTAGCAAGTATCTTTTGATTTTATCGAAGGCCGCTTGGCAGTCGTCATTCCATTCTTTTGGAGAGTTCTTTCGTAACAGCTTGAATATGGGTTCGCAGACCGGAGTGAGTTGTGCGATGAATCGGCTGATATATTGGATTCGCCCGAGGAAGCCCCGAATTTCTTTCTCAGTCTTGGGCGGTGGCATCTCGATGATGGCTTTGGTTTTGGTCTCATCCACCCTGATACCGTCTTCGCTGACAATGAAGCCTAAAAGCTTGCCTCCGGTTGCACCGAAGACACATTTTTTGCGGATTGAGGCGGAGCTTGAACTTTTCCAGCCTGTCGAAGAGCTTTTTGAGATCTTCAAAGTGTCCTTCGATCGTGCGAGACTTGACAATCATGTCGTCCACATAAACTTCCATCTCCTTGTTTATCATGTCATGAAACAAGGCAGTCATGGCTCGCTGATACGTAGCTCCTGCATTTTTCAATCCAAAGGGCATGACCCGATAGCAGAAAGTTCCCCATGGCGTGATGAAGGAAGTCTTCTCACGATCTTCGACGGCCATCTTGATTTGATTGTAACCGGAGAAACCGTCCATGAAGGAGAAGATCTTGTGTCCAGCAGTATTATCTACCAGTGTGTCGATATGAGGCAGAGGGAAGTCATCTTTAGGGCTTGCTTTGTTGAGGTCCCTAAAGTCGATGCACATTCTGACTTTCCCATCTTTTTTTGGAACTGGTACGATATTTGCGAGCCATTCCGGGTAGTTGGAGACTACCAGAAATCCCGCGTTGTATTGCTTGATGACTTCATCACGGATTTTCAGGGCCCATTCTGGCTTCATCCTTCGCAGCTTTTGCTTGACTGGCTTCATTTCTGGCTTTGTTGGCAGATGATGCACCACCAACTCTTCATCGAGCCCTGGCATGTCCTCGTAAGAGAAGGCAAAGTTGGACAACCTCGGTTTCAGAAACTCCATCATCTTCTGCTTGTATTCTGGGGGAAGCGATTTCCCGATACGCACTTCCCTGGGGGATTCCATTGACCCTAAGTTCACAATTTCGAAGTCGTCTGCCACAACATTGGCCTTTGTTTCGAATTTTTCGAGGGAATCCTCGAATTCGAGAGCGGTATCATCATTTCCCTCATCCGGGGCTTCATCCAAACCCATGAGTTCGAAGTCTAATTCTAGATTGAAATCATATGAGTCGACTTCAAACTCGTGCTTGTCATGAGAAGTGTTTGGCACAGTGATTTTTGAAAAATTTTCTATTGTTTTTGTATTTGGAAGTTTTTTGATGTTTTGTGATTTTGAGGAATATATGATGTTTTTGTATTTGAAAGATTTTTTGATGTTTTGTGATTTTGAGGAATATGTGATGTTTTTGTATTTGAAAGATTTTTTGATTTTTTTTTGTGTTGCCAAGATGAGTGACGGAGTCTGCACAACCATGATTGGTCTTGTCCTGGTTCGGGATACCAATTGCTATTTACATTGGCGTTTTTTTTTAAGGCTGATGCTAGCGAGTGGTTTGCTAGCTGATTCGATTGTTTGGGGGATGGCTGACCATCCTGGCTCTTTTCCCCTTTCGATCTTGCTGATCTGCCCTGTCTGTTCCTGTGGGTCACCTGTCTCGATGACCATGATGTCTGCTGGGCTGGGCTCAGAGTCAGAATCTGATTCGACCTCTGTGCCCAGGAGCTGAAATTCCTCTTGTTCCTCGGATTCCTGGGACGGGATTTGGACATCCGTCCAATCCAGAGCAAGCCACTTACCTTTGTCAACCCAATGGATGGGTTGCTTCTGCCCTGTGTTCCCCTGAATGGGTGTCTCCTTGTTCTGGCCTACATTGCCTGCAAAGGACATTCCCAGTTTTGGGTCACTTGCGGGTGGACCTGTTTCCATGCCCCTAGTCTCATGCGGTGGATCTGGGGGTTCTGCCCCTGGCCTTGTGTGTTCCTCTGATGTCCTGAGGATCCGATCCCACCTTATTGGTGGGCAGATAGACTCATGTCTAGTCTGTTTTGCGAGTCTAAGTGCTTGGAATTGGTCCTCAAGAGATATCATTTTGTTCTCATGAATTGTCCCAGCTTTGACAAACTCGATGGGTGTGCATTTAAACAGTTGGCCCCTTTTTGGCTTTTCAGCCTGATCTTCCGATGTCGGCTGATATCCCAGTCCCTGTCTCTGTACATTGGCATGTGCTGGTTTCACTATCATACCTTTTTCATGGAACTCGGTACGGTAATTTAAGACTAATCGCTCAGCAGGGGGAATGACATATTCAGCAGCTAGAGGGCGAGGGTTAGCGATTGCGTTCACTTTTTCGAATTCAAAGCTGTGATACGGAATGTCGCCTTCTGTATGCTGAATGTCAATCACTGGAATGTCAGTTTCTGGGATACTGACCGTCACCGGGAGGATGGTTTCTGGCTCAGCCAGTACTGAAATGATTCGATTTCCCGAAGGGAATTTAACCCTTTGGTGGAGGGTAGATGGGATGGCTCCAACAGCATGGAGCCATGGCCGCCCCAAGAGAAGGTTAAATGAGGCAGGGATATCGATGACCTGAAATGTGACAAGGGTCATGTCTGGTCCAATTTGTAATTCTAGGTCGATTTCCGCCTCCACTTGCCTTCGGGAATTATCGAAAGCTCTAACGCTCATGGTACTGGGTCTGAAGGAGGATGGTTCTATCCCCAACCGTTCAACAGTCCTTAAAGGGCAAACGTTGAGACTGGATCCATTATCGATGAGCACAAGTGGGATCTTGAAATTTTGTGGTGAGCCACTATGTTTAGTGAACGCCTGTGCTCACGGCCCTCAGGTGGTAGCTCATCATCAGAGAAGGTGATGGCTTGTGGTGCGAGAAGTTGGCCAATCATACTTGCCACCATTTCGGGGGTACGTCAGGAGAGATATGGGCATCATTCAAGGTCTTTGCAAAGATTTCTCGATGCGACCTTGACGTGCATAGGAGTTCCCAGATGGATATTTGTGCGGGAATGGTTTTGAGTTGGGCTGCTATGTCATAAGCAGCGTCAGTTTTGCTAGTGGTTCCTGACAAAACTCCCCGAGTTTCTTTTGAGTTCTGACTATCTCTCCTGAGGTATCTCCCATTGTTACCCACCTCATCACATTCTGGGTAGTGCCATGGGACTGCTTTCGGGTTATAGGAAGGAACCGCTCTTCCTTCCAAGTATACCAATGGTTCTTGAGGCTGAGGGGTCATTACTGGAGCAGTTTGTGGTAGGCTCAGTGATATCTCTTGAGGTGCCACCAAGTTTGATTGTTGTGGCCATGGATTTTTCTTCTTTCCTTTGATGTGGGGGAGGGATCCTCTGGGCGTGTGCCAGTTGGTGAGGCATCAAAAATTGCGGGGCTTGAACTGAGGGTGCCCCTTGCAAGGTTGGCAGGGTTAGATCAGGGAGACCTATCGGGAAGATGATAGGTTCAAAATTCAACCTTTTTAGATATGCCGAGGATGGAGTTGAGTATGTCCCTTGAAGGGTGAGGTCCTCAGGGTATGACCTGTTGGGTGCTGCTTCCAAAGTCACGAGAGGCTGAAATGTTGGCGCCGCTTCAAGAAATATGAGAGGTTGAGTAGCTGGTGCTGCTTCGAGGGATACCTGTGGCCTGGGCGGTGGTGCTTGCTGGTGTCCCCATGTTCGATTGGCTGTGTCGGGCATGATTGCTTGGATGGAATGATGTGGATAAGCATGTGTGGGTTGACCTCCTTCAATGTGATTGATGGTAGAGGTGCTGGATGTGCTGGGTCCTGCCTAATGCGAGGGCATGGGATTTTGGAGAATGTTGGCTTGAACTGTATTGCTGGCCTGTGGGGTGATCGCAATCTTTTGGCTTTCGATCAAATCTTGGACCGCATGTTTCAAAGCGAAGCAGCGGTCCGTCAGATGGCCGGGAGCCTGATGATATGCACAATATTGATTTTCATTGTAACCAAGTGGCAAGGGATTAGGTGGAAGTCGAGGCTGGAGGGGTGTCAACAGTTGCTTTTGCATGAGCATTGTTAGCACTTGGCTGTATGATTGTGCTAACGGAGTGAACTTCCTCCCTAACATTCCTTGCTTGTATGGTCCTTGCGCATTTCCCCTAGGCTGTTGCGATTGCTGTTGAGATGACTGTGCCTGATATCCTTGTTGGGTTTGCTGGGGTTGGTACTGCCTATTCTGTTGTGGCTGGTATTGTCTGTCCTGCCGTGGCTCTGGTGGTGGAGCATACTGGTTGCCTTGAGTGTTAGCGATGATGTTGTTAACTTCAGAAGTACGCTGCACGGGAGCAGTGCTGCTTCCATTCCCATATCCAACAGGTTTCCCCTCGACTTTGTTTCTTTTGATTGAGGGGGTCTGATGTGGCCATGGGGAGATGGTTCCAGCTCTGATCCCGGCTTCTACTTGTTCTCCGGCTCGGATGAGTTGGGAGAAGTTTACGTACGGATACGAGATCAGATATCCTGAAATGCTGGGATGTGCTGAATGCACAATCATGGATATTTGCTCCTCGTCATCGATGGAGTTTCTCATTCGAGCTGTCATAGCTCGCCATCGTCCTACGTATGCTGATAAAGATTCATCGCTTTTTTATCTCAGGGCGGCCAAGTCAGCTCTCCTTGGAGCCATGTTCAGGTTGTATGAGAACCTGTCAATGAATGCTTGGGAAAGTTTTTCCCAAGTTCTGATTTGGTGGCTATCTAATGAGGTGTACCAATCCAAAGCGTCACCCTTAAGGGATTTCTGGAAAAGTCTTATCAACGCTCCATCATTCCCTGCTATCGCATTGAGCTCCCCACAAAAGGCTTTTAGATGTGCTGTGGGGCACCCACTACCATCATACCTTTTGAACTTTGGTATTTCGAAATTCGGAGGTACCCGGGCGTCTGAGAAGGGACAGAGGTCCCTGAACTTAGTGGATGGATGATCCACTCCTTGTTGTCTTTGAAGCTGGTTTTGCATCATTTGTAGCTGCTCTCGTAACTCCTCAATCTCTGACTTACTTTGCTGTGGGTATCTTGCCCCTTGCTGTAGGGCCTGTGCTGCTTCTTCTTCATATGGATCCAGAATGGGGGTTTGATGGAAAGAAGGTGGACTCCCGATGGCGGGAGGTAGCTGGAATTGAACACCACTCCCTTTCGGAGGAGGGTGGGATGTTCGGAAATGACTCCCGCCTGGGGTATCTGCCAATTCCGGGATGTTACTCCCGTTAGGGGGAGTGAGCTGGACTCGAAACTGGCCCCCTTCATGGGCATCCGCCAGTTCTTGTCTGTGATTTACGTGTGCTGTGACCGGATTGTTGTGATGTGTTAAGTAGAGATGTGGGGGAGGGTTGCTCCCGATTGCTTGTTGTTATTGGTCTTGTGCTGATTCTTCTGGGAGAGGGAGCACAGGATTTGCTGGAGGAATGAGAGAGAAGGCAAAAGGAGTTTGAGGGAGTGAGCTGTTCTGCACACTAGGCTGGGTCATTTGTGTATTCGGTGTGGCACTTGGCACTAGGCGAAGCAGTAGCTCTTGCATTGTTCGAAGTAATAGCTCTTGTGTAGTGGCATTGACTGGCAACTCTGTCGGAGCTATTGGTAAGGGTATGGGTGTAGGCATAGGTGCGGGTGCGGGTGCGGGTGTAGGTGCGGGTATTTCTGGAGCTGGTTGGGGTGACGGCTCTTCTTCATGGGTCGCTTGAGAAGTTATGGCTGCACGAGATCGAGTGGTCATGGTTCAGATCTTTGCCTAAGCAAGTGTAAGCCAAAGAGATTTTTTTATGTTTTGTATGAATGTAATGAATGTCCCTTGAGATTAGTATACCACACGTTGTCGAGTCGGGTCTCAGCTAGTGCATTCTACACTGTCCCCAGTGGAGTCGCCATTCTGTAGACACTGAAAAATCGGCGTCCACATTGTTCAGGTTGTTGGTATAAAATGTTGGTGTTATGGTAATGCTGGGGGTGATTAAGCTGACTTATGATTGTTGGAGTCGCCACTAGCCGAATGATCTCAGAATCCCGCGGTCGGCTAGAACCACGAAATACGTAAGGTTGGAGAAATCCGAAGATTCTCCGACCTTAGATTGACTCCTGGTCTACGATCCGGGATTCTGGGTAAGGGACCTCGGTTACAAAGAGGGAAGGTGTTAGGCACCCTCTCTGCCCGTACAAGTGTACGGTCTTGACTTAGTGTGGTAAAATAATCTCAAGGGATGATGATGATGCTATGGTCATGAGGGGACTAGTCACACGTGGATTTCTGATGTAGCAAGATCCGAGTATTTCGGCAGGCTACAGAGCATACGTCCGACAATGTGTCTAGAGGGTGGATATGATGATGCTTATGCAAAGAGGTAAGAAAAGTGGACTAGATCACTAGGAATTTCTGATGTGACAGGATCCGATGTACGGCAAGTCACAGAGCATACGTCCGCTAGAGATCTAGAGAAGCAGGGGGGTTGAGAAGGGAGTAGATGTCATGATGAATGCTTGTAGGATGATGGATCTTTGGCTTGATTCTTGAGTAAGCTAAGATGTTGATTGAACCATGATCATTCTAGGCTAGGATCAGGGGGTTTGGAAGGTTGGGGTAAGGCTGGGAGACGGTTAAAAAATTTGGGAGTTTGAAGGCTTGGGAGCTCCTTCCCTTCCTTCACTCTCCTCCTCACTCTCTCTCTCTCTTCCTCTCTTTTCCTCTCACTCTTTCTCTCTCACTCTCTCCCCCTCTTGGTAGCTCTCGTCCATGGGTGAAAATGAAAGGGGAGAGGGCTATTTATAGCCCTTTCCAATGGTTGTTTGGTAAATAGAGGATAAGAGGAGGGCAAATGCTGATGTGGCATATGGTGATTGGTGGAGAGGAGAGAGATGCCACATGGCATGCTCCCATTGGCTAAAGGGGCTGGTAAAACGGTAAATAGTGAGGATGGGGAGGGTAAATGTATAGGAAAGTTGACTTTAGACGTTGGGACAGCTGTCCCTGCTCAGACCGCACGCGGTGGAACTCCGATCACCGCCTGCGGTAATCCGACAACCGCCGGCGGTAGTTCGACTACCGCCCGGACCTGGTTGAGTCTGGAACTCGTGTGACTGGCTCCGTGCGCGTTTTCTGGGAGGAAGCGGTAATTTGACTACCGCCGGCGGTAATCGGATTACCACCTCGGTACGGTTTCTCTCGAAATTCATCTTGTGAGTCCTTTTTTGGGTCCTTAGAGTGAAACAAAGTTCTTTTCGGATATTTGGCTCAGAATGGCTTGAAATTGGCTCGATTGTTACCCGAAAGTGACTCAAGAAATGGATCGGTTCTGGACATGGTCTGGATTGAATGATGATTCATGATAGCTCAGGTTAAGATTAGAATTAGGTTTTAGGATATGATCATGGTTCTCGGATTGTCTTAACAAAATCAAGATATTAGCCTGGGTGGGGTGTCTACAGTGCCCAATGTAATTATAGTATAGTGATACACATGTTACACATGCAACTATTGAAATAATTTCAGACCCCCCCTCTTGAGGGGATTTGAAACCCCCAATTACTTTATGCCCCCAAACAACCAGGGGATTTGAAACCCCCTCAAATCCCATTGAACCCACTGCCAAACGGCCCCTAATTATATCCATGGGCTGAAAAATAAAAACACTCTACCTCTATTGGGCAACAAAATACATAGCAAGTAAACAGCTAAAAATAATTTACCAGAGGAAAAATCTTATCATCCATCTCATGGTCCATGTATTTTACCCTGTCATTTTAGGGCATGAGTCTAAAAATGAGACAATGCAAAGCTTAAGTAAACCACCGCAATGCAGAACAAAAAATTCAAAGCAACCACCTAAAATAATCTGCCAAAAGAAAAATCTAGCCATCCATATGTTTATATCCACACCGCCCTTACATTTGCCAAATCATTTTAATACATAAGCTCAAAATTTAGGCAGATGCAAAGATGAAGTAGAGGGCACCACGGAAAGCGTCGGGGATTAAACGCCCACCATATAAAACTTACTGGGAGCCACGGAAATCATGGATCAAGCTGATATTTGTGTTTATCCTTGAATCAGTACGTATGGCTTTAT
This sequence comes from Magnolia officinalis, assembly GCA_021015155.1. NCBI lineage: Eukaryota > Viridiplantae > Streptophyta > Magnoliopsida > Magnoliales > Magnoliaceae > Magnolia > Magnolia officinalis. The sequence continues at coordinate 9,686,494 of JAJHSJ010000002.1, read as the reverse complement.
GAACACGATGACGGTAAATCAAAAACATGGTGTGCACTAGGAAGGTTTCAACTGAAGGTGTTATTGTCCCCGACATTTTTTGTGTTGTAGTCCACTTGAGCTTTGAATCTGGCTCGTTTTTGGGCTCATGCCAGAAAATGATCTTACAAAATGGATGAATAGTGTGGATATAACACATACATCATGTTGGGGCTCACGGAACTTTACCATGTCAACACACCACGAGGTTGGCCACACCACGCAATCCGCGTCGGTGGCTCACCTGGGAGTGAAAAAAAGAAAAAAAGACCCACCTATTGAAAAGCTCCACTCTTTCGCACGTATGCGTCTGGCACGTGTACCTGCATGCGGGTCGGCATGGCTATCATGCGTGTGGGCACGGCTCGAATGCGTGTGTGCTTTGCAAGATACCAAACATGCCTATATCAACTTTTTTTTCTTTTATTTTTTTCTTTTCTTTTATTCTTTTATTCTTTTTTCTTTTTTATTTTTTCTTTTCTTTTATTCTTTTATTCTTTTTTCTTTTTTCTTTTTTCTTTTTCTTTTTGATCTTTTTGTTTTTTGCCTATATCAACTCAATTCAAAGGAAAGGCTTCTATTCCACTCAACCTCTCTCTCTCTCTCTGCAATGGACGAAGATTTTTCATGCCGTCTCTTCTCCAAGCGTTCAATCCTCCTTTGTGTTGTTTTACTTATCTACCCTTTCATTGCCTTACATGGGGGTGCTTGGAAAGCCCCCTTCCACCCCAGGGACATCATTCCCTTGCTCCCCAGGCAAGTATCCTGGCCGTTGATCAACTCTCTCAACAGTGCTGTTGATCTCCTCCCTTCTTTCGTCGGGGCCGCTCCCGCTTCTACGAACGCTCCTCTAGAGTGGAAGGGAGCCTGCTTTTATAACAACACGGCGTGGATGGAATTCAACAATAAGAGCAAGACCCAGTTCGGCGGTGGAACTCTTCATCTCAAGGTTGGAATTGGGTAGAATCTGTTTTCTCTCTTCTTTCATCTTTTGCTTGATTTTTTATTTTTTGTATATCAAGGTTGGAATTGGGTCGAATCTGTATTCTCTCTTCTTCCATCTTTTGCCTTCTTTTTTTTTGCATATCATGGTTGGAATTGGGTAGAATCTGTATTCTCTCTTCTTTCATCTTTTCTTGATTTTTTTCGGTTTTTTTAGTAATTTGAAATTTGGGTTTTTGTTGGGGTGATATTTAAGCCCTTTTTCTGATATATGCACCTTTTCTTCCTTATATTGGTATTGGAATAGCTGGATGATAAGACTATTTCAGTACCAAAAGTAGAAAAGAGGGCTGTATGCATCAAGAAGTGGGGTCCATCGTTTTGTTAGTTATTCAGCATTTTGAATTCTATGTATTGAGCTTTCCGAATTTTCTTGCGTTCTACAGGAATCGAACTATCTGAATATATGGTTTGGTTGGTTTTGTTCAGACTTTTATGTATTCTTCTAGGTTGTGTTTGGGTGTACTATGATTTGCATTTCGATAGTTTAGTCCGAAAAGGAGGAAATGCCCGAATCATGATGACCTTCCTAACTATCTGAATGGTTGGTTTGTTCGAACTTTTATGTAATGTTCTAGGCTGTGTTTGCGTGTAGTATTGCATTGGATTGCAATAATTTAGTTTGAAAAGGAGGAAATGCCCAAATTGCAACTACCTTCCTCTGGGTTCACTCCGGTGGACCAGTCTCCAAATTGCAATTACATTGGTTTCAATTTGAGCTTGTAATTAATAAGTATCAGTTTGAAGTTTATGTGAAAAGTTGAGAGACGCTAAGACAATTTGATGATGTGGTTTGCATCAGATGTGAGAACTGGAGCAATCGTGCAAGATCCAGGCCATTTATCAGGCAGGGGCCATCAATCATTAACATGACAAGTGGGCCACATGTATGTCGAACATAGACTGTTGTTGGTATTTTGTTTCTGATCATCCACTTCTCTCAAATACATGCAGCCTATTTGATCAGCGGGTGGCCTGATTCTGGACTGAGGAATTTTTACAAAGGCCTCACATGATGAATGGCCTTGATCTTTTACAAACATGTACCAGGTTGTAACATGTGCCATGAATAAACTCGTCCTGGTGTGAACTAAGAATTTCTCATGAAAAGATTCATTGGCCTATAATTTTGTCACTTCAATGGATCTATCTCCTGTCTAAATCCCAACTTCAAATGGGAAAAAAAGAAAGTTGGACTTGAAAGTAACTGTACATCAACTTGAGGCTGCTGCATCACTGTTAAAGCAAGGAGACATCATTACAGCTAGTGTTTCCACTGTACTAACTGAGTTTTCATAGTTCAACTCAGTTTCGCATCCAAACACTGCAGAGCCGAATTAATTTCGGAAGAGTTGGTGAAATGCATTTGTTAGGTATTGGTTTCTGTATAAGTATAGATGGTTTCTTTTCCTTCTCTTTTCTTCATGTTTTATAGGAATCTAACTATTTGAATATTTGCTGTCATTGATTCTTATGCTTTTTTGTGCAATTTGGCACTAATTTTCGAGGAATTGAAGTAATGGGTCTAGCATTCTGGCTGGGTATTGGGAGAACTTTTGTGCAATTTTAGAAGAACATCACCAATCACCTTCACCATCATCTTCGTCTTAGACTTTTTTCCAACAGTTTGGGGTTGGCTTTTAAATGGTAGATTGTCAGAAGTTTTACGGTTGGATACCTACTAGATTCACCTTACCTTGGAGTTGGCCATGGTAGAGGTTCAAATTGACACCACTCAAATGTCAACACAAGCCTGCCGTGTATTGACCTCTAGCTCAGCTATCACATACATGCCCCAAAAGGCAAGCAAGGTACGCTCATGGAGAGGCAATTGCCAGCCATACCATGAGCACGGAGCACCCATGTTTTGAAAGGTCATGCTCAAGTAGCTGGATGTACAAAGTAGCAGGCAGCTGACCGATACATTACCTCATACTAGGTAATAGACAGAGACATGTTTGGAGGAATCTTTATCAATCTTATGTTTATAGCCTAGTTCTTGAACCCTAAGATTTGGGTTGGCCGAGTCAGATAGGTAGAGTCATGCTGGTAGTCGACACCTATACCCTAAATTTTAGGATTCTAGCTTCTTTCCCCCTTAATAAGTACTTATGTTACGATGTTTCCGTGTTTGTAATCAGTTTTTCAATTGATCATTGGACCTTGTGACTAGTGGCTTCAATATGTGTTGAATTTCTTCAATTATCACCTAACTCCATCCACTGTGTTGTGACATTCTTCACTAGCATTACAAAAAGAATTTCAAGGTACCACCATAGAATATTAATTTGTTTAGTCTTTAGCGAAAATATTCACACCATAGTTTCTTTGATCACATTGGGATGCAAGATGCCACTAATATATGTATGGACATGTTGTGTGTTTTATGAGCTTTTTTGTTTTCTTTCCAGACGAGCAAAGCACATAGTTGGACATGCATAGATCTTTATGTCTTTGCAACTCCATACCGTGTGACATGGGATTACTACTTTCTTGCTCGGGATCACACCCTTGAGTTTGACAAGTGGGAAGGAGAAGCAGAGCTTGAATATGTGAGTTGATGCTTCTAATTGTCAAGGATATAGTATCTACCTTCTTCCATGAAACATTTATTTCCATATCGAGGACTGCTTTACTTTCTGTGGCATCAGGTGAAACATAACGGAGTTTCTATCTTCCTCATGGAGTCAGGGATGCTGGGGACCCTTCGAGCACTGTGGGATGTCTTTCCTTTATTTTCGAATACAGGTTGGGGCGAGAATTCGAACCTGGCTTTCCTTGAGAAGCATATGGGAGCATCATTCGAAGTGCGTCCTCAGCCGTGGGTAACCAACATCAGTGTCGATGATATTCACTCAGGAGATTTCTTGGTGTTATCAAAAATTCGTGGGCGGTGGGGTGGTTTTGAGACTTTGGAGAAGTGGGTTACTGGAGCTTATGCAGGTCACACTGCAGTTTGCTTGAAGGATTCCGAAGGAAAACTTTGGGTTGGAGAATCTGGGCATGAAAATGATGAGGCAAATCATCTTGATTTTCTTCTTGTTTTTTTTCCCCTCACCATAAGCATATGAACCAACACACTCCTCTAGATGCCGGACATCCAAGCTATGCATCAGGTGGGCCCTACGGTATCAATGACTTGCCCAAAATTTCATGCTAGTCCACTCATCAGGCAGGCTCTCTATGCTGACTCTGGAGTGTTGGCAATTTCTTTCAAACTTCCCATTGTTTTCACCAATGTGCATCCCGCCCGATGAATTGACTGGCCTGAACATTCGAGCCAGGTCATCTACACATTGTTGCCCACCTGACACGTTCTTTAAAGTTTAATATCCGTGCTTGGTGGGCACGTGTGTCCGTGTGTATAGGTGCATGTGGAAGTAGGTGTGGCTTAGCAAAACTATTTACAGTACCATATTTTTCATTTCAAACTGGTCTATTCTCTTTTTTAGGGGGAAGACATTATTGCTATGTTGCCATGGGATGAATGGTGGAACTTTGAGCTGACTAAAGATGATGCTAATCCTCAGATTGCATTGCTTCCCTTGCATCCTGACATTCGGGCCAAATTTAATGCAACTGCAGCTTGGGAGTATGCGAAAAGCATGGATGGAATGCCATATGGTTACCATAACCTGATATTTAGCTGGATAGACACCACAAACGGGAACTACCCACCACCCTTGGATGCCCACTTGGTATACTTTCCTAGTTCTCATACACCATCTCACTTTTCTTTTCAAATTATATTAGATCTTTGATGTATACTTTTTCTGTGTATGTGACATTGCTTTTAGGATAACACTGATATTTATGTTAACAAAGGTTTAGAAATATGTTTTACTTGTGGGACATGTCGTTTCAATGTTACTTGAGTCACATTGTCATTGCATGCTCAAAATCTGGAGTAGTTATTGCATTTGGCATGTGTATTCATAGGGCTGCAACTTGGCTTCGGGTCAACCTGAACACGATTGTCAAGGTCTTCGGATTGTGTTCGGTTGGAAAACACCAACTACCGCTGCTGCTAACTACTGCTACGAGCATGGTATCCAAAAACGTTTACGTAACAGTTGTTATGAATTATGGGGCTGTAACTGTCATTATGGAAAGAAAAAAAAAAAAAAAGCTCTTTTATGGCTGTCAAGGCCCCATAACGGCCCGTTATGGGGCTGTTATAGTTTTTTCCCCTTTATTTTGGCTGTACCAGAGCCATTATAGTTTTTTTTTTCCAGATTTATTCTTTTTTGAAATATAGCTGATGAATTAAGTGGGATCATACATTCATATTATCTAGCTTGTTGACACAATACATTCGAAGGGTGGTCCACACAATAGGCTTTATTTCTATCCAGTGTGATGTTAGTTGCATATCTGTCACACTATTACCATCATTTATTTTGCCTGCGGTCAGACAATCGTTGCCGTCCACCCAGTGGTCCTCTCCTTTTGTATATTACCCAAAAATTGCACAATAGATCCAGTGTGATGATAGTTGCCTGTGTGTCACACTATTACCATCATTCATGTTGCCTGCAATCAGACAATCATGGACATTTGCCCGGTGGGGCCCTCTATTTATAGACCATACCCAAAATTGTAGCAATCAGATGCTAGCCATCCAATTAATGGACTTTTGCCAGTTGAATGTGGTGGGTTACCCTTTTTTTTCATCTGCCCATTTGAAGACTACATGTACAGTAATGATGGAGCAAGAGAGTTTTCTAACCATATTTCTAATAGTAAATGACCTCTAATCTGTGATAACAATCATCGGACTTGAACAGATCTTTCTTTTTATGATAACAGACCCGGCTAACTTCTATCTGTTTCTTTGTTTTGCACACATAACTTGCAAGGTGTATAGAGTCCAAAGTTTTTGTGTGCCTTAACTGAAGTTTTGATGAGTTACAAAACCATAGTGGATGAAATGTTAAAATTTTGAGTTTAATGGAAATGATAGACTCAATTAGAAATAACAAATTCAATAGAAATTTTTGGCCATCTACATATTGCTTTAATACGTTGTGCCATGCATCTTCTAGGAATAACTATTACCTCTGATGGTTTACAGGTTGCTTCCGTTATGACCATGTGGACTAATATCCAGCCAGCATACGCTGCTAACATGTGGAATGAAGCCCTCAACAAGCGACTCGGAACTCAGGCATCAATCTTGATCACATTTTGCATTTTGCTAACTGAATGCTATTGAAAAAGTTTTCTGAAAAAATTTACTGGAATTTATTTTTAGAGGTTTGTGGATCCCACATGTGTATCTAAGTCTGCACCATCAATTTGTCACCACGTGTCATCCATCGTGTGGGTCCCACCGTGTAGATTCCATGACGTAAGAATCTGGTTTGTCCACGCAGCATGTAGACTATGATTTTAGAAACAAGTGGACCGCATAGAAAAAGTTCAAGTCTTTTTCTCCATCCATTTTAAGTTGTGCCACAACTGATCAAAGGATTTGCGTGATCTTTGGGCAAGGGAATTTACATAATGGGATCCATCTAGTGGATGACTTGGATTTTTCTCCTCTTTGCCATGTTGGCACATCTGGTGTAGCATGTAGATGGGCTGCTTTTTTCATGCATTTGAGATTCGGCAAACCTCTGGTATCGATATCCGGGGTTGCCTAGATTGTAGGTCAGTAAAAGTTGCAATCTGGATTGCAAATAATCTATGATCTAGATTGTGCCATTTGGAACGGAAACCCTCTTGCCCTAGAATCATTCTTTTCCTAAAAGATAGACTGTGTAACCAAGACAATTGCTAGCTGAATGCGACTTTTGCACACTTGTTGCGCTTAAGACAAGTATTGAATGCTCATTAGGTAGATACCACCGTACATGGGCCATGTCCTGAAAATCAGACTGTTCAGATGATCCTAACCACTTGATTTGATGAAAATTTTCCAGTCTGTTTGAGCCCTGTTTCGATCAAGCAATTATAATTTGTCCGAAAGGCCTAATTTTTGGGCCATGGCCCGCATGTATTTTCCATTCCTAGAGGATGATTGGTCAGATGTCATGTTTCCCCATGGGAATGTGCGTGCCATTAGCATTCTGATAGAATAAATATCTGCATGAGCAACTAAAACGTAACAAATATATGAGCAACAGCCTACTTTATTGATGAAATAAAATTCAGTCACATAAATGTCAATCACATTGGTGAGGAAAATGTCGGCACTATGTGTTGGATCTGGTGCTAAACTCTACTGGGCTTTGAGTATATATCATGCATTCTTCTATTGCAGATTCAGAATAAAATAGAAATTGGGTCAACCTATGAATAATGAGTAGGAGGAGATGATAGAAAATAATAGAATTAGGTAGTGGTTGGCGCTGGGCTGGTGTTTTCCATCATAGGTAGAATTGGGTACTGCTCAGGGCATGGCAGCATATTAGCTGGGCTGGCGTTTTCCACTTTTTTGCCCCAAATCACAAGTGCTTAACATGCTTAGTGTTTAGGGCATGGCAGCATGTTAGCTGAGCTAGTGTTTCCCACCTTTCCTGCCCTATTCACAAGTGAGAATAGGACAGATCACACAAGTTCCCACACTACCATGATTTGGCAGTGGCACATGCTGTTGGCCTTGGGCACTGCAACACCCAAACGTATCCTTAGGGCCTGTTTGGTAGACACCTAAAATTAGTTCAGCTCATTTTAGTTAATCATAATTACATATTAGAGATCATGATTGTTAGTTATCAAGATTATTTTTAATCCTTTACCAAAAGGAACTATGATATCTCCAGATCTTCAGATCCTTCATTAGAAATAAAATTTCAGCTACCATATAATATCTCATACATAGTTACGATTAACTATGTGATGAACTCATTTTTAGGTGTCTCCCAAACAGGCGCTTAGTTTTTCGATTTAAAGAGTTTATGCTTCGTCAAAAGCATTGATATGGTAGAATCTTATGTTTCATGCAGGGCCTGAATCTGCCTGAAGTTCTAGTTGAAACAGAACGTCGCGGTGTAACTTTCGATCGATTGCTGGCTATACCTGAACAGGATGATTGGCTTTATACTGATGGATATTCAACATCTTGTGTGGCCTTCGTTCTTGAAATGTACAAGAAGGCAGGGCTGTTTGATCAGAATTCCAGCTCCATTCAAGTCACAGAGTTCACAGTAAGTTGTCCCTCGCGCTCGCACTCCCTCCCCCTCCCCTTCCCCTTCCCCTTCCCCTCCCCCTCCCCCTCCCTCATGCTCACTCTTGCTCCTCCTCCCTATTCCTCTCTTCCTCCCTCTCTCATTCACAGCTGAGATGGGGTCATATTGCCCTGTATCTCCTTGTATTAGGCTGTTTCATCACTGAAATTCAACGTCTCCACTTCTTGTCAAACATCACTAACCAATGAATTTTTCCAAAACATGCAGATAAAAGACGCTTATACCCTCAAGTTTTTTGAAGACGACATGAGCCGCCTGCCGGTATGGTGCAACCAAGGCGACGATGTGAAGCTGCCTTTCTGTCAAATAAAGGGGAAGTATCGGATGGAATTGCCGGAATACAACACCATATTGCCATACGCGCACATGAATGAGAGGTGCCCGTCTCTCCCCCCAAAATACACTAGAACGAAAGACTGTTAAGCTGCTTTTAGATCTCTTGGAATTCTTGTCATATGGCGACTGAGGCAGTTATGTACAGTTGTTGTGATGTTAGTTATATTACTGTGCATGAATCTAGTGTACAGATTTGGTGGGCCACTTGTAAATCTGTTATTCTCAGAAAATATGTAGTAAAGCAAAAGAACTGTTATCTTGTGAACTTTAATTTGACTGATAGATGATTTAGGTGAATGGGAAATGAGGGAAGTTATGAGAACTGCTCATCTCTGTTAAGGTCTACTTGAGGCCTGTTTGGTTACCACTTAAAAATGAGTTTAGTTACATTCCAACTATATATTAGAGATCATATTTCCTTTTGGTAGGATGTGTTTGGTTGCACCAAATTACATGAAATATCATGAGATCTTACCCCATATGAGACTGATTAATCATTAAATATCATGATGTATGGTGCAACCAAATGTGCACATAGGGATTGAAAATAATCTTGATAACTAACAAATCATGGTCTCTGATACAGAATTACGGTTAACTAAGTTGAGATGAACTTGTTTTTATGTGGTAACCAAACAAGCCCGTAAAAGATGTTTTATAATGTGTTTGTCGGGAAAGGAGATTGGGTTCTTTTAGGACACTTCCCAGTTTTGGGTATGTTTGGGAGCCACTATAAAGGATAGTGAGTGGGCTGCTTTTCTGCCCGACTTGACGTCAGTCATGTTTCACGTTGCAGCTGAAACATGATGGATTGTTTTAGGACCAAAGAGGCCGAAAACCCGTGGCCCGCCTACTGCGGTTCTGGTTCAATTGCTATTGAAATGAGAGGTGAGAAAGCCAACATCCAGTCTGCCAAAACATTTGGCTGAAGTAATCTTTGCTGCTCATGAAAATTAAAATGGGGAAACTGAAGAATTGTGGGGCCCTGCATTTGCTGAGGCGTAACATGTGGTTCAGGTGGGCCCCATTGATCTTACGGCTCGGAACTGTTTTTTGGTCTTGTTTTTTTTGTAGAAAAGATGGATGGGAGAGCAGCTGGTGCTTGTCATCATGCTCAGGTCAGTATTCATTTTATTAAGCCACAAGCATCTCTTACATTCGATATATCAATCTAAGGCTTGAAATCATGGCCGTTCATCCAGTGTCCTCCACTATGGATGACCACAGTGTGGAAAGCACACCAATCAGATGATCCTAACTGTTGAGATGGTGACATACAAGTGGATAGTTAAAATAGAAGTTACCTGCTTTCCACAATCATGCAGGTTGAACAGTTGGAATCTTCCCATTAGCCCATCTACATTAGGGCCCACCAGATTAATGGTTTTGATTAGTTGCAGTAGGACCGTCCGAGGATGAGACTGGGCCAGTTCATAGTCTATGGTGCCCCCACTGGCAGAATAGGCAGATGGCCAAGGACTTCCATTTAATTTCTTTTGTTTATGGGACATGGATGGTCCATATGCGTCATCTCGGCCGTACACGTGGCTGCATATTTCTCCTAATGATCCAAAAAATGGAAATTTTACTTGTTAAATGCGACTGTTGGTGCGCCATGGTCATGGTGGGACCTACTGATTGTGTGAGAGTTTGTTTTCGTGACAGAGAGAATTCTTTCCATCTGCATGGAAAGCCATGAAAGTCGCATGAAAGACATCACACGCATATCCTTTCAATCCGCACATTTTAGAATGCTTTTGGAATGAATCCAAAGCATAATACAACGAATTCTACTCATTTGAGCTTTGATTCTGTATTACAAGATATAGCTTTTTTGAGATTGAAGAAGCCAAACAGGTATTTATCAATATACAACTACTAGCTCTTTGGCATATTGAGGTAAAAGCCAAATGTTTGGAATTTTCCTTTTTGTAAGGGCTTGTTTGGATGAACCGTCTCCAATCCGTATCGGTTAGGATTAACTCCTCTTCCCTTTATTTCGAGCCGATGGATTTGAAAACTCATTGGTATGGCTGAAACTAAACACCTTAATAAGATTCAAATCTTTTGAATGATCTTCATCATCTAATTTCGGCTCTTGATTTATGCAAGACACACATCAAAGTAGGCCCTGATGTTTCTAAGCGTCCATTTGATTGCCGTTAATAGGATGGTTAGAATCATCTGATCAATGTGATTTTCAGGTTGTGCCCCATACACAATACAGCCCATGATTTATATGGTCTGGTTTTTCATTCATGCATGCTTTACAACGGATGAATGCCATAATGTCCTAACCATAACAAGCTAAGGGGGTGTTTGGATTGGCAGTATTTTAGTGGAATTCCTCTCATTAAAAAAGAATTCAATCTAACATTCCTTTCTCACTATAGATAGACGTTTGTATACACATTTCTCTAGATGAGTACATGTCTGTCGACAGTTATTCATAGTTTGGCTATGGTTGAAGACAGACTGTATGACTCACCAATGTTTCGGTGCACCTCATCGAGAATTATTTATACACTCTTAAACATTCTTACATGTGCCTAATGACTTTTGAGCACATGAGCTAAGAACAGTCTCTTTCGACTTCTCTTGGTATTTGATGGAAATCTAGCAAAAGGTACATCAAATCTAGCCTGTTTTCGATGAAATGACAAGACCGTAAATACAAATTCACTTTATAACTGTAGTGAGTCTTTAACATTTTTTTTAATGTAATAATTACACTTTTACTTTCCTTTACAAATGCATAGGTTTGATCCAAACAACCCCTAATGTGTTATGGTTCTTAATGACTTTACTTTGGATTTGAATGGTTTGATCATTAGACCAGTATTTGAAATATCAATTTAAACATTCAGACCAGTTTCTTAAAACTAAGATGAAATCAACGATTGGTTATGTCAAAGGTGCGTGCATATGTTTTTCAGCTGGGTACAATCTAAAATGATTCCACATTCAAAAAAGAACCGGACCTTTAACCTTTACTCAAAATTTAATGAACTTTAATGAACTGGTAGACTGTTAATGTGATCAATCGACGGATGGTTGAATTTGAGTATCCTTGTGAAGACACAAGACTCTTGGCCTAGCTTTAGCTGGCATCTTGGCCACAGTGAACTGTAACCCTTCGCGTCAGTAAGCCCCTCTTTGAGCCTCTATTGAATTCTGCTCACTCGGGTCCATCAGTAGCATTGCGTTGACAAAGGCAACCTCTTGTTCGAACCTGAATTGGGCCACTAAAAATGCACAGGGTCACCTTAAAAACCAATCACTTAAGTGGAATCCAACTACACTGAAAGCTCAAGTTCACCACTTCTACTTTAAATCAAAGACACCAACTGATAGGCTAAAAGAAAATTAATTGGTAATTATCTATTTTTTAACGATTTTGGAAGAAGTTCCATGCTGAAATGGGCCAGAGCAGGTGTAAACAGTTAGACCGAACCACCCACAAAAATCAAAGGTCTGGTCCATGTTTTAAAACAATGATTCAGACTCACTTTCAAATTGGAAGTTCAATGTTAGTATCAAAATATCATCCTAAAGAGTGGACAGTCTAATTTTGCTATTTATAGATACTATTAGATTATTTTCTCTTAAGAAGATTACTATTATTTCATTCCTATTAATTATAATATATAGAAGCTAAAATAACTCAGATTTTCTTTATAAGTTTACTCATGCACTGTTGCAGCGAAAGAGAATGAACATCTTCGTCGTTACCGAAGTGGGCAGGCTGCTTGTGGAGGTGGGCCCGACGGAAACCGTTCTCGAAGTAAAGCAACGGCTAGAACTCATCTTAGGCATACCGACCGCTAGCCAGGCACTCTCCATCTATGGCATTGAGTTGATAGACGGGTTCGAGCTAGAATTTTACGACGTTTATGAAGGAATGCAGATCGATCTAGACGTTGCACCAGAAGGGATGTACAAATTCCAAATCTGCATTAAGATATCGACGAGGCAGATTTCTTTAGAGGTGAAAGGTTTGGACACTGTGGCCCACTTGAAGGAGAGAATTCAAATAGAGGATGGGACACCGATCGAACGGTTGACACTTTTCTATTCAGGCACAAAAATGGAAGATGGGCGATGTCTTGGGGAATATGGGATCGTAGAACATTCAGAAATCATTGCCATCATCAAGCCAATTCCACGATTGAAGGCGATCCCACCTCCCCGACGGTTGAGATTTGTCGTGCAGACTACGAGCTCATTCAATTCAATGAACATTCCAGTGGAGATGAATGATAGTAGCAGTGTTAGTGAAGTGAGGCAAGTGTTGTTGGGCCGAGGCTTACTTCCACCTGACGATTATTTCTTCATTCATAAACAACGGATCATGAAAGACGATCAGAGCCTCCGGCGGCACGGTGTCAGAAATGGCGATTCGCTCCATGTGTTCAATGGGACAGTAAGCAACGGCCGTGATTAAGCGATTGCAAATGCTAGGAAAACATTTATGCATCGTTACAATGACACATCTAGACTGTTGATATGATGGGCCCAAAAGAATTTCTAGTTTGAATGGTCACCTCATCCAAGATGACCCAAAAATCTTCCAGACTGGGAAGGTCTAAGCCATCCAATCTTTGGCCTTTTTAAAAGACTCAGGGACTCAGATTGACTCGTCCAGTCTCGAGTTGAGTTGCAACTCACCCTGAGTCGGGCGATTCATGTTATGGGAGGAACTAGGGCGGGTTGGGTCAGGTTGAGGGTGCCTGACCTAACTTTAAGAGAACCCAACCCACAACCTAACTCAACTCTAATTTGAACGTGTGGTGCTCAACCTCAACCCAACCTGAATTCCTCTTTACTCAACCAACTTGACCCAATGTGACCCAAATGCACAATGATTATTTCCAACTTGACCTGGATTTGGTCGACTCAAACCGACACCGATTTCAAATCGGTTTGGTGTTCTCGAACCTGAACCTGACTTGAACATGGGTTTTGGGTCAACTAGAACCCATGTTGCAGCCCTAACTCGTTTGGGGGACTTGTGGCGTCAAAACGGATTGGATTCAACCAAGTTTGAGTCGACTCGAACGAGTTGCACGGGAGTTGTCTGAGTCTTAAAAGTAGAGCTGGGCGCAGGATGACTCAACTCGTTCAGACCCAACTCGAACCGATCCGAGTGGGTGAGTTCGAACTCAAATCGAGTCGAGTTCCAGTCACCCAGTAACTCAACTCGACTCAACCCGAAATCCAACTTGGCACTAACTCAATTCGATTTGAAACTTGACTCCTACACACATGTATAACCCTAGATTTGATGTTTCAAATTTGAGATACTGTGTGGCTGATGGAGAGGCCACAATTCTAGCAGGTGCACCTAGGTTTTGAGTTATAATTTCAGCCCGTGGATATGTCATCTCGGCCCAACTTGGTACTTGTGACCGGCTAGACCCAGACTCAGATCGGGTGAGGCATGCTAAACTCGGTAAAGAGTCGGGTCGAGTTTGATTCAAGTCTATTTCAATATCAAATCAAGCCAGGTCAGCCCAAACTCAGTTCAACTCGAAATGCTCAGCTCTACTTAAAACCATGATAGGGATAGCTCATCAGTACATGTGGATGAGCGTGGACCATTCAACATCCAACCCAAGCTCGCCCATTTATTTGTTGGCCTAATTTTAAGAACCTCAAAGGCGGAAATCAAAGGTGGACCCATATCATGAAAGTTCAGAATCATCATTAGATATATACTCTAATTAATATCGGCCATTCATTTTTCTAGTCATTTATTGTGCCATCATCAAATTTACTTCCAGGAGGGATTGGCAACTAATGTGCAACAACATATTTGATAATCCCGATTAATAATCTGACCTTCTCTGTTATAATTAATATGGACCGTCTATTTTCATAAACAATGATTAGTTAAGATCAACAGTTGAAGTGACTTTTGGGAAGGGTATTTAATCAAAGGTGTGCCTTACATGATCCATGGTCCAGATCACTGTAGAACCTCCTCTATAATAATCAATATGGGCCATCAGATTCTTATCCATGATCCAATGATCAGGATCATCAAAACAAAGTTACTTTAAAAAGGATGGATAATAAAGTTGGGTCCCACGGGTCGAATACTCTTACCATTAGAATGATAAATATGGACCGTTCATTTTCAAAAGATTGACCGGATGGTTAGCCTTATTAGGCCAAAGTGATTTTTAGAAGTGTCTCGGAGGACCAAATGTCACACCTACATGATCGACGGTCCAATTTATTTACCAGACAATTTCTATTATAATACATACGGACCATACATTTCTTATACATGATGGGTTGGTTTGGATCGTAAAATCAAAATGCCTTTGAAGAGTGATTGGCAATGGAAAGTGGGCCCCGCAAGACGGATAGTCCAGATCAATGATAGAACATCTGTTATAACCAACATGGACCGTTCATTTTCCAAGTCATAGATAGAACGGTTAGGATCACACCATCATCGACCAATGAGATGGAAAAATTGATGGACGGTGTGGATAAAACACATGCATCATGGTGGGACTCACGTAGCTTTTCCACCACCGTCACCACCCAATCCGAGTCAGGAAACTACCACGTGGCGTACTGACACTGACGATAGCCACGTCTCTCTGTGAGCCACACGATGATGTATGTGATTTATCCAAGCCGTCCATCTATTTTTGGATTTTTTTTAGGGGATCAGCCCAAAAATGATGTAGATCCAAATCTCAGGTGGACCACACCACAGGAAAATAGTGGTGATTGAACGCCCACCCTTAAAATGAGCCGAAAAACTATTGGACGGCTTGGATATAACACTACATCATAGTGGGGCCCACAAAGCAACGTCCAGTAGGACGCTGCTGGCAGTGTCGGTAAGCAATCCTCGTCCGTTAAATTGTCGGATCATCTCCATTTCTGGGACAGGCTCCATTCACGACGGGGACCACAATTTGAACGGCCCAGATTGTTTTCGTCAGTTACTGAATCGGAACCGAGCCGCTGCTAGGGTTTTTCTCTTCTTCCAAACGCCACCCCACTCCCAAACCCTCTAATTAGGGTTTTTCGTTTCTCTTTCTCTTATTCATGGCCTGAAACTATCAATGCCGTCCGTTTCTTTCCCGACCGTTTCCCGTTTTCCCGCCGTCTTCTACCAAAGACCCTATCTTTTTCAAATCCAGACCCTGAAAATGTCCGCCCATGCCACCGGCAAAAGACCCACTTGCCCCTCCTGCTCCAAACCCGTCCGCCTCTGCCTCTGCTCTCGCATCAAACACCCGCCGATTGAAAATTCGATTGCTGTGACGATCCTCCAACACAGTCACGAGAAAAATCACCCTCTCAATTCGACCCGAATCGCCTCATTGGGGCTGAAAAATCTTGCTATAGTTCCAGTTTCCGACGTCCATTTTGAAGCCCGGTTCGACATCCAGCTGATGAAATCCGACCTGGAAGGTATGAATGACGGTTTTGAATGCGGTAGGGACCGTTTGGAGAAACCCAGATTTGGTTGGATTTCAGATTCTATAGAAACCCAGAAAGAAGTCAGAGAATTGGGCTCTGGAATGGCTGTTTTTGCTGCTGAATGGGACAATGGGAGCTGTCGAGACCGCCTGCAAAAACTGAATTCTGATCAAAATTTGGATTCTGGAGAAACCCAGGAAGCAGAATCAGACTCCAAAACTGCAATTTCTGCTGCCAAATTGGAAAATGGGAGCTGTCGACACCAGCCGGAAGAAACAGATTGTCATTCCGAAGAAACCCAGAAAGCAGCTGGCAAATGGGGCTCTAAAGCTGCAATTTTTGCTACGGAATTTGATAATGGAGTAAGTAATTGTCATACCCCCTTGCAGATTTCTCAATCCCATGAGGAGAAACTCAATACCAGACAAATTCCACCATCTCCAACGGAGAGGGAAAATGCCCATTTGCTGAACAATCACAAACAATTAGAAAAATCAGATTTTGAGCGAGTTCCCGATTTCTCAGCAGAGATGGAAACATTATTGAGGTCAGATTTGAAAACCAGTACGATTGCTGCCAATGCAGAAAATGGTTTTGTAAACAGCTTTACATATCATCACAACGGTCAAAATTTATCAGAAAAGGTAGATTTTGAGCAAAATCCAGCCTCAGAAATTGGCAAAGAGGATAGAAGTTTTGCTGTTACTTCGAAGATCCATCAAAACAACCAGAAAAAAACAGAGTTTGATATGACTTCAGATTCTACCACAGCCAAAGAACCATCATTGGATACCCAAAAACCTGTGATCAACCTGAGTCCCAATCAAATTGAAGAATGCATGACAGCTAGAGAAGATACCATTACCGCCACCATTGCTAAATGCAATTTCACCTGCTCCCTCACTTGCCTCCAGACCTCTCAAAACAGCTCCAAAAAACCCGATTTTGGTTCCCTTTTATCTTCCTCAATTGGCAAAGACGCCATTTCAAATGGGTTCATCGTGAAAAGGGTGCAGACAAAGCTGTCAATTGGTAGTAGCACAAAAGTTGGGGAGTTTGAGGAATTCAAAATTGCAGTTCCACCTGGATCTGCCCTCCTTTTTCCAAGTGAGAAATCGATTGGTTTGGATTCTGTTGATTTCGAGGTGAAGCATTTGATCGTTTTGGATGGAACATGGGCGAAGGCGAAGAGGATGTACCATGAGAATCCATGGTTGAAGCTGTTGCCGCATTTGAAATTGGATTCAAGGGAGACAAGCTTATACAGCGAAGTGAGGCATCAGCCAAAGGCTGGGTGCTTGTCTACCATTGAGAGCATTGTTTGTGCCTTGAAGGCATTGGGAGAGGATAGTACGGGTTTGGATGATCTTCTGAACGTGTTTGAATCGATGGTCAGGGATCAGAGGCGATGCAAAGATGAGAGGTTGAGTAGAGAGTCTTTGGCGGCGTAAGCTTCTTCTGATCCCATCTATCCATTCACTAGGCTGTGTTTGGATGAACATATTTAACTGAATTGCAATGAATGGTTCAACAAAGATGAAATGGCCAGATTCTAATGAGGAATTGCAAGGTCCTTGTTTGGTGATGCAAAGGACTTCCAACATGTGGGGCGTTGGTTCAGTTATCCAAACTGTTAATCTGATGGGTTCCTATGTGGGTGGGAGATGTTCTGGAACTCCGAGATCAGATTATCATAACCCCCCAAGATCTAGCCCTTTCCATTGAATGTGGACCTTCGCCATCTAATTGTTGGGCGCTAATTGAAGCACTGGATCTTATACATTTAGGAGATTTCCAGCGGATTCCCATTCATGGAGGGGCCCATCAGATTAACAGATTGGATCACTGAATCATGTGACTACATGTCAGAAATCTTTATCTTTGCTGATGAGCTAGAACTTGTTATTTCTCACTTGTAATTAACTTGGAATTCATAATAAGAAAGGAACCAAAAACTACAGTCATATTCCTCTTTAAGTCCAACTTGGAGTGTAGTTTCTCAATGCGAGAACTATGTTAATTGCAATTTGGCTGTTTCCACTTCCTGAACTAAAATTGTTGCAATTCAATTCGATGGTGCATCCAAACAAAACCTAAATTAATGATTGATGCGATTGACATATATCCTAACTCCATTGGATCTTTTGATAACACAATAGAGATGAGAAGTTATAAGTGGGCTAGACATCTTCTTGGAATGCCCCTTCTACTCGATTCATATTTACTGGTGATTTTGAAAGCAATTTGTGAGAAATGTCCAGCTCCCTTCTGATTCTGTTGTCATGTAGAACTTATCATCATTGGTTTCTTATTAATGAATTGTGGGGAAATATGTATTTTGCCATAAATAGGCACGACAAGCTATGGATTCTTTCTTTTTTCGTTCAGTTCTTATCTTAGTTTCAACACCATACAGGTATTTTGATTGCCAGCTTGTCAATTTTGGCTATAATTTCATAATTGTCGAAATCTTTTTTTTTATCTAAATGCCAATATCTATTTGTTATAGAGAGCGTTAGTCTGTTCCGATTGTTACGACGCCTGTTGTGCATTGACAATGTTGTCTGTGCAATTTATCATACTTGAATCAAAATGCTCTAATTGAATGTCTTGCTTTTGGGTGTGTTTCGTTGCACCAAATATCATGATAGTTCATGATCAATCAATCTACTTTTGTGCAAAATTGCATTATATTCCATGAAATTTTGTGCAGCCAAACACACCCGGTCAGAGTTCTTTCAGGTGTTTCTGATTTGGTTTTGGGATGACATTGCTCTTTGTTCTCTGTTCTTTTCTCCCACTACTGCATGATTGGGTGCTCAAATGCTTCAGCTTCATCCTTATATTTACATTAGATCTATTCAGCCACCAATTTTGATATTAAACTGTCCACCTCTATTATCACAGCAGCCTCTTTCTATTATGGATACTAATGCATATCATAGGCATTGACATGTACAGGCAAAAATTTTCTGGTGCTTCTGTCGTACTAAGGGTGCAGTTGTGTTCCTCCCCGAACTGAATTGCATTTGTTCGTTTATAAATTGAAAATAACGAGATTGTACTTTCCCTAGCATTCGCACTGAGGTTATGGCTCCAAATATCAAAGATGGGCATGAAACTGCAATTTGAGGACTACTTCCTCATTACAAAGACATGGAAACATTGTTACATGTTTGCCATTTCCTGATAATTAAACTGACCATCCGCCATTCAGTTCTCACGTGGCAAGTTTTCATGCTCGATTGAACTTGAGTTTCGCAATTCATTCAATTCGTTGTAGAGGAAAAGACCAAATGGGCATCATACTGTTTGACCGACAAGTACAACCAAACCCAATTTTCATTTCCGTCCATCTGACATTGGACTTAAAAACTAATAGGAATCGAAATTTTGGAGCTAGTCACATCATTCTGATCTGCTGTGTCACATTTACCCTTTATCCAGGCCTATTTATAAAGGTTTTAAGACTCAAACAAGTCTCGCACGACTCATCCAAGTTGACTTCGACTCAGACCCAACCCGGCTCGATAGCACAAGTCAGAATCGACCACGCCTCGGCCAAGTCATGACTAGACTCAGCACCCAGCTAGTTGGTCTGAGTCGCCGAGTCTTAAATCCACTCTGTTTATTGGTTCTTGTCTTGCTCTTGCCACCCTCTCATTGCTAATGATGGCATTAGAAATTACATGGTATTGTGCATGAAATTATGTCAGTATTTGAAAACTCCTATCATATAGGCTACTACCTCCTTTCTTTTATCCTGAAAAGAAGGAATGATTGGGAGACATCAATGAAGGAAGATAATTGCTTCTCATCCCCACCTCAGACAGAATATTCAAAAGATGATGTCGGTGCTGGGCTCTCGAGAAGAAAGAAACTTCTAAGTTGTACAGACTCGTTCGCCAAGGCCCGGAGGCTTTTAGATCAACTATCCACTTTCTTGCAATTCACTTCAAATGATCATCCAAACACAACCTAAAGAGTTCAATGGTGGAGTGGGCTACTGACCCTTAATGCGCATCACCTGTCCTACCTCAGCACCTGCCCAAGATTGTCAGCATTGAAGATGGCGCCCATGTTATAACTACACCTTTTTTTTAATGGTCTTAATCTTTCTTTATGGTGTGTTTGGATGTACTATTTGTTTAAATTGCAATTGTTAGTCTAATAAGGGGTTAATTTCTATCAAAGGGGTCGTTTGGATGCATGTAATTTTTAAGTTGTAAACAAATTATGCCTGAAAGTTATTTATAGGTAAATGAAATCACTTCTTTCTTTCAAGATTTCAAATGCACTGGAAAGCTGTAAAAGTGACTTGCAAGTTGTAACTCACGGGTGATTTTTTTAATGCAAATACCATTTATAAGTGAGCTACCTATAAATCCTTTACAACTAATAAAACTCAAAAGCATCCAAACGAATAGGGGAAAAAGTTCATGAGGGGAGGTAATAAAGAAAGACTTAATGGCCTATGTTTTAATTGAGGAATGAGGATATAGTCATTGATAGAGTGGAATGACGACTCTGGAGGGAAAAGGTTCAAAAGAAAGACTTAATAGCCTATGTTTTGCTGAGGATATGGTCTTGTTAACAGGTCCGGTTCTAGAGTTACCCGACTTAGGCTGACGGGTCCAGGTCTGGCCGACTCGGGCTCAAGTCTGACCAGGTTCAGGTACCCATTGGGTCCTTGGACATTGGTTTTGAGTTGGGTCCGGGTCGAACGCATACAAGTGGTTGGACCCACGTAAATGGATGGACTTGATCACACACGTGTGCTACTTTAACACATGGTGTACAGGTGCTCTTTTCCATACGTGTCACGTGTGTGTAGAAAACCTAACTCTGCTGGTATGATATAAGATTAATATATTTAATTATTATTATCATAAATTAAATAGACCTGCTTTTTTAAAAAAATAAAAATAAAATAAAATTACTAGACCTGCCCGTTCCATTTTGAACGGGCTAAACACGGTGGACTCGACCCAAACCATTTCTTAACCGGGAGCGGGTTGGGTACTCCCCCCACCAGGACCTAGGACCTAGCTAGACATGGACGGTCCTGTCACGTGATCTGTGGGGCCCACTGTGATATATATGTTTTATCCAAATTGTCCATCCATTTTGAAATATCATTTTAGGGCACGAGCTCAAAAAGGAGCTAGATCGAAGGCTTAAGTGGACCACACCACAGGTAGCAGTGGTGACAGTGACCTCCACTGTTGAAACCTTCCTAAGGCCTATCATGATGTTTAGTTGCCATCCAACCCGTTCATAAGGTTACATGAACTTGGATGAAGGGAAAACATGTTTATAAAAAACTTGCGGCCCCAAAAAGTTTTTGGGCTGTCGGCATTCAATCCTCACTTGTTCCCGTGGTGTGGTCCACTTGAGCCTTCAATCTACCTTTTTTTTGGCTCATACCTAAAATAATTTTTCAAAATGGATTGTATATACTATTAAAAGTGCCTCTTGAAAGTTAAATTTTAACTTGATTGTATAGAGATGGGATAAATTTTCATTTTGTCTTTATATTCGTAAGAGACAGTCTATAGTGTTTGAATGGTTATGACCCACTATTTAAATGGTTTAGATCAAACGCCATGAATGGTCCACCATTAAATGGTATAGGTCATGTGATAGGGCCTACGTAACAAGCACTTTGAATTTCACCCAAAGTGAAAAAATTTCTCTCTACAAAGTTAAAGAGATAAGGGCATGTTTGTTTAACCATTACCCATGACAAATGTTGGTAAATGAAACCTCTGTTTGAAGAGGGGGGGTGGAATTCACAAGCTAATATATGCCTTGAGAACCAGGGATTGCATTGGTGGGTCCCACCATGATGTATATATTTGATCCATGTTGTCCATCTATTTCATCAGCTAGCTTTAAAAATGAGGTAGACTGTAAGCTCAAAGATGATCACATCGCAAGAAATAAGGAGATAATAACATCCACCGTTAAAAGCAAAAATTTGTGTTAGGCCTGCAGCGATGTACATCTGTCATCCAATTTGCTCATAAGGTCAGAAAGACAAGAATGGAACTAATATTAGCTTGATCGAAAACTTCTATGGCTCCAAAGAAGTTTTCAATAATTGGTCTTTAATTTCCACTATGGTGGATGGTGTGATCTACCTGTCCTTTGGATTTGTCTCATCTTTTGGCTCATGCCCTAAAATGAGGGGGTAAAAATGCTAGAATCAAACCAATACATTACAGTGGGCCTCATGGATTTTACTTATGTCATTCTTCTCTATTTCAAAATTTATGAAACTGTGAATGTAAAAACCCCTGCTTATAGGAATTTCCTTGGGCAATTAATTATTACCTATTCACACCTTCATTTATTATATGGTAAACGGGAAAATAAATAGGCCCTAATTATTGTTTTAATATAGTCAACAATTAAATTTAAAATTCACTTATCATCAACATTGACTAGGTTTAACCACATGTTATTTATGTTATTTTATAACTGTATGTGTGTGTAAGATATATTTTACACCCCAGAGGGGCTATAATTGGAGATACTATTGTTTCTAGTACAGAAGTTCATATATTAATGAGAAATGCCCTACCTTTGAGTGTGGTTTGAACTATTGATTTACATAATTAGAAGTAACCAATTAGGTTTACAATGAAACCTAGAAATCGATAATTGATCTAATTTGGAACCAGGAATGTCAATAATCATTCGATGACGATTAAGAAATATTTATTGAATCGGTTCCGCCAGTCTCTGGCTGACCATTGTTGATCTATCTCTCCACAATCAAAACCGCAATACAATTAGAAAAAATCTAAAATAAATGAAATATTATCTGAAATAAAAGATGAAAAGCTTTAAGCTGGAGATTGACAATTGGCTGAGGTTTGAAATGATCCATGTTACAAAACCAAGATATTGTTGGGTTAAGAGCTCAACCCAGGGGTTCAATCCCTCTCTTGGTGTTCAAGTACCCCCTTTACCTCTGCAAGCTCCCCACTTGCGAATGCCACCAGTACAACCAAAATTCAGACAATCATCATTATTACATGGTACTCTAAGGGCCCGTTTGGACAGGTGGATTGGATGGTATTGGAAGGGATTGGAAGTTAAATCCCGAGATTGGTCGGGCGTGCTAAACAGATTGGGTGATCTGATCCCGATATAGCAATCCCATGGATTTTAAGACAATCCACTGACAACACCATCATTACCTTTAAATCCCATCCAATTCACCCTAATCCTTTCAAATTTGCCTTGGACGTGTTTGGTTCGAGGGATTGGAAGGGATGGGAAGGTTTAATCCCGGGATTGGCCAGGCGTGCCAAACAGACTCGATAAAGCAATCCAGGGATATAGCAATCCCATGGATCTTAAGACAATCCACTAACAACACCATCATTACCTTGAAATCCGTGCCATCCACCCTAATACCATTCAAACCCTTCAAATCCACCCATCCAAATGGGCCCTAACTGTTGCTGGTTTTGCTCGTGATGCTATGTTCCAACAAAACAGTTATTACCCAAAAAGAAAAAGAACTCTATAGTTGATCGTTTGTCATCTGGACAACCAACCTAATTCGCATATGTGTAAGATGATAGGTCATCTCTGCTAGATGATGAGTTGGCAATTTATCCAATATAGAACACTCATATCGATAAAATGATTCGAACCATTTACAGGAAAAATGGGTGTCTCGCCCTTTTTCTCTCCAATGCTGAATTGATAACATACGTATAAAATAAGAAGAATTTTTTGGATTTTTGTTAGCTTCCTGAAAATCCATTGGTCGTCACTCATAAATCAATGTAGCTCAAAAGATGAAACTATATCATCGATTACATACTTACCATTCCTTTGCTTACATGACCCTCCCCTACCCCTCAAACGATGCCCTCCATTTGGGGGGGGAGTTAGTCACACCCGTCCTCCCAAGCTTGCTCTCCTCTTTGCAGTAAAGGACGCGTGTGTGTGAGCAAAAATGTTATCCAATAATACTATGAAGGAAGTTAATTTTTGCTTTTGGGCTAGTTTAGTTATCTGATTTCTTACTAAACATAAAGTAAATAAATCATCATTATCATTTTTAGGAGTTTGTTCATTAAAATTAAGCTTATAGCCGACAATTGAGAGTCAAATACACGAGGTAAATAAAATATAATGATTATATATTCGCGTTATAAAATTATATGATTTTTGGATGAAACTAACGGTCTAGCAAAATTATCATTGCAGGGCTTGTACAGCGCAACATGATAACGGATTTTAGTTCTCGACTATTTCTGGGCCCACAAATTCCTGGAGAGATTTCTACATTTTGAAGTTTTGTCCAGGTATCATTGGTGAAAGCTCGCAGTAAATAAAAATATTTAAAAATATCTATTTTAAATTATTTTAAATATAGGCTTACATAACAGTTCCGATAGGAAGACTGCGTCCTGCCCGACCGGACTATAATCCATCTCCGTGGATCCCACCTTGATGTATGATTTTATCCATACCGTCCATCCATTTTTTCAGATCATTTTATGGTACGGGTACAAAAATGAGGAAGATCTAACGGTCAAGTGGACCACACTACTGGAAACAATAATGATGATGACACCCACCGCTGAAACCTTCCTGGGGGCCACCATGATGTTTATTAGCCATCCAACCTATCCATAAGGTCATATAGACCTGTATGAAATCAAAACACGAATATGAGCTTGATCCAAGACTTCTGCCGCTCACAAGAAGTTTTTAATGGTGTGAATTCGATCTCAACTGTGTGGTCCACTTGAGTTTTCAATCTGTCTCTTTTTTAGTATAACAGCCTAAAATGATCTTTAAAAGTGGATGGACGGCGTGGATAATACCTAGAAATATGGTGGGCCCCACAGAGACGCAATCCGCTTCAGTTCCCACCACGTTTTCACTTTTTTGAGTTAATATCACGATAAAACACATCTCGCGATAATATTGTTTAGTATACTTCGCGCAATATTTTCAAAATATCGGCCATAGCTCTCTCCCCTCACAACGAAAAGGAGAAACTCAGGGGAGATTAGGGGGACTGCTGTAATCGGGCCAGAAAAAGGTAATAATCTCTCGCTTTTGTGTTTTTCTTCTTTCTATTTGAATCTGAGCACTCCCAAAGAAATAAAAAATCAGATGCACGGACTAAAATGCCGCTGGTTTTCAAATGGACACACGGCACAGCAGTATGGTGATCCTGACCGTCCATCTGATGGGTGTTTCTTCTTATCCATTGCAATCCGAAAATCTCACAGACCCAAAATCCCGGTGGTCTGACCAGTGAATTTTTACCGTTGATTGTGGCACATTTGTCATATTCAGGTTATGTAACAGATGGTATGAGTACCCAGTTGGTGGGATTTTTGGATTGTGGCCCATGTCCATCAGTGGTGGGGCCACTATATGGTTTAAGGCCACAAGTTGAATTATAATTGGGGGTGATGTCTTTGTCGGCTGTGGGCTTTGTTGGATTTTTTGGGTGTTTTTTCACTGCTTTGATGATGTTGTTAAGTTTTTTCTAGTACAATGTATGCTTAGGGATCGTTTGGGTGTCTAACAAATAGCTCATATGGAAATGAAATCCATTTAGACCACGTTTGGCACCGTGGATTAGAAATCCCCTGGATTCGAAATCCTCCAGTTGCATTTGGCACCTTGGATTCAGAATCCCCTGTAATCCAAAAGTAGCTTTGCAGAATATATTTATAGGGGTTTGAATTTAATTACTAAATCAACTTTAATATTTCTAATTAGTGTACATATGTAATGTTTGACACCATGATTGTAATAAGCCCATTGAAATATATACATTGGCCGAAAATGCTGAAATTCCAAGTCTTGGATGTGCCACAAGCATAGGATCACTACCAAGCGACTAATGTTCGGACTGCACAGATCATCCTATTGAAGTAATTTTAGTGATGCAGTAGATAATCTGATTGTTTTGGGATATCATCAGTGGGCCCCACGTGCCCAATAGATTTGTAGCCTAGTGACGCACATGTTACGCATGCGACTCATGGGAGGATTTTGGATGTAATCCTAGCTTCCACCTTGCATTTCAAACCTTCTATTTAAGGGGATTTGAAATCCCTAGTTACTTTATGGTGCCAAACAAACATGGGATTTGAAATCCCCCCAAATCGATGGTGCCAGACAACCCCTTAGCACATGCACATTCTTGAATTTGGGCTCCAACAAATACTTGGAATTGTCTCCCGGTGAAATCCATTTCCCACTGAAGTAGATGTTTGAAATTCCTAGGGAGGAGCTAGCTTGCAAATAGCAAGGTATGAATTCCCTGCCAACAGTCATACTTTTCAAATTGCAGCTGTACAGCCGCATTCTTTCCCAATACCCGTACGTAGTCTTTGGAATCCACAGAATGACATTCCTAATATCCAAACATGACAAACAGATCCCTTTCTCAATAATTTTGTTTCCTAGAAATAAATTCTTTAGGCCCATTTAAATTCCTCAACATCCAGACAACCCCGTCCGCATGATGTTGTGATCATCTCACAAAGCGGGTGGGTGTGCAGAAGTCAGAGAGAGAGAGAGAGAGTTGGGCATGTCGGCTTAGGAATTTATCAAAGTTCATGGGTTGAGGTTTCGGATTCTCTAGTGTGAGATCATATTGTGCAATTGCTCTTTTGTCGAGGGTTGGATCGTATAGATGTCCTCGGATCCATAGGGCGATCTTTATCCACTTTGTTGTTGGATATCAAACTACCTTTATGATAAATGATCTTTGTTGCCTATCAAAAAAATGTTGTACTTACTTTTAAAAAAATAAAATAAAAAATTGTTGTACTTGTCCACTTTATTCGTTAGCTTTTTCCATGTTAGAACTCTTCGTGTGGCCAGTTTGTTGTTGTATTTCTAGTTTTCTTTAATGAATAAAATGGGATACCCTTTAAAAAAAATGTTTTCGTGATCAATGGTATTTCAGACTAATAATTCTTAGGAAGATTTTGCATTTGATTGGGCCAGGACTTCGTTTGGGGTGGGGGCTGTAGATTGGAGTAAATTCCATTTCGTATGGGCTCAATTTGTTCAACCATAGATTAAGAGTCAAATGAAATGAGCAACAAATTCCCTTGACAAAGAGGGTGTGACAAGCGAGTCACTTGTTGTCCATTGTCCTTGCCTCCTTTTTAACAGTCTTTATCTACTCTTATTTTCTCTTTTAGAAAGGGAAATCATTCTACATCATCATCATCATATAGCCTTATACCAATTAGGGTTGGCTACATGAATCATGTTCTTCCATTCCACTCTATCAAGTGCCAAACCTTTAGTTAAATTTGTGATCAGTTCTTTTCTTACTACCTCCAACCATCATTTATATATATATATATATATATATATATATATATATAGAGAGAGAGAGAGAGAGAGAGAGAGAGAGAGAGAGAGAGAGGGGGGGGGGGGCAATGGACTCCTCCAGTGGGATTTTTGAAGCTTAACTTTGGAAGTTGTTATGAAGGGTATTAATATTTGTTAATGTAATTGGGCCATTCCCTTTACTTGGGCCGTGGGCCTTTTCTTTCCCTTTTATTAGTTCCCATTATTTTGTTCATTTTTTACCCTTTTCTCTAAGGTTAGAAATAAATGACCTGTGTTTAGGAGACAAGGAATGATAGGAGACAATTTTGAACAAGATGAGTAGTATATTGTCTTTTAGCTTTCTTGATAGCAACAAGCGGATCTAGGGATGGATCGAAATATGGGTCAGAATAAATTAGTAAACAAGTACGACTATAATCGGTACCTGAGTTCAAAGGAGCCTACTTTGTCGTAGATTGTGGGAAGAGAGATGTTCGAACATTCTTTCTTTTATACAACTTTCAAATCTGGTTTAGTCGTCTGAGAATCAGAAACCACATTATTTGTACCATTATCAGATGGAGCGCATGCCTCTTGAATATAGATGAAATAGAAATAACTAGATCAAGTTCAAGAACAAGAACAAGTACAAGAAGAACCATAGATTATTGTTCTACATTATCTTTAGAAAAATATGAATGTTTTCAAGCAACTTGACATCCATGGAAATGTAACTATTTTTTTATATTATTAATCGGATCAAAACACTTGTACCATTTTTGAGAAGCGGAATATCCCAAGAAAACACATTTAACGGCCCGATTTGACAATTTATTTCGAGGATCCACATACATGGTAGGCTCTCATGGAACAACAACCTTAGGTCTTTGTTGTCCTAGTTGGTACTGGTCTTGATCATTTTTAGCATCTGTAATTCAATTAGGTCATTTAGCAGGTGGTGTGGTGTCACCATCATTACTACTGTCTTGTGGCTAGTCGGAACCACTCCTTTAGAAACCTACTGCCTGCCCTTGATTGCTATGGCCTTTTAAATAAATTAAATAAATAAATTTAAAAAAGAAAAAAAAAAAAAAAAAAAAGCTATGGGCCCATGACCTATCTGGACAGTTTTGTAAGCCTCTGATGATGATCTAGCTGCTCTGTGTGGACAGTTTAATGGTCTGATTAGTCTGACAGGATCCTGAAGTCCATATTCCCATTGCAACAGTTAATTAGTCAATGTCTTGTTGGGCAAGTTCCCCTTTAGTATTTTCATAACTTTCTGGGCCACTTTATGGGTTCCAAACAATGTCCAAATGTCATGAAATTGGTCATGTTTGAAAGCTTATTGTATTAACTTTCAAACTAGCCCGAGATCATTCGATTCAATTCCCATATTGTTTGAGTTATGGTCAGTTGACAGAGGCGTTGTATGGTTGTGATGGTATTTAAGGATATTTTAGTCAAATTCGAATAGCTTAGTAAAATAGATGTTAGGATTATGCTTAACGAATTATTAGATTAGGGTTTCTTTTGCTTTGGAAAAGAGCTCTCTCTACACTTTATTTAGTGAAATTTCAGTCTCCTATTTGTTTTAACCTGCAATGGGCTTTCCTATGGGGTGTGATGTTGCTACAATTGCAATTCTTTTAGATAATGTATATTTGGAGAGATTCCAATCAACCCTTTTTTGTCCCTTCCGAGTTCCGACTCCAATCCTTTAACCTATAAAGCCCCTCATCTACTTATGCAGCTTCCTCACATCAGTCCTGCATCACCACTCCACCTTTCTGTAATGATAGTTTGTCATCACGTTGAATATGGTTCTCATTTTTGTTTCTTTTATGAGTATGGTTCTCATCTTGACCAACTACAAAATGCATTATGTACCAAATTGGAGCCCTTCAATGATTGATCACTTCTCTTAGGTGTATTGTCATTCGCCCTCAAGTTACCATTATGTTTATCTTGAAGTCCAACTTGAAAGTAAGATAATTGTAATTTGGAGGTCAGACCCATTATGAATGCTTATTAATCTTTTCACCTTGTCAAACAAATTGATTTTATGGTGCATCCAAACACACCTGAAGTTTTGAATTTCTTCATGGTGTCCTCTTGCAGTTTTTGTGAACTTTTTTGGTAATGCTTTTCCCTGGATCAGATTTCCATACTGAGCAAAATGGACTTAATTGATTTGAATTCTAAGTTGAATCAATTTTCTCTTCCTAACTCAATGGAGTTGTTAGTAGTTCATGCAATAAAGGGATATTGCCACACATATTACTTATAGTTGTTTTAGTTTGAAAAGTACATCCCGTTGCCACATGTTAAACAAATGAACGGGTCTGGCCAGAATGTGGAAGAATTGCATAGAGCTTCAGCTAGTGTTTGGACAAGTCCTTAGAAAAATTATGATGTGATTATAGAATGATCTGGTCAGGCTATATGTTTATCTGACGTGGAGAACGTTGTCGGTGCAGAAAATGTAGCTGTCTTCAATCTTCACATGTCACAGTCCACACCTCCACAATGGCAACAGGTGGTGCTGTTGATTCTTCTATTTTCAATACTTTGGGGACAGACATCAAAAAAGAATGCAAGCGTATTCCCTCTAGCAATTGCCATGGTTCGAACCACATTGAGAAACAAAAGTGAGATTATGTGGGAAGATGCATTGACAAAATTGAATAGTGCTACTGCGGTAGACAACAAACATAAAAAAGTTTTCTCATGTCTGAAATTGCATTACAATTAGTTGAAAATTGATGAAATCAAGTGATGCTTCTTATTATGTTCTTTGTTCCCCAAAGGCATCAACATTTGAGTGAAGCATTCATGGAATAAAGAAGCAGCAAGGAGTTCTTTGATGACATGTACACTATGAAGGAAGCAAGGAAGAGAATGTATATCATGATTGACAAACTTAAGGGTTGTTGCTTGTTGTTGGACAGCGATTAAAAAAAGGGTGTGTAAAAATGCATGATGTTGTCAAAGATGTGGCCAGATCAATCACATCAATAGTTGAGAATGCTTTTCTTGTAAGAGCAAACATGAAGATGAGAGATTGGCAAAAGAAGGAGAAGTTAAATGAGTGTAAGAGGATTTTGTTAATTAAAAATAAGATTAGCATGCTCCCAATTCAAAAACAAACAACAAGCCTTAAGTGTGTCAGTCATGGTACTATGCATTCTCTCCCTTGTTTCCTTCAAAGCGTCAATGCTATCAAAGAACTCCTCGCTGATTCTGTATTTGCCAGAGCCTTTGGGGAATAGAGAATAGAACAAGAAGCATGACTTGATATCATCAGCTTTCAGGTAATTGTAAGTTTGTAACCAATTCCAGACATGAGAAAACCTTTTTATGTTCATTGTCTACAAGAGTAACCCTTTTCAATTTCTTCAATGCATCAGCCCACATAATCTCGCCCATGTTTTGCAATGTGGTTCCGCTCGTGTCGATTGCTAGAGAGAGATGCCTACTTTCTTTTGTGACGCCCTCCCCAAATTATCCAAAATAGAAGAATCAAAGCCACCAATAGACGAGTTTTTGCAGAAAGTGCAGAAGAGATTAGCTTTAAGAACAACGATAAGGACAAGAACAAGAGAAAGAGTGCAAACTTGAGAAATGCAATGGCTGTTCAGGAGTGCGAGCTTTAGAATTGTACTGCAACCACTTGTGTGCAAGGTCCAGGCTGTCATGTGCTGTGACCTGAAAATTAGGCCAGTCCGGTCATCATGTGGGCACACATATCAAGAAAATGGATGGTTGAAATGCCCATCAATCCACATTTGACAGGTGTGTGTGGGCCACCTCAGGATTGGACCAGCCTAATTTTCTTGCTGCAGGACATACACAGTGAGGTCCACCTGATGAACACCAAGATCAGATCTTGCAAACATGCCACAGTGGCATGTTCAGGAAATCCTACTTTCGAGGGCCACTTTTTAATAGTCCTACTTTTGAGGACCATAGCTGGACTCCTTAAGAATTCAACAACAGTGGGTGATAGATCCAATTTTTCATTCCTTTTCTTTTTTCTTTTCTTTTCTTTTTTTTTCTTTCTTTTTCCTTCTTTTACTTCTGTGGGTCAATCAACAGGTAATTCAGACTGTAGATATGGGACCCCTAAAGAGCTGCCGAACATGGGAGGAATGGATATAAATGGTAGCATCCCTGTTATTTTTAGTTCACCTTCCTTTTCCTGTCATAGTAGGCACAACAACAACAACAACTAAGCTTTTTTTTTCTCAGAACAGTTGGTAGGGTATCATGAAAGATCATGACATGAGACTTATAGGCCGTGAATATAGCATGAGAGTAGACGAAAATTAAGAAATAAGAACCAGAACTAGAGTCTGACAGATCTTAGACATCTACTACAATGGAACATCTTGTTGGCAATTGAAATATAATAACAATATTTACATCCTAGTAGAAGATAAATGAGAAAATGATAACCACATCTAGAATTCCATCCCTATTATAGGGAAGCATCTTGTTTAGTAAATATACCATACTGACAACGTTTATATCTCAATTGATTTTTTACATTTTCATCAGTAAAGCAGTAAGATTTTATTAGTTTCCAAGAATATATTCCATTTCCATCATCTTACCTCTCAGACCACATTCCACACAAGCTTTTCTTAGCAAGATTTAGATATGGTACAAATCATGCTTTTCACTCTCCCAAAAAGGAGCTGATCTTCTCATATCTGGGTTTGTTTTTTCTTGAAGATCAACAGCTTATGATCAAAGCTAACTTGCATTGATGTTTTGATGACTGTGCCTGACTTTTGCGTTAGCTGGAGAAAACTGAGTATCATTGTTGCTTGGTCTCTTAGCAACAATTTAGAAAAAGACATTTGTAAGTTGATGTCTTTTCGCTTCAAGTGTCTACCTGCAACATGCACTGTATTTTTCATCTGTATCAATCATATTGTATGGGCATGGGCCGAGAGTTTACATAGCCTGTGCAGGTTTTCAGCCAGTGCAAGTGAGCCCTTGTGGGTCAGTGGTCCAAACCATTAGGATTGGACCACTTGGATGGTCCATGAACCAAAAATCTCCCAGAAGGGAAAATCCAAACCCTTAAATGTTTCCAGCAAATAAACAGTTGAGAATGAAAATACAGCAACAGCCCACCTTCAATGAAAAAGGGGAAGAAGTTTAATGGATAGGATCTCCCAGATTGGGATATTTTGGTGCATGGACCATATGCAATGAGACCCAGCTTACCAATGATTTCCGGAAAGCCTTCTTTTCTCGTCGACCCAGCAAAAACCAATGGTTTTTTTCTGAGTTGTCGTTTTAGCACCTATATTGTCGAGCGGGAGATGAGACTGGGGTTTGCAAAGTGCATCTAAACACACCACATTTATTGTTGTTTGGATCAAAATGGCGTTTAGGCCTCAAACAACCCTTCGGAGGGCACGTCCAAACATTAGTTGCGAGATCCTTCCAACTTAGGTGCGGCTTCCGCTTTGAATTGTGATTTAGACTTCCACTCCCATTTCCTACCTATTTATACCTGCATACATTTTGAAACAGATGCTTTCCTGCTCCCGCACCTGAATTGGTTGTTGCTTCACTTCATGCTTCGTGCAGCTATTGTCCGAATGGGCCCTTAACATTCTACTGACGCAGTCGTTACCAATATGTGATACAATGATTTTTCACCGACTGCTTGGACTATTCAAATAGGCAAGCTTTTATAATTTCAATATTTCATGTTGTAACTATTGTATAATTGACCATATTCAAAAAAAAAAAAATTAATTAATTAAAAAATAAATAAAAATTGTATAATTGACTATTGTTTGAGTAATGGTATTTCAGGTAAAACTGCATCATGCAAGACCCCGATATCAATTTAAAACGGAGGAAGCAAATTGCCCTGAACTTGGCAGCCGCATTCGCCGGTGGTGCATATTATATGACGTACATGGGAAAGAAGGTCCGCCAGACCCCAGCCCATAGTGGCGCTACCTATGTGGAGGAGATCCTTCAAGGTCATCCAACACGTTTCCGTGAGGTTTGCCGCATGGAGCTGCCCGCCTTCAAAAAGCTTTGTGACATTCTTCGACGGAAACGTCTCCTACAAAATACCGCCGGTGTCAATGTTGAAGAGCAACTGGCAATGTTTTCTATTCACCGTTGGCCACAATGCAAGCAATCGCCAAGTCCAGAAGCGGTTCCATCACTCGGGAGAAACTGTCAGTCGTCATTTCAACAACACGCTTAATGCATTGACCCATCTCTCAGCTCGTTATATCTGTCTTCCTCCGCCGAATATCCCTCCTGAAATACATGATCAACCCGATTTCTTCCCTTACTTCAAGGTTGAAAAATATGAATAAACAATACTATCATAGGATGTAGATACCCTTCTCGTATTTGATAGGAGACTCATTTGCCTTTCTATGATTGAAGGACTGCATTGGAGCTATCGATGGTACATGCATTCTTTCACAAAATGTGATGGCTGCTTGCTCATTCGATTCACGATTTACATATGTCCTTGCTGGCTGGGAGGATTCCATCGAGGATTTGACAGTTTTGGAAGCAGCATTAAGTACAGACTTCCAAGTCCCAGAAGGTAGTTTAAAACAATCACGATAGTTTTCCATTGCACAAGCACGTGTACAACACACTCCCTCCACAAGCATGCACATGTGCCAGTCTAACATATGTGTCAAACATCCAAGCTGCTCATCAGGTGCCCCACTCTGTCCACTCCCTGGCTCAATAATCAGGTCAATCTACCACAATGATCAAAACAAATGTATGGTCATCCATTTCTTTCAAACATTGTGGCTCACCATGTAACTCTTGGGTCAAAATCGATGCAATGGGAGTGGGACCCACCTGATGGATGACTTGGGTGTTCGCATTCATGCCAGATCAGCACATGTGGTGGGTGAGGAGGGGTTCTGCCATACTGGGATTAGCAAAACTCCAACCTTTTGAAGTATGTAGCTAACTTTTGTCTACTAATGCTGTTAGGTAAATACTACTTGGTTGATGTGGATTATGGCAATTCTCCGGGGTTCATTTCTCCATATCCAGGCATACGCTACCACCAAAAGGACTTTGCGCATGGACAACCAGGTCCACGGAATGAAAGGGAGATCTTTAACTATCGTCATTCATCTCTACAGAATTCAATCGAGCGGGCATTCAGTGTCTTGAAGAAACGATTCCAAATATTAACCGCAGCGACTTCCTATCCGATCGATTCCCAAGTCAAATTAGTCCTTGCCATGTGCACTTTGCACAATTACATCCACACTGTGGCCGGTGGAGAAGATTGGCTTTATGTGGAATTTGACTCTGAGAACCAATATCCGCCTGCCGAAGAGGAGGACAAAGAGGAGGACGAACTCTCAGAAACAGAGGCCTGGGAGGAACCTTATGCTGTAAGAAGGGCTCCCGCCGATGTTTGCGAGATAAGATTGCAAGAGATATGTGGGTGGATTATTGCCGTGATTAGTGAAAATAGACTTTGGATGGCAAGCTTGGGGATGGATTTGTGTTGAGAAGAAATGTGTTTTGTTCGTCTTTGATTGATGTTTTTTTCATTTACAGGTAATGCGAAATCATAGTTTGTCGATATGGCCACGTCCAACGGTCTAAGATCACATTTGAATGTAGGGCCCACCATGGATAGTCCTCTTTTTCATTAGGGCCTGTTTGGATTCATGGTTTTCAGGAAAGTGAGAAATGAAAAGTTGATGGATGGACTCTGATTCACATGCCATTATCACATATGGAGGAGAGATGGCTCTTCTGTATTTTCTTCTTCCAGCTATAACCAGTTTTCTCCCTTTGCACAGTAGCTGTTCCATAGCATGACAGACCAGAATCGTCTACAACACCCGTTGGAAGCAGTGGGCAGATGACACGAGTTTTATTATGGGGCCCACTGTGGCGTGTGTGACATCTTCTCCGTCCATTAGGTGTGCTTCTGCATGTTATGACCTGAAACAAAAAAGCAGCCCAATTCACAACTCAGGTGGGCCACAGCACTGGGAATAATGGGGATGAAACGCCATCCATGGTTGTGTGTGGGGTCCAATATGGTTTGCATATCTCATCCAACCCGTTAATCAGGTTAGCCTTATCAGGATGAGTGGACGCTCCAAGAATCGGCCTAACCCAAAACTCAGTATGGCCACACTGCATGATAGGTTTTAGACATGATTTTAGATGTTTCCCTTGGTGTGTCCCACTTGAGTTTTTTATGAGGCTTTTGTATCCGGATAGCAAACATGATGTTTTCACCTGATGGACGGAGTGGATCTTACACATATAGCACGGTGGCCACCACAGAGCCCTGACAGTACAATAGGTGTTCCAGGACTCCTAGTATAGCTATTTGCCATCAAAATCCTACTGTAAGGACTGGTGGGGCCTGATATTTTAGCCATAGGGTCACAAAGACCTGGATGAAGAGGAAAAATAAATTTCATAATGATCCAAAACTTCTGTAACCCCTAAAAGGGTTTCAATGGTAGACGTTTAATTCCCCACTGTATTTTACAGTGTGGTCCACTTGATAGTTAGATCTATCTTATTTTTCGTCTCAAGCCTTAATATGAGCTTGCCAAATAGATGGATGGTTTGGATATAACACAGACATCATGATGGGACCCATAAAAGCAACACAACATATATATATATATATATATAACAGACTGCATCGATATATCTACAATATGTAGATATATCGACAAAATAAAGCATCGATATATCGACAATATATAGATATATTGACAAAATAAAGCATCGATATATCGACAATATTTAGATATATCGACAAAATAAAGCATCGATATATCGACAATATGTCGGTGTATCGACGTTACATGATATTTGTTGGTTAAGTCGCTAGACAAATGAGGACTTAATTCAATATTATTAACCATATGTCGATATACGTTAGAGCCCTGACAGTACAATAGGTGTTCCTGGACTCCTAGTATAGCTATTTGCCATCAAAATCCTACTGTAAGGACTGGTGGGGCCTGATATTTTAGCCATGGGGCGTCCCACCAAGTGAACGATCAGGATGTCAAACACGTGCCAATGTTTCAATTTATAATGATATTCGAACATTATGTGCAATTTGGGATATAAGCTCAATTAAAATCAATCTCAATATTAAGAGAAATGCTCCAGTGCTCTCAGAGCACTTTAATTATCGTGCACCTAGTGAGGTTGGGTAAGTAGACAGTCCGGTCTATTGATCCAGACCGTTCATTAGGTCCAATGCACATTTCAATGGACATCCCATCGATGGCTTGGCAAAAGAACCGCTACAAAAAAGGGGCCAGATGAAGGAAGAACTTCATCATCCGATCAGTTCTTTTTTCAAGGTAGTCAATAAAAATGTGTTTTGAACTTAATGGACCGTTCAGATGGTTCAATTGGCATGTCCAAGTGAATGGATGAAACTAGAGCACTATCACTTACAGCTCTCAGTGCACTGGGCAACCTCTCGAAGGGTAACAGTAAATTATTTTTGCATGAACTTTCATCCCACTAATTGCTGATAAAGTAAGAGATATGGCTTCTATGTGATTCTACAGAGTATCCGACCCATCAGTGGGATTTAGATTTGGGCATTTCGTTTCATATTACTCTGTATGGAGATTATTTTTACATATATTATCATGTGTGATCACAGTTCATATGAGTGATAATAGTATGTATAAATTTGTAAGGATAGAAAATGTTAGAATTATTGTATTTGATGGTATCTCATTTATAGTTTTTTATGTGCAACTCGTGTTGAACCTGCGAAATAGTATTTTTGTTATTAGGAAAATCGGATGGAGATGATTATAAATTTTATGGTGAAATGGTTAATGGAAGATTGTAAATGAGACAATGGCAGTAGTGAGGGATGAGTAGATGTGCGATTTATATAATTTGATTGAAGATATTGTGATTGATGAATGATGATATTATTGTGGCTAATACTATGATAAACTTTGTTATAGTCTAGCACAAGCAGGTGCGGTTAAGCCACATGAGCTAGCAACAACTAAAAATACCTATTGATCAAAATTTACCTCATGGTTTAAAGTATATTAATTAATTAATTATAATTTTATTTTTATTTTTTAGGATTGTTTGCTTGGAAAACTCCATTTTTCCTTTGACTGGTAAAGATAAAGACATTGTAAATCAGATTCATTTTGATACTTGAGAGGCCTTTATCAAATCCTTAAGAAATTTGATGTATTTTGTTTCTTTTATTATTAATTTCTTCAACAAATGATATGTTTACATGTTATCATTAGTGTCTAATAACTGAAAATGAATGATAATATGCTTCAAAAAAATTTAAGTATTTTTGCAATGAGCATGGCATTGAGAGACATTATATGATCCTTAATATTCTATAATAGAACGGAGTCACAAAATATATGAAATATATATATTTATGGATCGTGTTAGGAGTGTTGAGTTCGGTTGGGCTCAGTCAATATTTTTTTAGCAAAAGTTGTTAACGCAACTTGTTAATGGATAAATCATTCACCTACAATTGCACTAAATTGTAAGATTCCTAAAGAGGTATGGTTTGAAAATTCAGTTAATTATTAATTCTTTTACAATTCTGGTTGTGACACTTATGTATTGATTTCAAATAGCACAAAACTAATTTAGATGTGATGCTAAAAAAAAAGTATTTTTCTTAACTATGTAGAATGAATAAATGAAAACAAGTTATGGAGTCTAATGCCAATAAGTCGCAGATTAGTTGAGATATAATTTTTAATAATGATTCGTTACTGAAAGATATAGAATGTAGAACTCGGAATCAAAATAGATAATTGAACTGCAACCTTAAAATGATATTTAAAATCAACTTTTTTATTCATAAGATCAATAACTTGGTGATATTGCTAAAGATGAAGTTGAAGAATATACATATGTGATATCGGGTGCTGAAATTCAAAGTATTTAAGGTTTACTGGAGAGAACTAAGAAATTTTTTGTTTGACTTAAGGATTATGTTAGAACAACTTACACTTGCAAGATAGAAAACTATGAACTATGTTCAAATTAAGAGGCAGTGAATTTGTTGATGCTAGCCAGTTGAGAATATCAACAAAGGAGATGATAGAAGTTCTACATAAAACAAGACTTGAAATTTTGTTGAATCAACCAAATGACAAAAATGCTATTAGTTGCAAATAGCTTTACAAGTTAAAGAAAGATATTATTGAAAATATTGAAATATACAAAGCCTAATTAATGATAAAAGGGGATGCTCATAAACCAAGTAGTGACTTTAATTAAAATTTATTTCCACTTGTCTAATTGAGTACTATTCATACTATGTTGAGTATAACGACGATTCTTGATTTAGAGCTTGAGCAATTGATATAAAAATTATTTTTCTATATACAAATTTGGATGAATAAATTTATACAACCAAACTCAAAGACTATATATATATATATATATATATATATATATATATATATATATATATATATATATTATATATATATATATATATATATCGTTTGTCGGCTAAATAGATCACTTTACAGTTTAAAACAAACGGCAACACATTGGTACAAGTGATTTGATTCATTTATTGTGAGCTTGAGATTTTAGAGATGAAAGACAAACCATTATGCATATATTTGTAGCCATAGTAATGTTGGCTTCATTATCATATTATTGTATATTGATGACATGATGATTGCAAATATTGATAGAGATATTGTTGTAGCATTAAAAGCTTATTTAACTAGTAATTTGATACGAAAGATTTGAGTGGCATTAATTATATTTATAAGATGATCGTAATTAGAGAGTGGAAGAGCATGAAAGTCTGGATAACCCAAAACAATTATATTAAAAGAGTTTAATTTATACTACTTCAACTTCATATTTATAACTTAGTTAATACTCCATTTTTGTTGGCTATAAGTTGTCTTTGTAGGGAAATGCGGAAGGTGAGCCCTCAAGATCTGACGGTCTACACGATGATTGGGACCCTCACAAAGCAGAAGGACGGTGTTCCAACGGCCCGTCTATCTACTACTAGAGCAGATGGAACTATTCACATCTCTGATCCTACGGTATATAGTGGCCTCGGATTGCAATCTATGGATCAGATCGTCCCAAGGACAAGCCAAGATGGACAGACTATAGCGCACTTTATTTCTCTTTGTATACTCTCGGTGTTTCGTATGATGCATTGCGAGAGAGAGCGCGTCCCTTTTATAGGAAAGGAAGGAGATAGGATGAGAGCGGATTATCCGATCTTCTCACTCCTATCCAAAATTAAATTCAAAATTGAATTTGATATCCCAACGGAAAGAAAAGAGTCGGAAGAAGTTTAACCATATGGGACCCACCCACTAGTGATTGCTCACAAGTGGGCCCCACTGGTCTACGTCCAACATCTCCTACTCAATCACATTATGGGATAGGCACATAAATCTGTCCAACTGACTTGCCTTATAACAATTAAATACTAAAAATCACGATCAAAAGAATCAGAGGCGTGGGACCAGCTGGATCACCATAATCTTCTCACAGGTGCTTAAGTACTAAGTGATCAGCTAACTAGTACTCAATAACCCAAGCTTTGTAATGTATGTCCTAGTTCGCATGACAACACCGGATGGAGTTAACTCCCGATCTAGAGTACTCGGCTAACATATGCACTTATCCAACTTATCGAGTTATTCTAAAAACTTGATTTTTCACAAACTTTGACTAAAACCAATTCAAAGCAATACTTGTATATATGCTTTTTAAGAAAAATATTGTTTACAAAAAGTCTAATAAAAAAACTCGATGCTGCCGGCGGATAAGTCTTCAAGTGCGTATTAATAGTTCTAGAAACTTGGTGTAGCTGTCACGAGATATTCCCCACGCAGATGTGTAATTTGGAATTAATCAAGCCGCTTTCCTAGCGTAACCGAGTCCGGTCAATCAAGGACCTTTCGTCATTGTACACTAAAGTAGTGACACTCAATCTCATCTTCATATACACAAGAGGAGGGTAGCTAAGGACACAAAGAGTCACCTACAGGACTGGCTACTCGCACGTTGCAATGATTAGATCGAATCAAAGCAATCTACAGGTAATAGGTCCCAGCACGTGGGTACAACCCACGTCACAAAATAGACAATACTAGGTATAAGTCGGGTCTACAATACGTAGGTTATTCTACATAAGGTACAACTCATCTCATAACCTCATAACCTGACTTTAATTTCCGGCCATAACATTGATCGCATGTAAAGAAATGGTGCGATTATGTTATTCGACTTTATCAATCTCATCTACAATCTTTATAAGATTGTAGGCGGATACGACTCACTCATATCTTCATCCTTTATTATTCACAATAAAGAGAAGTTTATACCTCAATGTATAAACATAGCCCCAAATGTACCTCTCTTGTACATTCAAGGTTGGTCAACCCGTGCGAGTGGGTGACTGGCCTGCCAACAAAAACAGAAATTCTACATGATCTCAAGGTAAATGTTGATGATCTTCTTACCTAGTTTATATTAGTGTTCAATACTGAATAAATTAAATGTATTATTCATTAATAAAAGATCAAAGGTACTACAAAACAAGTACATCAATAAAGTTTTCTCCAATCTCATCTGCCTGACATGAACCTAAAATAGATCTCTAGCTATAGGTTTTGTCATGGGATCAGCCATCATCTCCTTGGTAGGAATGTAGCTGAGGGCGACCTTTTTATCTCTTACTTGATCACGGACGTAATGATACTTGATCTCAATGTGCTTAGATTTCTGGTGGTGTTTAGGGTACTTTGCCAAGTCAATAGCAGAAATATTGTCTATCTTCAGCGATATAGGCTGACGAACACTCAGTACAATTTCCAGACTCAATAGAAATCTGTGAACCCATACACACTCCTGAACTGCAGCACAACATGCAATGTACTCGGCCTCCATAGATGAAAGAGCTGTGGATGTCTGTTTCTTACTCGACCATGAGATAGCTCCTCCTCCGAATACGAATACATACCCTAAAGTAGACTTTCCATCGTCGGCGTCATTACCCCAAGCAGCATCAGAATATCCTTTGAGCTCGAGGCTTGTGCCTTCATAACATAACATTAGGTTTTTTGTTCCTCTGAGATAGCGGAATATACGTTTGATGACTTGCCAATGAAACTGTCCGGGGTTACTCTGATAACGGCTGACTATGCCAACTGCATAACTAATATCCGGTCTGGTGCAAAGCATAGCATACATTAAGCTTCCTACTGCGCTTGCATAAGGTACTGAGGACATAGCCAATTTCTTGACTTCAGTCTGGGACACGATTTCCTGTCTAGCTTGGTAGCTTTATCCATAGGGGTTTCAACAGCTTTTGAATTTTCCATCCTGAACCGCTCTAAGATCTTTTAGATATAGGTTGCTTGAGACAAGCCTAAAAATTTCTTAGGGCGATCCCTGATGATTTTTACTCCAAGAATAAAATTGGCTTCACCAAGGTCTTTCATCTCAAAGTTCGAGAATAGCCAATCTTTAGTCAATATCAATAATTGCATGTCATTATCAGCTAACAAGATATCGTCTACATATAGAGATAATATCAGAAAAGATCTTTCAGATCGTTTTAGGTATACACAATGATCTTTTTCACTCATCGTGAATCCAAAAGTGGTGATGGCCAAGTGGAACCTCATGTACCACTGTCTTGAAGATTGCTTCAGGCCATAGATAGATTTCAACAATTTGCAGACTTTCTTTGGATACTTTTT
This sequence comes from Magnolia officinalis, assembly GCA_021015155.1. Lineage (NCBI taxonomy): Eukaryota > Viridiplantae > Streptophyta > Magnoliopsida > Magnoliales > Magnoliaceae > Magnolia > Magnolia officinalis. The sequence goes on along the minus strand of JAJHSJ010000002.1, from coordinate 9,644,370 downwards.
GTCCACATAACTCATTGGCTGTTGCATGTATATCTCTTCATCCAAGTCACCATTTAAGAATGCGGTCTTTACATCCATTTGATATAACTCTAAGTCTAAACTTGCGACAATGGACAAGATCATGCGGATTGATGGGAACTTTGCAACAGGTGAAAAGGTCTCCTCGTAATCAATGCCTTCTTGTTATGTAAAACTTTTAGCAACTAATCGTGCTTTATACTTGTCCACTGTACTATTTGCCTTTCTTTTGATCTTTAGTACCCATTTGTTACCCATCGCTTTGCGATTGGAAGGCAAATCAACAAGTTTCCAGACTTTATTCTTCTACATGGAAATGATCTCTTCGTCCATAGCATTCACCCAATCAGCCGAGTTAGAAGATAATAATGCATCCTGATATGGATCTAGTTCATCATCATCAATTGCAACGCAAGAGAATGTTTGCCCTTCAATATCGAAGTATCTTCGGGGAATCAATCCTCTTTCGTTTCGACGTAACTCAAGAGCCTGTTGAGATGTCCTCCCACTGTCCTGACGAACTATAAGAGTATCATCGTCTTGTGAGGAAGAACTCCCACTCTCCTGAGATACATCGGGTATTTCAAAAAGATCTATTGGAGCCTTTTGCTTTATTCAGCTTGGGTATCTATCTTCAACGAAGGTCACGTCCCTGGATTCTATCTCAATCCATCGTCCATGGTCCTCATAAACTAGAACGTATTCCTTTGAATGCATGGGGTATCTTATGAACACGCATTCAATGATTTTACTATCAAGTTTACCTCTATGTGGAGTAGGCAGTAAAACATATCCCAAAGATCCCCAAGGGCGTAGATTGGCTAAAGAAGGAATCCTCCCAGACCATATCTCATATGGAGTCTTAGGAATTGATTTGAATGAGACTCTATTAAGGACGTAGACGGCTGTTAACAGTGCGTCTCCCCAGAATGTGGTAGAGAGATTGGCTTCAGCCATCATCGATCTAACCATGTCCAATAATGTCCTATTCCTTCTCTCTGCAACACTATTTTGCTGTGGTGTGTAAACCATTGTATACTGCCGAACAATGCCAACTTTTTCGCAATATGATTTAAACATTTCAAACGTATACTCGCCACCTCTATCAGATCGAAGGATTTTAATATTTTTCTCAAACTGATTTTCCACCTCAGCTTTGTATTTAAGAAAATAATCAAAAGCCTCAGATTATGTGAGATGAGATACACATATCCATAGCGCGAGTAATCGTCAATGAAAGTGACAAAGTATTGACATCCGTTTCTGGCATATACATTAAACGGTCCACAGATATCTGAATGGATTATCTCTAGTGTGCCCTTTAACCTTGCCGCTTTGGGAAATGGTTTCTTCGAAGTTTTCCCGGACACACAATGTTCACAAAATAGCAAATCAACTTTGGATAAGGAGTCTAACCGACTAAAATGTACTAGTCTTGTCATACGATCCTTTCCGATGTGACCTAAGCTCGCATGCCATTTTTGAAATACAGATACTACAGTTTCATTCGGCATAGCAGACAAAGCAAGAGGTGCATTATTACATTCTACGTCTAGAATGAATAAATCTGAAATTAAAATACCCCATGCAGAGATGAGGTTATTCTGTCTCAAAGAAACTCTTGTCTCGAAAAATCGAATATCAAAACCATCAGCTAAGAACCTAGAAATATAAATTAAATTCTGACGGATCCCCGATGCATATAGAAGATCACAAAGTATTATTGTTCGCCCTATGCGCATACGCAGATAGAAAACGCAAATCCCTTGTACGTCTTCAACAGCGTTATTGCCCATGTACAGCTTCTAACTCTCCTTGGCTACTGGCCGTAATTCCTCGAGTTCTCGACGACTACTTGTCACGAGCTTTGTTGCGTCTGAATCCAAAATCCACTTGTTATATATAGTATCAACAGAAAGGATTTCAGAACAAACGCCTACATACAAAGTATCTAGTGACTGAGAAATTACCATCTTTTTATGGGCGCACTGTCGAGTATAATGACCGAAATTTCCACAGGCAAAGCAGACTACATTTGTCTTTTTCTGCTTCTTATTTCCGTTCCCCTTCTCGAGATTTGGAGCAGGTGCTGTGGTCTTCTGTTCTTGGTTATTCTTCTTTGCCTTCTTGCGAGCTTTGGACCGTTTATTGTTAGCTTTTCGCTTATGGGTCTCTGTATTGCATTCATTTCAACCTCACGTACCAAGTGGCCACAAAAGTCTCTGAACGTAGTGATAGAATCAGTATGGTTCAGGATTCTTTTGATTTAGGCCCAAGATTCAGGCAAGGAACGGTGCATGGCTATAATCTTCTGATTTTCAGTCAATTTACACCCAACATTCCTAAGGACACCTATCATTTGCTCCATCTTTCGAATATGATCTTTGATGGGGCAGCCAATAGGCATCCTATACTCCTGGAATTCTAATTCCATTATCCTAATTCTCGCATCTGACTTCTGCGCATAAGCATGTGTCAGTGCTTCTCAGATTCCCCTAGCGGTTTCATGCACTTCGTACGTAGGTATGAGTTCTTTGTGCATAGTGCCAAGAAGGAATTTCGGGCTGAACGATTTTATTTTCGCCACTTATTCTAGCGAGTCATCGCCACCCTATGTTCTTGTAAATTCTCATTTTCAGCCAAGATGAGTTCCTCCTGAACTACATCGAGTGTGTGAGATATGTCGTCCTCGTCCAGAAGGCATATCACCGCGCGGGACCAGTCTTCGTAGTTGTTGCCATCGAAATGTTGTCCTTTCAGTTGTTCAACGATTAACGCTTTGGTGGCCATATCTACATTGCATGAGTATCACTACTTAGCTATGATCTAAGGTATTGATACTAATTATCAGCATTTCTACGTGTTATACAAATTTTCAGAGTATAAAAGTAGTCAACACATCTTAACGAGATCTAAAAGTCCACATACCCGAATGGGCGGTGTAGAACAATCAAGTTCTCTATTTAAGATGAAATTGGTACTTTTATAAAATTAAAATTGTATAACATGCAACCTTCCATTACATGATTGCATACATCATTTAGTGAATGAGAATAAACTCCCACTCAGGTTATGCACAACCTATAGTTTTAGGGAGCATCTAAGCACTAAGTTTTGTAATTTCTAATGAAAAATGTAGGGGGCTAAGATCTAAACACATTAAGCCGAATATTTTCATACATATAAACATCATCATCAGAAAGAATAAAGTGTTAAGATATCAAGAGAGTATTATCTTCACCTATGATCATTACCATTAGTGATGGATCCGATCATTACCGTTAATGATCATTGTTGATGATGGATCCTTTCATCAACATTGATCATCATGGTTGATGATCACTTCGATCACTAATGATCTCTTGATCAACAGTGAAGAAAATGTTATAATGGTAACAACATTCATATGTACAAAAAAAAAATATACATATTACTTGCAAGAAAGCTGTACAGTTTTAAGTTACCACAAAGTGCAACTGGACCATAGTTCAGTAATCTAGCAGTTGATATTATGTGCCCCATTATATCACAAGCATAAATTGTTGTACGCGTTTTATAGCTGTATTTTTAGCATTAAGATTTTCATATCACATGCTTTCATACCACACGTGATGTACATATTGTTGTTTTCATCACATGTGTGCATCACACGTGTACATCACATGTGTTCACGAGTGACATGCTACAACACGTGACACGCTACAACACGTTTTCACGAGTGACATGCTACAACACGTGACATGCTAAAACACGTTTTTACTAGTGACATATTTTTACATGTGTACATGTGTGATATTACAACACAAATCACCAGCTATACATGTGTTGGCTGATTGAAAATCAGTAACTAGTTTGTGGATGGTTCAACAGCTGTACACGTGTTCAACATCAGCAACTAGTATGTGGATTGCAAGCTACAACATGTGTTTAACATCAGGTAGTACATGTGTTCAACATGTAACATATATCACCAACAGCAACGTGTATATGCACATGTAAATTACAAACAACAACGTGTATATTACAATTTACAAACAGCAACGTGTACATTACAAACAACAATGTGTACATAAGATGAATTTATAATTGCAACGTGTACAGCAACGTGTATATCACAAATTCCATGATCGTGGGGCCCACTGTGATGTTTGAGAGAAATCCATCTCGTTCACAAGTTTGACCTTGTGATTTTATCAAGTGGACTAAAAAATGAGGAAGATCAAGCGCTCAAGTGAGCTACCGATCAGTAAACAATGGATTGTTAAAAGCCATCGTCCAACGTATTCTTGCTGTGGGACCCAACTATGTACTGGATTAGCCTCGGTTTTCGGTCCACATCCTAAAATTAGATGGACAAATTACTAAAGGGGCCGGAGTTGTCTGACATATCACGAAAGTAGGCCCCACCAAGATTTGATAATGTGGCTAATGAATTAGCTGCGATTTGTCACGCGATATTAGATTCCACATGTACTACATGGCAACACGTTAGCTTGGATTTCCCAAGTGTCCTTGTTGGACAAGTTAGCTTGGTAACAAAGTATTTATGGACTGTACATCTCATAATGTGTTGCACCATATCACATGTGTTGTATATCCACTACATGCATGAAAACTAACGTTGATATGTTTTTAGATCTGATTTAACACATACAGATCTAACGTCAGATCTTAGACATACGTTGTATATCATTGTGCATACAGATCTAACACATACATTGCATGTTACATAACGTCAGATCTAACACAGACCGATCTAACATCAGCTTCAGATCTAACACATACATTGCATGTGTACCATATTTGCAAATAACAAAGAACGTGTACCTTAGTTATATAACATGTACATCAGAATGCATATGCATCTCATGGTTCTCACGTGTTTTACAATGATATGGTTAGAAATCTGATGTGCATGTTGTTGTACAATGATAACATATAGCTAATATAGCTGTACACGTTTCTCAAAAACTAATATGGCTGCACACGTTTCACAAAAAGTTACATCTCAGCAACGTGTTGTATAATATCAGAACTCATATTACTTGTTACATGGTTTGTACAATATCAAGACCCATATCATGTGTACAATATCACGTGTACATTATCACGTGAATTCTAATATAATACATGTTGCTGTTTTCTCATTATTTATACAACACATCACATGGAATCAAGATCATACTTATCGACAGACCATGGATTCCAATCTTAAAAGAAATGATGGGCCACTTACCTTTTTAGATGATAAGAATCGGAGATCCGCCGTTGAAATGCTCTGATACCACTGTAGGGAAATGCGGAAGGTGAGCCCTCAAGATCTGATGGTCTACACGATGATTGGGACCCTCACAAAGCAGAAAGACGGTGTTCCAACGGCCCGTCTATCTACTACTGGAGCAGATGGAACTATTCACACCTCTGATCCTACGATATATAGTGGCCCCGGATTGCGATCTATGGATCAGGTCATCCCAAGGACAAGCCAAGATGGACAGACGATAGCGCACTCTATTTCTCTCTGTATACTCTCGGTGTTTCGTATGATGCATTGCTAGAGAGAGCGCGTCCCTTTTATAGGAAAGGAAGGAGATAGGATGAGAGCGGATTATCCGATCTTCTCACTATCTCCTATCCAAAATCAAATTCAAAATTGAATTTGATATCCCAACGAAAAGAAAAGAGTCGGAAGAAGTTTAACCATATGGGACCCACCCACTAGTGATTGCTCACAAGTGGGCCCCACTGGTCTACGTCCAACAGTCTTCACGTCAATGTAATAGTACAAAGGCAAAGAAGGTAAATTTATCTCAAGCGCCACATTCATCAATGAGTGTGAGGCTTATATTTGCCATGTGTGCGCTAGATTAAACATTGTCCGAGTAGTGGAAGTGGTTAGTAAATATATGCAAACCTGGGGAGATATCATTGAACTACTATGAAGTGGATTCTTCATTACTTAAATGATACTTTGGGAAGACTTTATTATAGTGGCCAAAATTTAAAGTTGGTTGGGTCTGTGAATACAGATTATGCAGAAGATTATGATGAAAGAAGATTTGCCACATGTTATGTTTTCTATTTGGCCGGTAATGTGGTAGTTTGAATGTCAAAATTGCAGTCAGTAGTGGCCTTGTCTCATACAAAAGTATAATACACATTAACTATACGAGCATGTAATGTAAGGATACATTTGGTTGAAGATGTTGTTAAAAAAAAAAAAAAAACAATTCAAACAGAAAGTAGTGGTTATTCATTGTGATAGTCAAAACGCATTATACTTGGCAAAGAATTTTGTTTTTCTTGCTTGTACCAAGTACGTTAATATTTAGTATCACTTTCTTTGTGACGTGGTGAAAGATGAACAAAACACACTGGAGAAGATTCATATTGATAACAATGTAACAATTATGCCGATGAAGCTATTACAATGAAAAATTTTGTTTGGTGCATGACAAATTTTTGACTTATTGTTGCCTGACAATTAATGATATTTGGACAACTATTACTAGAGCTGAACAGAATCCAACCTGATCTGAACCGAACCAAAGGCATAAATTGGTGCGGTTCGAGTAGGACCACTCAGATTCGATCGCACATTAGATCGAGTTAGGATTGCGGTCAATCTGGACCAATCCGATCCGATTCGGTTGGGTACTATATAAGTAATACTTTTTATTTTCATTTTTTTACTACCCGCCTCACTTGAATGAAACTCTAATCCCTCTCTTATCTTTCTCGCGTTGTACCCACCCATCTCTCCTCCTTTCTCTTCATCTCTCTCCCGATCTTGATTCAGCTCGACTGGACAGATTGAACTTGATCAAACTCGGTTTGGTTTCCCTGATCGAATCGGACTCGGTTCGGGTCAGGCCAGCAAGGATTCGGATCGGATCGAGTTAGCCCTATTGGACTCGGTCCCGAATCGAATTGAGTTTAGGTCAGGTTCTTGAAAAAATCGAATCGAGTCGAGTTGGACCCAATCCGGTCCGACTCGACTCAATGCTCACCTCTAACTGTTATTATGAGTATTTTTGCACTGTTTGATGAACAATCTTCAAAGTCAAAGAATGTTGAGGTGGTGGACAATAAACCATCATATGTTAACATATTGTAATAAGGTCTCCTCATGTGAGACATCTTTCCCCTTCCTCTCCAATGTACATATGTTGCGTCAAATCCAATTTCTTTGGGACTACCATATGTTATCTTTTGTGGGTATTGTCCATATAAGAATGGTACCGGATAGAGTGAGGTATTTCATTCAATCCATCTTTTGCAAATTCACGAAACAAAGAAAAAGCAAGGGGAGAGATGAGTCTTATATTTCTATCTTTTATTCATAGCAAGGAAAAAAAAGCTCTATCTCATAAGTACGCATATCTCACCTAACTATATAAAATCCTATGAATCTTGTCTGCTATTTTGGTTTGGCCATTTGGATCCATCCATTGATCTGTTCCATCCCAATCTGTGGTCCACCTTTCATTGTCTAGTGCCATCAGGCCAGGCTGGGTCGTCTCGCATATCCAAAGCCATCCCAAATCATTCCCTAAATGAGTTTTGTACACGCGCCAAACCCATCTATAGGGCCCACTTTCATCCCCACGAAAACGAACTGGGCCACCCGCTTTTAGAGGCGCGAATCCCCAACGGTCTGCTTTTGAAGAACTGATTACCTACAGGCAATGTGCCACAACTTGCTGCACCTTACCTTATTCACCATCAACACATTACTCGTGTAGGACATCGGTACCATGATAATGGTAGGCCCCACCATGAAGACCTCTTTCAAAAAAGAAGCATGTTCAAATCAATATGCGGGACCCACTATCGTAACCAATAGAAAACGGACGGTCTGACCCAACATATATTTGTGTCCTACTTATCCAGTGGATCATTCTGATTTTTTACAAAGATGATCTTTGTATCTGGGCATATCGTTTTCATGGTATTGATTCACTAAAAAAATTTCAAGGTGGTGGGAATGATGAAATGTACCACAAGTAGTGGTACCATTGCCTGTAGGCGATCAGTTCTCCGAATTTATATTCCTACAAAATGATGATCCTGCCGTTAACTTTCCCCCTAATTTTTCAATAAATACCTATACTCTAGCTAAGTACCATGCTTCATACACATTCACTAAAAATTATATATATAGAAAACACATAGACTCAAAGTAAACCGTCCATACTTTGGGACACAATTCAGATGGGTTAATAAATTTAAAGTTACACCATATGTGGGATATCTACTATATGATTAAAGTGAAAATATGCAGAAACATAAATCAACAACATGCATATTAATCAGAGTCTTTGGTAGTGCAAAAAAATAAAAAATTTCAGTTAATAGATAATATAAAGTTGATCTCATGATATGAACGGTTTTTATCCGATCTACATCTATTCCACGTGTACGATTTTCGAGTACATGCGTATGGACCATCATAATCCGCCAGAGTATCAAAGTTTTCCGCTTCATCTTCTCATTTCCCGCTCGTCTCTCTCTTCTCCTACATTCGTCCATCTTCAAATTTCAAATCTCTACATCGCACCACACTCTCTCAATTCTCAGAAAAAAGAAAAGAAAAGAAGACCCTCATTTTTGCTATTCCACGCCCAGAAAAATGAGAGAACCACCCCCACCACAACCACCCTCTCAACCTCCTCCCACTCCTTCGACTTTCCTCAGAGACATTTCCAACTACAAAACCCCCAAACCCTCCATCCAAAACCATAACCCTAACAATCCTCCTTCTCCTCTTCCTCTCTTCTTGACCGCCTCCAAGCAAACCCCTTTCTCCTCCTCCTCGTCTACCTCTTCCGCTTTCCGCCGCAGACCTTCCGTCCTCCCTTCCGCCTCCAAATCCAAAGCTTCTCGCCGGCTCAAAGCCTTCGAGCTCGAACAATCGAAGTCCTCTCGGAAAGCCCAGATCCGTCGCGAGAAGACGATCAGGACGTTATCCAAATCGCTTACTGCTTGGCTCAACTTCTTGTTTGAGAACCCTAGATCGTGCGGCTGTGATGTTGCTGCTTGGGATGAAGAAGCTCGATCTGAGTCGGTGGTTAATGGGAAGAGGGACAGCTTGCAGGGAAGGGGGATTGGGATTGATAGCCCGTGGCGGAGCCCGAAGCGTCAGAGGAACTGCTCTTGGTGGGCTGCAGCGCCGGCTGGTGATGTGGAGTCCTTGTCATTGTCGGGGGCAGCGTCGGCAGGGTTCCCGTTGTTGGAGGTCTCATTGCAGGATGTTTGTAGCTTTGAGGACTTGAAAGAGAGGATGGAGATGTGTTTGAGTGTGAAGTGTCGTAATGAGGTGCTTTCTATGATGAATCAGGTGGCAAAGGTCAGTTTTCAGTATCACTTTCATGAAATTGTTATTGTTTCTATTTTTCAAAAACAAAAAAAGAGAAGGTGGGTACTGATTGGGGTTTCAAATTACAAATAAGGAGTGATTACATACACCCCGTGGTGGATGGTAAGTCAAGGCCCACCTCATGTCACCTGTATACAACATCTGAGCCTTGCAAATTGGCCATGAAATTCATTTGGTGTAAAAACCTGGCTGGTCCACTCATCAAGTGGGCCACACATTGTACATTGAATTGGTTCAACAGAAGGGCTCATTGAAACTATCCATAATTTTTGTACGGTGTGTCCAATGTGATGAGTGGTCACCCTGAATCTTTTGCTATCTGATGTTCATGTGGGGCCAACATTTGCTGTCTCTGATGTAATACACACATGACATGCTAGGGTGCATCTGCTTATTCCTCCTAAATAAATTGTCTTTGAATTTGTTTTTTGGCTAGACTAAGTATGTGTTAATAACCCCACTAATTTGAATCGTGCATGCATGGGTGGGTGACATGCTGGGGCATATCTGATCATTCCTCTTAAATAAATTGTATTTGAATTTGTTTTTTTTTTGGCTAGACTATGAGTTAGCAACTCCACTAAATTGTGGCAACTCATCCAAATGTTTAAATCAAGCTGAGCCATCTAAATCACACATAGGGTATATTCTTAACTGTCCAATTGGTGGCCAACAAATGAACAATTAACAGAAAATGTTCAGCAGTGCGAAAGTCATTGTGTGAAATCAATTGGTAGAGATTGTCCGGTGCAATCTGGTTATCAAGTCAATGAGATCTCGATACCTAAATTGCAAAGAAATTTAAAAAAAAACCTCACAAGATTAATGGAGTAGAGAGGGAGAGAACTTTATTGATATCAACCTTTTTTCTTACAAAAACTTAAAGAAGAACCACACTTAGAAAATGATTCGAATGATTAACTCCTACACCACTGCCCCCCTTTTATAAATCCTAAAAGAATCCTTAATTGAAATCTCCACAACTAAGAAAATCAACCACAATTTATTACAAACTAATCTAATCTTTCTACATATGGCAAAAGCCTAACAAAAAGCAAACATGGAAAGCAATCAAATCTCTAAATCCAACCCATATCTTCAATCATATCAATTATGCCCTCATCATATTTTTAAATCAGCCCCCCCCCCCCCCCCCATATATTCCCAAAATAGTAAATTATAATTCCCAAATCTGTAAATAAGTAGCCCAAAAAGCAGCACATGTTGGGCTCTATGGTGGGCTATGGTCTCATGTCTTGCCCGACCCTATGGTGGGCTTAGATGGGCTTAAGTGGGTTGGGCCCTACAGTGGGCCTGCGTCATCCCCCCTGAGTTGGAAAAAACTTGACTTCGACGAGTTGGGCACTTCGTGTAAGTAGCGGAGGTCCGGATCCAACCCTTTCAATTCGTTGCCCATGATACACGTACATTTAGAATATGGCTTGTTATTCCATTTCAGTATTGGCCGCGTCGAGTGTTAGAAGTCTTCAATTGCAACACTTGTTCAACTTCTTCATTTTATTTCTTTGGGAGCTATTTATCTGGTGAGATATCTAAGTCATCTGACAACTCTATTTTATAGGCATTGTTACCCAACTTCCTCTTGACTCGGCATTGATCAATTTTCTTAGACTTGAGTTTATTGTAAGTTCCCCGTGGAAACCTTTCTTTGCAGAGATAGACCATAACTAGGTCACCTTGGTTATATATCTTCTCACGTCGATATTCATTTGCAACTCCTTGGCACGTGGTATTGCTGTCTTCGATCTTCGTCTTTATTTGAACTTGCAAGTCTTGGACATGCTTGACGAAAGCATCAACATCTTCACTCACTTGATCTTGTACCGGTAATGGTAGTAAGTCAAGTATGCGATGTGGATTTCTCCCATTTACGATCTCAAATGGAGATTTTCCAGTATTACAATTCACTTAGTTGCTGTAGGCAAACTCAGCTTGAGATAAAGCCAAGTTCCATTAGGATATGTTGTTGCCTACTATACTCCTCAAGAGGTTACCAAGGCTTCTGTTGAGTACCTCGGTTTGGCCATCTATTTGAGGATGATATGCATTAGAGAATTGAAGCTTAGTGGTTGTTTGGATGCTTGTAATTTTTTTAGCTGTAAACACATTACACCTGAAAAGAGTTTCAGGTGTAATCTGTTTACATGCTATTCCATTTGGCTTTTAAGTGGTAATCTGTTTACAAGTAAACATATTATTTGTTTGGCTAGCCTATAAAATGTTTACAATGAATAAAGTAGGTATTCATACCATAGAGCTTGGGTGGTGAATATTCCAAAATTTGCAAATCAGATAAGAAAGACTTCAATTTTTTATTTTTATTTTTTTTGGGTCCTAAGAGAGCATCATGCACACATTAAACAGATTGGACGTCTTCCACCCATCACAGTGGGCCCCAAATGCAATCTAGAAGGTTTTAATGGTGGACGTCCCACCCTTCCCTCGTGTGGTCCATTTGATAATGGACGAGCTGTTTTTTTAGAGCCACAAGAGAGCATCAAGGGAAGTACATGATGGATAGATTGGATGTACCATACATATTACGATGGGCCCCACATATCATGAGTGTATATTAACCATTGTGTTCTAACATGTATAATGCCTTCTTAGCTGTAAAGACTTTACTTGTAATCTGAAACATGGCTTTTTATAAGGTTTCAGATTACAACTAAAAGCTGTAATCTGTTTATAGCCTGTAAAGTCTTTACAGGAAAATACATACATCCAAACAACCCTTGTAATTAGATTACATGTAATCCCTTTACAACTTAAGGGCTTTACAGGCTCCAAATGATCCCTTAGTCTCCAATCGCTTCAATAAAGTAGGCCAGAAGTGGCCCTCAAACTTCAAATCACAATATGAAGTTATTGTCTTCAGTAAATGTGAAGTAGCACAATTTCTTTGAAAAATATGTTGCGATATGCGTAGCGTCCATCGTCCTTTTATGCGGAATGAAGTGGGCCATCTTTGAAAAATGTCCACCACAACAAAAATCGAATCTACTCCCTTTTGAGTCTTAGGAAGATCCATAATGAAGTCCATAGAAATATCCACCCAAGGCGCGATTGGAATGAGTAGCGGCGTATAAAGGCTAGTATTTTGCACATGATCTTTGGAAACTTGGCATTGGCAACATCGTGCTACGAACCGTTAAATGTCATACCGCATATGAGACCAATAATATTTTTCCTCCACCATGGACAATGTTTTATCCCTTTTGATGTGTCCATCCAATCCTTGTCCATGTAGCTCAGATATGATCTTTTGTGGCATCGATTCTTCGGGAAAGCATAGGCGAGAACCCTTAAATAGATATTCATTGTGTGAGATGAATTCACAATTTGGATCTCGACCACCCACACACACTATCAAGTATTTGCCAAAAATCGGGTCTTCATGTTGCTCTTTTTTTACCTCGAATCTGATGACCTCCACAACGAGGGTTCCTGGTAGAATCACTCTCCTACTCAAAGCATCCGCTACTTTGTTCTGTCTTCCAGCTTAATGACGCAAAAGAAGGTATATTCTTGTAGGAAAGCTGTTCATTTTGCATGACGAGCGCTTAACTTCTTTTGGGAGTTCAGATATCTCAACGCCTCACGGTCCGAGTATATAATGAACTTCCGATGAATCAAGTAATGTCTTCAATGTCATAGTACCTAGACCACTACATAGAACTCGAGATCATACGTGGAGTGGTTCTTCCGTGTGTCATTAAGCTTTTCACTAAAGAAAGTGATTGACTTTCCTTCCCGAGTCGACACCCTGCCAATACCAACGTTTAAAGCGTCGTTTTCCACTTCAAAGACTTTATTGAAGTCTGGAAGTGCAAGAAATGGAGCTTTTGTCATCTTATTTTTTATGACACCAAAGCTTCGATATGTTGCTTTAGTCCATTCGAACTTAACCTCCCCGCATGCAATCGGTGACATGTGCGATGATGGTGCTGAAATTTTGGATAAATCTCCGGTAAAATGTCCGCACACTGTGGAAAGAAAGAACCTCTGGAAGGGTTCATGGGTGGGCCACTTTGCAATGGCCTTGATTTTCTGTCGATCAACCTTGATCCCTTCTGCAGAAACAATATATCCCAAAAACACAACACCATCGACGGGGAATGAGCACTTTTTCAAGTTAACAAATAGTGACTCTCTCTATAGTATATCAAATTTTTGTTGTAAATAATCAAAATAAACGGATGCATCAGGACTAAAAATAAGTATATCATCAAAATATACAACTAAATACTTTCCCATAATAATGCGGAGTACCTTTGTCATTAGCCTCATGAAAGTGCTTGACACATTTGAAAGGCTGAATGGCATGACGAGCCAGTTATACAATCCATCTTGAGTCTTAAATGCAGTCTTCCACTCGTCCCTGGGCCGACTATGTATATGATGATATCCGCTTTGCAAGTCAATCTTTGAAAAGACATTTGCTATATGCAATATGTCTAGCATATTGTCCAAGCGAGGAATAAGATATTAGTACTTGATTGTCATCTGGTCTGGTTGATTGCATGACTGTCCATGCACATCCTCCAAGATCCATCTTTCTTAGGGGTTAATAATGCAGGAACAACACACAATGACATACCTTCCGTAGTAACTCAGTAACCTGCTGGTGGAGCTCGACATGTTCAACTTGACTCATTCGATGGTGTGCAAGATTCGGTAGACTTGAACCCGACACTAAATCAACGTGGCGTTGAATGTTCCTCATATGAGGAAGTCCAACCGGGAGTTCTTTGGGTGCCAAGTCTTTATATTCATGAAGAACTCCTATATAGGAGGCAGAACATCCGACAACTTTGTATCTTCTTTAGCAACCAAGACATAGGTGATGCCAGTCTCCTTGCTTTCCTCTTCAATTTTTTGCACACTGAGTGATTTTTTACCCTCTTCTTTACCAGATTTGGGTGTTGGAAGATGTTTCATAGGGTGCAATGTGATATTAACACCATCCTTTATGAAGGAATAGGTGTTGGCCCGAGTCATGTGCATCATATCTCGATCCCACAACCACGGTCTCCCTAACAAAATGTGACATGCATCCGTGTGGACCATGTCACACCACACATCATCGTTGTATTTAGATCCAATAGAGATGGAAACTAAGCACTTGGAGTTAATAGAAACTTCTTCCCCCTTTTGAACCAACGAATCTGATATGATCGCAGATGCCTATGTTCTTTGAGTTTTAATTTGTTCACCATTTCTTGTGAGACAATGTTCTCACTGCTCTCTCCATTTGCCAAAATAGTGCATATCTTCCCACCAGGGGTACAAGTGGTGCAGAAGATATTGTGTCGCAACTATCACACCTCATTAACTATTCGAGGTGTTGATACCATAGTTCGTTGGTTAACCAACAACTCTCTCCTATCACCATACATATCTGCTGCATCTTTCCGAACATGCACCTCATCTTCATATTCATGGTCCTCATATTCCGTGTTCACTTTTTTTTTTTTTTTTTTTTTTTTTTTGTGCTGTCCATAGTGTCTTAAACATATTCTCCTTCTCCAACCAAATTTATAGCGAAAGGAACGATGTCCCGGTTACCCATCCTTGAAGCACGTAATAAGGATTGTTGCTTTGTCACATCTTAGGTGCATTAGCCCCTTGTCCATAACCACCTCCCCTGCGTTGGTGCTTGGGTTTATTATTGGACGTTGGCCCATTGTCCCTAGGCCTATGCGAAGCCTGTTGTTGCCTTACGGGGAAAGTTAGCATGCTATCCCGTCGTCGATGACGACTCTTGTGGGGCGCTAAATCATCTCCCAAGTCCTCAATTAATTATCTCCTCGACTTTCAACGCAAGTGTATATGCATCGGACATTTAAAAAGCATCTTTGAAAGCCAATTCATTTCATATATCTGGGTTAAGATTATTAAGATATCTTGAAAACTTTTAGTCTTTATATTCACGAAACCTTGCTCGTGATGTCAAGGTATGGAACTCCTCTGTGTATTCATTTACTGACTTGCTCCCTTGACATAAATTGTGACATCTTTGATAGAGGTCATGGGCGTAAGTCGCAAGTAAGAACTTCCCTTTTAGTTTCTTTCTCATCTTTTCCCAAGAATTCATTTTCTCCTTACCTTGATGGATTTCTTCGACTTGGAGATCATCCCACCATGCTAACACGTGACCGGAAAACTTCACAATTACTAGCTTTACCTTCCAATTATCCATGGCTTCCTTGTACTTGAACACTTTTTCTACATTACTTAGCCAATTGATGAAGTCGTCAACATTCAACCGACCATGGAATTCTGTAATTTCTACCTTAATTCCGGGCTCTCTATCACGTTTTAACAATCGAAGGATTCAATCCTTGGTGTCTTCATAAATCGGGGCTACTCGTAGTTGGTTAGGACCTTGGTGGAGACCTCCCCCTACGCATCCATGTGCTCTAACTTCGGTCTCCAGATTCTCTCGAAGCTGGAGCTCCCCCACTTGATTAGTGAGGTTGCCTATCGCATGCGTGAGTTGATCTACTAGCTCTGTGAGTGTGCGGATCAATTGGGTTACTTGCACAAATTCTTGTGTTACTCCCTTCGAAGCCATTAGAGGATAATGCAGAGTTGAAAAGTCCCAAAGATGACCCACTTTAATACCAAAATGGTACCGTCCGATTACCGAGTCAATGAGATCTTGATACCTAAATTGCAAAGAAATTTTAAAAATACTCACAAGAACAATTGAGTAAAGAGGGAGAGAACTTTTATTGATATCAACATTTTCTCTTACAAAAACTTAAAGAAGATCCACACTTAGAAACTTATTCTAATAATTAACTCCTATATCATTACCTCCCCTTTTATAGATCCTAAAAGGAATCCTTCATTGAAATCTTTACAACTAAGAGAATCAATCACAATCTTATTACAAACTAATCTAATTTTTCTTCAAATGGCAAAAGCCTAATGAAAAGCAAACATGGAAAGCAATCAAATCTTTAAGTACTGCCCATATCTTCAATCATATCAATTACACCCTCATCACATCTTTAAATCAACTCCTCGTATCTCTAAAAAATAGTAAATTATAATTCCCAAATCTGTAAATAATTAGCCCAAAAATCAGCATATGTTGGGCTCTATGGTGGGCTATGGACTTTCTGTCTTGCCAGGCCCCACAGTGGACCTAGATGGGCTTAAGTGGGCTAGGCCCTACAGTGGGTCTGGATGGGCCTAAGTGGGCCGCGGGCTTGCATTAGTGTGATATTTTTCGAGCCATTCTTCATCCAAAATGGGGTTCATCATATCTCCATCCCATTTGCATGTTTTGGTCAAGGCCAAACTGTTGCTTTCCAATCTTGGAACAAACTACAACTGGCTTTTTGAATGAAAGCATCTTCTAGACAAGAGTATTGGTTAAGGTGGCCCAACAAGAATTTATTTGGCAGTAGTTATGCTCAGATACTTCAAATTGGTATTGGTATATGCATTATTGTTGCATTGGTGTGATCCTTGGGAGCTTAGTTGTGTTGGACATTCAATGTAGCCATGCTGTATCATTACCATATTCTTGCTGTGGTTGGGTTTGTTTCTAAATACTAACAAAATACTCCCACAATTTGCGACCACTCATTAGCCGTCATGAGTCATATCATCATGTTCGCTTTAGTTATAGCTTTTTAGGTTTTCCTTGACTTGTATTGTTGTTCTTTTTGTTACAACTACTGCTTTATTGATGACGTTTCAAAATTTTTTTTTTTTAGAATATAGATGACGGGAGATTGAGAATGAAGGCACATTGCCCACTAGTTACAGATGTAGGACTGAAGGAGAAGGCCACAAGATCCTCATGTGTTATAACACAATATGGCTCCGGATGGATTACATATTGTTTTTGGTGGCAATTCCTTACTGCCCACTGAAGATGGAAATTCTGACCAAGACGATTGTTCCTAAAGATGATTATTGACAAACAGTTCTTTCCCATGCTGGTCTTGCAAAATCTTATGCATACAACAAGATGGTTGAGGGATGTACAGGCCTGGTTATTTTGAGGCTTAGGGAATGTTATCTTGAAGAGATTTTTACTGCTTGTTCTTGTACTTGATAAAGCCAAATGTCAGAGCACTCTTCTGTCAAATACGGGGTTGATGGAATAGATGGGGGTTCCCCTCTACTCTTCAGCTGTCGATCACATATTAAATCCAGTAGACAAATGATTCATGGTAAGATGATATATTAACTTCTGTACTTTTTTTTTTCCATTTAGATTTCAGAATTATTCTTCAATGTGGTAGGCCTGACATCGTCTGTTTCTATCAAATAATTTTAGAATTCTTATCACCGGTTAATGCATGGAGAAGGTGATCTTCTTGCACATCTAGTGATTGTTGGGTACAAAGTATCTTATCAACAGGTTGGCAGCCCAAGCTTCTTTGTTTTTTGCTTTGCTTGTTTAATTTCTTCTTTCTTTGTTGTGGTCAACAAATCCTAATTGCTGAGGCACATTGCCTTTTCCCTTTGACCATAATATTTATAGTAATATACCTTCCTAATCCTTACCTCCTGCAGTCTCCGCTGGTCGAATATGAATTCGGCATCACAGATTTATTTGAAGATTTTCAAGATGGTGTTCGGCTCTGTAGAACTGTTCAACTCTTGCAACATGATGCCTCAATTCTCACAGTGGGTTTCTTTTAAAAAACGTCTCTCAATCTCTTGCTTTCAGTGTAACTTGGTTTAATGATTTGAAAGTTTATCACATGAGCAGAAAGTGGTGGTCCTTCAGACACCCGTTAAGAAGAATTTGCTGAATGGCAGTGTCGCCATGCAATATCTCAAGCAAGCCGGAATGCCTTTATCTGATGAAGACGGAGTCGTGATTGTAGCAGAAGATGTTGCCAATGGAGACAAGGAGCTGACGCTTTCGTTGCTTTGGAACATCTTTGTTTACTTACAGGTTTACTCTTTTGGAATTCTCAACATCATGTGTGATCATCCACACTAATTTTCTTATTAACATACTTAGTTGGGATTTTCTTGTTCTTGTGGAATTAATGCTTTCCAGAATAAATGACTTCGTGACAGATTTCTACATTATCACTGATCATAATTTCTTGGTTATGAATAAAAAAAGATAAAATAGAAGTTTTCTGAAATCTTGCTTGCTTCCTTCTTGCCAACTACTGCCTTGGTTTTCTTTCGGAAAACACATTTTGCATTTCAAAAATAAATGTACAAAATATGCTAAAGGATCAATGTGCTAAATTATTATCATAGCCAAGTTGAAAGAGAGGATGATTTATGTGCTTTTATCATGTCTCATATACTAGTTGACAGCTCTGTACTAACAAGCTGACAGAATATATAATATATATATATATATAAGATATATATATATATATATATATATATATATATATATATATATTATCTATATAAATACTAGTTGACAAAATAACAAGCTACCGTTCTTTTTTAGTACTATTTTATGAAGGGGTCTTGGATTGCTTTTCCATGTGGACTTATTAAATAGAATTGTTTATTTTTTAGGCAGTTGTTGAAAATCTCTTGCAATAGTTTGAAGTTAAAAATATTCAGATACATATATTTCTGATGCCTAACAAACACATGCATTCCATATCGTGCAAGGTGGTAAGAGTGGCAAGACATATTTTTAAAATTTTTTTATTGTTTAAAAAGATGTCAAAGCATCTTGTAGAAAGTAATCCATTTCTGAATTTATTTCAAAGTACCATAATTTAGAATATTGTCTTAAAGATGCAAAAGTATAACACTTTTTCTTTTTTAAAAAACTGGTTATTTACCAATTTTCTTTACCCCTTCTTTAAGTTTCCATAGTTCTTGGAGATCTTTGTGATTATGCAACTTCCTTCCTTAGTGCATTGATCTTTGGTAGGATTGCATTCTTTATTCTAGATGGATTCTATGATAATTGTTGAATGTGTTGATCTGAAATTTATATGAATGCAATAGAACATTTACATATGGATGCAGGGTAAGCATAATCTTTCATTGTCTTAATTTTCTTGTCATTTTTATTTTCAGAAGCTGATGAATAAACATATATATTGGACAATTTGTAAATCAGGATTCAATGGATGATTAGTGCAAGAATCATCAGTATTGATGTTGCTACATTCATTTAATATAGTTGTGCTATGTCTTGACTGATTCTTGTTATTATTTTGCAGCTACCACTACTGATCAACAAGACCTTGTTAGCTGAGGAAATATCTAAAGTCAGAGGATCTAATATGGTACTTTGTATGGTTGATTATTATTTTGTTTAACATAAAGCTACATGCAAAGGAGAATGATCATAGACAGTGGACTGCACCATGCACACTCAAGGTGTAATGTGTGCCCCATGTCGTGTGTGTGTGACATCCAAGCCATGCAAAAGGTGTGCCTTGCCATGAAATTGAAGACCCAAAACTTGGGCCCATCCAATAATCAGGTGGGGCACACCATGATTTTCAGGGCCGATCCAACTGCCAAAACC
>JAJHSJ010000002.1:9524357-9624357 GCA_021015155.1 Magnolia officinalis | reverse complement strand
GTTGTGGTTGTCATGTATTAATGGTCAAGGGTGTTAATTGCCATATATTAAGGGTTTTATGGTTGTCATATATTAAGGGTCTTAGTTGTCATGTGTTAAGGAATCTTAATTGTCATGTGTTAAGGGAAATAATATACACCCGACCTGATTCTCTATTAATGAGGAAGAATATACACCCGACCTAATTCTCACACGGAAGAATGTAACATAGGAGAACGATCCACCAGAAAATAAAGCATAGAAGTATGGTAGCGGATTTCGTCAAGGAAGCTTCGAAGAAGAAAAGTTTTGGAGTAAATAACACTGGAGAATATAATGCTAAGACTGAAGTGGGGTGAAGAGTGGTGATGGGTCCCACAAAACAAGTTTCGAAGGACCAAAAAGCTCTTTGAAAAAATTACAAAATGTAAAAATGGGATCTCTGAACATACTTCACCCTACTATACAGTCCTTAGACAGTGTTTGTGAGGCCCACCGTGGGGTATGTATCAAATCCACTCCATCAATTGGATTCAATTTTAATTTAAAGTCATGGACCAAAGAATGAGCCATATCCATAGATAAGGTGGATCACACCACAAGAAAATAGATGGGAGTGAATGAGTACCATTATTGGTTGTTGTGAATCATAGAAAGCTCATTTTAGGCTAAAATTAGTGTCTTCCTATTAAAATGGATGCCATAAAAGAATGAACAAATTGGATCTACCTTCAAGTGGGTTTAATCACCATGCAATGTTCACGCCACGCATTGGGATTGGGGCTTCAAAGCTTCTCTTACAAGTAAAAGCAAGTTCAAGTGCAACACCAAAGGCATGGGCATTTTAGTCTTTGTAAAAACTAAAAAGCTACATGGAGGCTAAGAAAAAAATGAAATGAAAATAGAGGTTATTCTCTTGCAGTAGACATACGTTGAAGCCATTTTGGTAAAAATCTTATAAATAATTATTTTATCTAATTCATGTATATATGAAAAGAGAGATAAACAAAAACACCGTGTATTTAAAATTTGAATGTTAATAAAGATGATATGTCCCATGGCAAAATGTGAAATAAAATGAGGAAAACATATCCTTATTTTAATAGTCTTGACTTCACGTATACTAAGGGTGTATTTGCTTCTCCAATTATCATAGTAACATAAAGACAATAAGGAATGATTATATATTATTTAACCTGACTCTTAACAACATTTGTATTTGACTGTTGATTTTCATGTTTGGTTTATATACAGTAAAATCATAATAATGATATTTTTACATTAATGTCAAATTATCACCAAAATACATTAGATATTATTGTTTGGATTTAAAACTTTCACAATAAAGGTATAAAAAATGTGTAATGATTACAAATTCTACATTTTAATCGAAGATATTAATTTATATTAGTGTAGGTAAAATTGTAATGATGACACTTTTCCTTTATATTATAAGAATAATTGGCAAAACAAGCAGGCTCTAAAAGTACCAACATGCCACCATCCACATTTAACGCCTTACACGCATCATCATCAATTTTCAATGTCTTTAATTGTACACATATCAACTTGCAAGTTTGTTGTAACTGCTACATATGACACCATCCATTTATAAACTTCTAACATATTTCGCACTACGTCTTTACTCTATTTTCCTAGTTGTTTGAAAAACTAGGTAGTTGATTCGATACACAATGACACGGATAACCATTTAACATAACATAACCCAGGTAGATTCTGTTGAAATTTGTGGTTTTTGAAAAAATAATTTAAATTTTGGGATTTTGCCGCCAAAACAATTTTCGGGAATTTCAAATAGGAAAAGTGTGGTGTGTGTTTTTGTCCCACATCGAAAATGATAGAAAGGGTTTTAAGGTTTATATGTGGATGTGTGTGTAGCATTCTTACTCGAAGCTTTGGAGATTGAGACGCTCGGGTTACGCACTGGAACACACGCCCGCGCGAGCTCGGGCAATGTGACTATAGTGGCGCTAGTTGGTGCACTTTGCACTTCACACCATGCGACAGTGCGATTGCAGTGTTAGTGGTCTAGGGTCAACCGTTTCTGAAAATGGCTAGCTGCCTTGAAAGCCACAACTGTCCGAAAACAAACGGGCCATGATGATCCAACGGTCATATCCTCTAATTCGACGACCGAAAACGGCTAAAATTAATGATCAACGATCAAAAACGTTTTTTAAACATTCTGAACTATTGATGGCCACCTAGCAACTGTCCACTCCCTGGTGCCCATATAAACTGGACATGTCGGTCCAAATTCATCATCTCAAACACCAATCTCTCTCATTTCATCGGATTCTCCAGATAGCATCTCCTTCATAAGTGAACATATTCACTGTTTGATTCTGCCAGAACAGATCTACTACGTTGAATTGTTCATAAGTGGACCCATCGTGATTATTGCATGCTGGATCGAAACAGGCTTGTCTTACCCTGGAAGTAATTCGCCTGTAACCCATCAGCAATTGATAAGGAGGTGAATTACACTTCAAGAGCAGCGTACCATTTTATGTAATTCAGCCTAGTGAAACAAAGAAATTGAAATTTATATTATTTCATTTTTATTTTTGGTATGTCCAACCTTTTTCAGATTCTCCAAAAACACGTCTTTACAACCAAATAGGTATTGTATGTATGTATGTATCTTGGACCTTTTGTAATCTTTAGTAGGTCCCACTCGATGGCATCCTGGTTGACATATCACCCTACTATGGGATTGGAATCATTAAAGGGTTATTTTGGTATTATGTATTTTAGTGCATTCGGAATCCAAAAGTCATTAGGCAACATGTATTAAGAGGTATTTGGAATCAGAAATATTTGAAATACACAATTTTAGTGTTTTTTGAAACTTCTCTTTTGTAGATGCCTCTTTTGGCCACTTTTTAAAGGTAAGAAGAGTTGCACGGGTAAGAAATTATGTGTTGTTAGGATACTTAAACATTGTACACATGGCACCTAATGATACTCCAAAATAATCAAATTATCAACTACACTAAAATTAGTCAATAGAGTAATATGAATCATCCAAAGATTGGTGAGTCACTCGTTTGTGATCCTATGCTTATGGCCCACCTGAGACTCAAAATTACGGCATTATTTTCTCAACGTATATAATTCAATTGGCTTTTTAAAATCATTCTATCAAATATCACATATATATACACTGATTTAAAATATTAAAGTTAATTTAATAATAAATTCAAATTCCTCAGAGTATGTTACGAAATTCTAATGCATTCCTTTTTTGGATTCCAATGAATTCCTATTACAAACTGCCGCACACAAGTGATTCTGAATCACCTTGATTTGTGATTTGGTTGCATTCCAAATAGCAGCTCTCAAATGACACCAAACAATAATTTTAAGCCGGTAAAAATTATTTAAACTCAATGACAATCAAGTGAGAACTGTTATTTTAACTAAACATCTTATATATAAGATGAGCCTAAAATTTTTTTTTTTTAAAAAAAAAAAAAAAAAAAACTTGCACGGCCACAGTGACGGTGACAATCTAAATTACATTTCGCCCAAAATTGGTAAGTTCACATCATGAGCCTGCCTAACTTTCACATAAGTTGGTATTTGTATCTTTTCTTTTATTTCCGTTAATAGGTTTGATGGAAGATGCATCTCATGGTGGACCCACATACAAACATAAAGGCATCACACCTTCATTGTTGGATGTGAGGTGGCCCATCTAAGCTGTAGATCTATCTAATTTATGGGCTATAGGGCATAGAACTATAGACGAAGTGCATTTTATACATACAGATGCAGATTCATTGTATCCGGGTAATCTCTAACATGGCCATATATGATTGGATTACATGCTGTTGTCTGAGATAGCCTAAGGATGAAGTATATTTTGAAACGAACAACTTTCAAACATATTTGCTAATGTCGTCTCTCACATTATTTCTAATAATAGAATGTGGCCCCCACTGATTAAGTGTTACGTGGCTAACATGATGACCTAGTGTTACTCCAAACGAGGCTTCCTCTCATTGGCTCTCAATATCTTGGTATTTGACTTTTGAGAGTTGATGGTCCAATTTGACAGCTTCTGCGCGCCAATAAAAATAGGCCATATCAGGCCTAACACTTTAGTTAGTATTAATCCACTCCCCCAAATTATACTGACTACGCAGAGATTGTCAGTCGACCGGTAAACAATGCACTGTAAGCCTAAACAGTGTGACTTGCCTGATCTATGCATAAACATGGGGCTTGCATGCATTCGAAAGCCCATCTATCAATCAGGTGGGCAACACTGATTTATCATCTGGTGTGTGGATATAGGCATACACAGGCATACCTGTTGCAGTAGTTTATGTAATAGATTAATTTAGTTTTTCCTATAACAATGCATACGACATTAAGGGTTTGTTTGAACAGTGGTATTAAGTTGTATTAAATGGAATTGCATTACTAATCTCACTTTGAAATTCGGAAGGGCACGTTTGGAAGGAGTGTGAGATGGGATTAAAATTAACTTTGTAGGCTTTGGAAAATGAGCCTTGTGTTGGAAAGTGTGAGATGGGATTACTAATCCCAAATGATGGATTTTTGCTTCATTCAGGGCCCGTTTGGACGGGTGGATTGGAAGGGATTGAATGGTATTAGGGTGGATGACATGGATTTGAAGGCAACGATGGTGTTGTCAGTGGATTGTCTTAAGATCCATGGGATTGCTATATCCCGGGATTGCTATATCGAGACTGTTTGGCACGCCCGGCCAATCCCGGTATTAAACCTTCCCATCCCTTCCAATCCCTCGAACCAAACACGTCCTGGGCAAATTTAAACGGATTAGGGTGGATTGGATGGGATTTAAAGGTAATGATGGTGTTGTCAGTGGATTGTCTTAAGATCCATGGGATTGCTATATCTAGGGATCAGATCACCTGGTCTGTTTGGCACGCCCAACCAATCCCAGGATTTAACTTCCAATCCCTTCCAATACCATCCAATCCCTTCCAATCCGCCTGGCCAAACGGGCCCTCAGGTTCAATCCAAATGCATTTTGAAAGTAAATATTGGGATTTAATGCATACATTCCAAACATAATACTAGAAAACATGGGATATACCTAATCCAGAGACAATACCTTACACATGCATTTATTGTAACTTTTACAATTCCATCCACCTTAATCCCACGTAATGCAACTGGCCAATGGAGTGTGGATTAGGAACCTGGAACCCCTGGATTTGAAATCCTTCTAGGGCGTGTTTGGTCCGTGGAATTGAATGGTAATGAATTGTATCAGATGGGATTAACATCATTATTGTACAATGATTGCATGTCTGGAAATTCCATGGTATTGTAGCCATTCAATCTCATATTCGGGATAAAAATATTGCTACAGGAAAACATCGAATTAAGTAAAATCATGCTTGGTGGACCATGGAATTGCAATAAACGGATCAAATTCAAAATGGGTGTTGTTCACTTGCACACATATATAATTAGAATGTCACATGTAAACGGTGTATATAGACGGACGGCATGGATAAACACATGCATCAATGTGGGGCCCACATGTGTAGTGGATTTCAAAATCTGCAGAAAACCTGCATGGGACCAAATGCAATTCCATGGGACTAAATGAAATTCCATCCCACCTAATCCCATCTAATTCCCTATGCCAAATGCCTCCCTAATATGTTTGGCACCCTGGATTGTGAATCAACTTTAATCCAAAAGTAGCTATGCATTGGATATTTACAGGGGTTTGAATTTAATTACTAAATCAACTTTAATATCTCTAATTAGTGAGATATGTAATTTTTTGACACAATGGTTGTAATAAGCCCGCTGAAATATATGCTTTGCCAGAAAATGATGAAATATATGCTTTGCCAAAAAATTCCAAGTCTCGGATGGGCCACAAGCAAAAGATTATGTATGAGTGACTAACCAATGATTTTTAATCATTGATTTACATGGACAATGTTTGGTCGGTGCTAATTTACATGAACAATGTTTGGACAGTGTTGATCATCATTAGTGGGCTATGTGCCCAATATAATTATAGTATAGTGACACACCTATTACACATGCAACTATTGAAATGATTTCAGACCCCCCCTCTTGAGGGGATTTGAAACCCCCAATTACTTTATGCCCCCAAACAACTAGGGGATTTGAAACCCCCTCAAATCCCATTGAACCCACCGCCAAACGACCCCTAATTACATCCATGGGCTGAAAAATAAAAACACTCTACCTCTATTGGGCAACAAAATACATAGCAAGTAAACAGCTAAAAATAATTTACCAGAGGAAAAATCTTATCATCCATCTCATGGTCCTTGTATTTTACCCTGTCATTTTAGGACATGAGTCTAAAAATGAGACCATGCAAAGCTTAAGTAAACCACCGCAATGCAGAGCAAAAAATTCAAAGCAACCACCTAAAATAATCTACCAAAAGAAAAATCTAGCCGTCCATATGTTTATATCCACACCGCCCTTACATTTGCCAAATCATTTTAATACATAAGCTCAAAAGTTAGGCAGATGCAAAGATGTAGTAGAGGGCACCACGGAAAGCGTCGGGGATTAAACGCCCACCATATAAAACTTACTGGGAGCCACGGAAATCATGGATCAAGCTGATATTTGTGTTTATCCTTGAATCAGGTACGTGTGGCTTTATGAACAGGATGACGGTAAATAAAAAACATGGTGTGCACTAGGAAGGTTTCAACTGAAGGTGTTATTTTCCCCGACAATTTTTGTGTTGTAGTCCACTTGAGCTTTGAATCTGGCTCGTTTTGGGCACATGCCAGAAAATGATCTCACAAAATGGATGAATAGTGTGGATATAACACATCCATCATGTTGGGGCTCACGGAACTTTACGATGTCAACACACCACGAGGTTGGCCACACCACGCAATCCGCGTCGGTGGCTCACCTGGGAGTGAAAAAAGAAAAAAAGACCCACCTATTGAAAAGCTCCACTCTTTCGCACGTATGCGTCTGGCACGTGTACCTGCATGCGGGTCGGCATGGCTATCATGCGTGTGGGCACGGCTCGAATGCGTGTGTGCTTTGCAAGATACCAAACATGCCTATATCAACTTTTTTTTATTTTTTTCTTTTCTTTTATTCTTTTTTCTTTTCTTTTATTCTTTTATTCTTTTTTTTTTTTCTTTTCTTTTTGATCTTTTTGTTTTTTGCCTATATCAACTCAATTCAAAGGAAAGGCTTCTATTCCACTCAACCTCTCTCTCTCTCTGCAATGGACGAAGATTTTTCATGCCGTCTCTTCTCCAAGCGTTCAATCCTCCTTTGTGTTGTTTTACTTATCTACCCTTTCATTGCCTTACATGGGGGTGCTTGGAAAGCCCCCTTCCACCCCAGGGACATCATTCCCTTGCTCCCCAGGCAAGTATCCTGGCCGTTGATCAACTCTCTCAACAGTGCTGTTGATCTCCTCCCTTCTTTCGTCGGGGCCGCTCCCGCTTCTACGAACGCTCCTCTAGAGTGGAAGGGAGCCTGCTTTTATAACAACACGGCGTGGATGGAATTCAACAATAAGAGCAAGACCCAGTTCGGCGGTGGAACTCTTCATCTCAAGGTTGGAAATGGGTAGAATCTGTTTTCTCTCTTCTTTCATCTTTTGCTTGATTTTTTATTTTTTGTATATCAAGGTTGGAATTGGGTCGAATCTGTATTCTCTCTTCTTCCATCTTTTGCCTTCTTTTTTTTTGCATATCATGGTTGGAATTGGGTAGAATCTGTATTCTCTCTTCTTTCATCTTTTTCTTGATTTTTTTCGGTTTTTTTAGTAATTTGAAATTTGGGTTTTTGTTGGGGTGATATTTAAGCCCTTTTTCTGATATATGCACCTTTTCTTCCTTATATTGGTATTGGAATAGCTGGATGATAAGACTATTTCAGTACCAAAAGTAGAAAAGAGGGCTGTATGCATCAAGAAGTGGGGTCCATCGTTTTGTTAGTTATTCAGCATTTTGAATTCTATGTATTGAGCTTTCCGAATTTTCTTGCGTTCTACAGGAATCGAACTATCTGAATATATGGTTTGGTTGGTTTTGTTCAGACTTTTATGTATTCTTCTAGGTTGTGTTTGGGTGTACTATGATTTGCATTTCGATAGTTTAGTCCGAAAAGGAGGAAATGCCCGAATCATGATGACCTTCCTAACTATCTGAATGGTTGGTTTGTTCGAACTTTTATGTAATGTTCTAGGCTGTGTTTGCGTGTAGTATTGCATTGGATTGCAATAATTTAGTTTGAAAAGGAGGAAATGCCCAAATTGCAACTACCTTCCTCTGGGTTCACTCCGGTGGACCAGTCTCCAATTGCAATTACATTGGTTTCAATTGAGCTTGTAATTAATAAGTATCAGTTTGAAGTTTATGTGAAAAGTTGAGAGACGCTAAGACAATTTGAAGATGTGGTTTGCATCAGATGTGAGAACTGGAGCAATCGTGCAAGATCCAGGCCATTTATCAGGCAGGGGCCATCAATCATTAACATGACAAGTGGGCCACATATATGTCGAACATAGACTGTTGTTGGTATTTTGTTTCTGATCATCCACTTCTCTCAAATACATGCAGCCTATTTGATCAGCGGGTGGCCTGATTCTGGACTGAGGAATGTTCACAAAGGCCTCACATGATGAATGGCCTTGATCTTTTACAAACATGTACCAGGTTGTAACATGTGCCATGAATAAACTCGTCCTGGTGTGAACTAAAAATTTCTCATGAAAAGATTCATTGGCCTATAATTTTGTCACTTCAATGGATCTATCTCCTGTCTAAATCCCAACTTCAAACGGGAAAAAAAAGAAAGTTGGACTTGAAAGTAACTGTACATCAACTTGAGGCTGCTGCATCACTGTTAAAGCAAGGAGACATCATTACAGCTAGTGTTTCCACTGTACTAACTGAGTTTTCATAGTTCAACTCAGTTTCGCATCCAAACACTGCAGAGCCGAATTAATTTCGGAAGAGTTGGTGAAATGCATTTGTTAGGTATTGGTTTCTGTATAAGTATAGATGGTTTCTTTTCTTTCTCTTTTCTTCATGTTTTATAGGAATCTAACTATTTGAATATTTGCTTTCATTGATTCTTATGCTTTTTTGTGCAATTTGGTACTAATATTTGAGGAATTGAAGTAATGGGTCTAGCGTTCTGGCTGGGTATTGGGAGAACTTTTGTGCAATTTTAGAAGAACATCACCAATCACCTTCACTATCATCTTCGTCTTAGACTTTTTTCCAACAGTTTGGGGTTGGCTTTTAAATGGTAGATTGTCAGAAGTTTTACGGTTGGATACCTACTAGATTCACCTTACCTTGGAGTTGGCCATGGTAGAGGTTCAAATTGACACCACTCAAATGTCAACACAAGCCTGCCGTGTATTGACCTCTAGCTCAGCTATCACATACATGCCCCAAAAGGCAAGCAAGGTACGCTCATGGAGAGGCAATTGCCAGCCATACCATGAGCACGGAGCACCCATGTTTTGAAAGGTCATGCTCAAGTAGCTGGATGTACAAAGTAGCAGGCAGCTGACCGATACATTACCTCATACTAGGTAATAGACAGAGACATGTTTGGAGGAATCTTTATCAATCTTATGTTTATAGCCTAGTTCTTGAACCCTAAGATTTGGGTTGGCCGAGTCAGATAGGTAGAGTCATGCTGGTAGTCGACACCTATACCCTAAATTTTAGGATTCTAGCTTCTTTCCCCCTTAATAAGTACTTATGTTACGATGTTTCCGTGTTTGTAATCAGTTTTTCAATTGATCATTGGACCTTGTGACTAGTGGCTTCAATATGTGTTGAATTTCTTCAATTATCACCTAACTCCATCCACTGTGTTGTGACATTCTTCATTAGCATTACAAAAAGAATTTCAAGGTACCACCATAGAATATTAATTTGTTTAGTCTTTAGCGAAAATATTCACACCATTGTTTCTTTGATCACATTGGGATGCAAGATGCCACTAATATATGCATGTACATGTTGTGTGTTTTATGAGCTTTTTTGTTTTCTTTCCAGACGAGCAAAGCACATAGTTGGACATGCATAGATCTTTATGTCTTTGCAACTCCATACCGTGTGACATGGGATTACTACTTTCTTGCTCGGGATCACACCCTTGAGTTTGACAAGTGGGAAGGAGAAGCAGAGCTTGAATATGTGAGTTGATGCTTCTAATTGTCAAGGATATAGTATCTACCTTCTTCCATGAAACATTTATTTCCATATCGAGGACTGCTTTACTTTCTGTGGCATCAGGTGAAACATAACGGAGTTTCTATCTTCCTCATGGAGTCAGGGATGCTGGGGACCCTTCGAGCACTGTGGGATGTCTTTCCTTTATTTTCGAATACAGGTTGGGGCGAGAATTCGAACCTGGCTTTCCTTGAGAAGCATATGGGAGCATCATTCGAAGTGCGTCCTCAGCCGTGGGTAACCAACATCAGTGTCGATGATATTCACTCAGGAGATTTCTTGGTGTTATCAAAAATTCGTGGGCGGTGGGGTGGTTTTGAGACTTTGGAGAAGTGGGTTACTGGAGCTTATGCAGGTCACACTGCAGTTTGCTTGAAGGATTCCGAAGGAAAACTTTGGGTTGGAGAATCTGGGCATGAAAATGATGAGGCAAATCATCTTGATTTTCTTCTTGTTTTTTTTCCCCTCACCATAAGCATATGAACCAACACACTCCTCTAGATGCCGGACATCCAAGCTATGCATCAGGTGGGCCCTACGGTATCAATGACTTGCCCAAAATTTCATGCTAGTCCACTCATCAGGCAGGCTCTCTATGCTGACTCTGGAGTGTTGGCAATTTCTTTCAAACTTCCCATTGTTTTCGCCAATGTGCATCGGCCCGATGAATTGACTGGCCTGAACATTCGAGCCAGGTCATCTACACATTGTTGCCCACCTGACGCGTTCTTTAAAGTTTAATATCCGTGCTTGGTGGGCACGTGTGTCCGTGTGTATAGGTGCATGTGGAAGTGGGTGTGACTTAGCAAAACTATTTACAGTACCATATTTTTCATTTCAAACTGGTCTATTCTCTTTTTTAGGGGGAAGACATTATTGCTATGTTGCCATGGGATGAATGGTGGAACTTTGAGCTGACTAAAGATGATGCTAATCCTCAGATTGCATTGCTTCCCTTGCATCCTGACATTCGGGCCAAATTTAATGCAACTGCAGCTTGGGAGTATGCGAAAAGCATGGATGGAATGCCATATGGTTACCATAACCTGATATTTAGCTGGATAGACACCAGAAACGGGAACTACCCACCACCCTTGGATGCCCACTTGGTATACTTTCCTAGTTCTCATACACCATCTCACTTTTCTTTTCAAATTATATTAGATCTTTGATGTATACTTTTTCTGTGTATGTGACATTGCTTTTAGGATAACACTGATATTTGTGTTAACAAAGGTTTAGAAATATGTTTTACTTGTGGGACATGTCGTTTCAATGTTACTTGAGTCACATTGTCATTGCATGCTCAAAATCTGGAGTAGTTATTGCATTTGGCATGTGTATTCATAGGGCTGCAACTTGGCTTCGGGTCAACCTGAACGCGATTGTCAAGGTCTT
This sequence comes from Magnolia officinalis, assembly GCA_021015155.1. Taxonomy (NCBI): domain Eukaryota; kingdom Viridiplantae; phylum Streptophyta; class Magnoliopsida; order Magnoliales; family Magnoliaceae; genus Magnolia; species Magnolia officinalis. The sequence goes on along the minus strand of JAJHSJ010000002.1, from coordinate 9,612,727 downwards.
CGGATTGTGTTCGGTTGGAAAACACCAACTACCGCTGCTGCTAACTACTGCTACGAGCATGGTATCCAAAAACGTTTACGTAACAGTTGTTATGAATTATGGGGCTGTAACTGTCATTACGGGAAAAAAAAAAAAAAAAGCTCTTTTATGGCTGTCAAGGCCCCATAACGGCCCGTTATGGGGCTGTTATAGTTTTTTCCCCTTTATTTTGGCTGTACCAGACCCATTATAGTTTTTTTTTTCCAGATTTATTCTTTTTTGAAATATAGCTGATGAATTAAGTGGGATCATACATTCATATTATCTAGCTTGTTGACACAATACATTCGAAGGGTGGTCCACACAATAGGCTTTATTTCTATCCAGTGTGATGTTAGTTGCATATCTGTCACACTATTACCATCATTTATTTTGCCTGCGGTCAGACAATCGTTGCCGTCCACCCAGTGGTCCTCTCCTTTTGTATATTACCCAAAAATTGCACAATAGATCCAGTGTGATGATAGTTGCCTGTGTGTCACACTATTACCATCATTCATGTTGCCTGCAATCAGACAATCATGGACATTTGCCCGGTGGGGCCCTCTATTTATAGACCATACCCAAAATTGTAGCAATCAGATGCTAGCCATCCAATTAATGGACTTTTGCCAGTTGAATGTGGTGGGTTACCCTTTTTTTTCATCTGCCCATTTGAAGACTACATGTACAGTAATGATGGAGCAAGAGAGTTTTCTAACCATATTTCTAATAGAAATGACCTCTAATCCGTGATAACAATCATCGGACTTGAACAGATCTTTCTTTTTATGATAACAGACCCGGCTAACTTCTATCTGTTTCTTTGTTTTGCACACATAACTTGCAAGGTGTATAGAGTCCAAAGTTTTTGTGTGCCTTAACTGAAGTTTTGATGAGTTACAAAACCATAGTGGATGAAATGTCAAAATTTTGAGTTTAATGGAAATGATAGACTCAATTAGAAATAACAAATTCAATAGAAATTTTTGGCCATCTACATATTGCTTTAATACGTTGTGCCATGCATCTTCTGGGAATAACTATTACCTCTGATGGTTTACAGGTTGCTTCCGTTATGACCATGTGGACTAATATCCAACCAGCATACGCTGCTAACATGTGGAATGAAGCCCTCAACAAGCGACTCGGAACTCAGGCATCAATCTTGATCACATTTTGCATTTTGCTAACTGAATGCTATTGAAAAAGTTTTCTGAAAAAATTTACTGGAATTTATTTTTAGAGGTTTGTGGATCCCACATGTGTATCTAAGTCTGCACCATCAATTTGTCACCACGTGTCATCCATCGTGTGGGTCCCACCGTGTAGATTCCATGACGTAAGAATCTGGTTTGTCCACGCAGCTTGTAGACTATGATTTTAGAAACAAGTGGACCGCATAGAAAAAGTTCAAGTCTTTTTCTCCATCCATTTTAAGTTGTGCCACAACTGATCAAAGGATTTGCGTGATCTTTGGGCAAGGGAATTTACATAATGGGATCCATCTAGTGGATGACTTGGATTTTTCTCCTCTTTGCCATGTTGGCACATCTGGTGTAGCATGTAGATGGGCTGCTTTTTTCATGCATTTGAGATTCGGCGAACCTCTGGTATCGATATCCGGGGTTGCCTAGATTGTAGGTCAGTAAAAGTTGCAATCTGGATTGCAAATAATCTATGATCTAGATTGTGCCATTTGGAACGGAAACCCTCTTGCCCTAGAATCATTCTTTTCCTAAAAGATAGACTGTGTAACCAAGACAATTGCTAGCTGAATGCGACTTTTGCACACTTGTTGCGCTTAAGACAAGTATTGAATGCTCATTAGGTAGATACCACCGTACATGGGCCATGTCCTGAAAATCAGACTGTTCAGATGATCCTAACCACTTGATTTGATGAAAATTTTCCAGTCTGTTTGAGCCCTGTTTCGATCAAGCAATTATAATTTGTCCGAAAGGCCTAATTTTTGGGCCATGGCCCGCATGTATTTTCCATTCCTAGAGGATGATTGGTCAGATGTCATGTTTCCCCATGGGAATGTGCGTGCCATTAGCATTCTGATAGAATAAATATCTGCATGAGCAACTAAAACGTAACAAATATATGAGCAACAGCCTACTTTATTGATGAAATAAAATTCAGTCACATAAATGTCAATCACATTGGTGAGGAAAATGTCGGCACTATGTGTTGGATCTGGTGCTAAACTCTACTGTGCTTTGAGTATATATCATGCATTCTTCTATTGCAGATTCAGAATAAAATAGAAATTGGGTCAAGCTATGAATTATGAGTAGGAGGAGATGATAGAAAATAATAGAATTAGGTAGTGGTTGGCGCTGGGCTGGTGTTTTCCATCATAAGTAGAATTGGGTACTGCTCAGGGCATGGCAGCATATTAGCTGGGCTGGCGTTTTCCACTTTTTTGCCCCAAATCACAAGTGCTTAACATGCTTAGTGTTTAGGGCATGGCAGCATGTTAGCTGAGCTAGTGTTTCCACCTTTCCTGCCCTATTCACAAGTGAGAATAGGACAGATCACACAAGTTCCCACACTACCATGATTTGGCAGTGGCACATGCTGTTGGCCTTGGGCACTGCAACACCCAAACGTATCCTTAGGGCCTGTTTGGTAGACACCTAAAATTAGTTCAGCTCATTTTAGTTAATCATAATTACATATTAGAGATCATGATTGTTAGTTATCAAGATTATTTTTAATCCTTTACCAAAAGGAACTATGATATCTCCAGATCTTCAGATCCTTCATTAGAAATAAAATTTCAGCTACCATATAATATCTCATACATAGTTACGATTAACTATGTGATGAACTCATTTTTAGGTGTCTCCCAAACAGGCGCTTAGTTTTTCGATTTAAAGAGTTTATGCTTCATCAAAAGCATTGATATGGTAGAATTATGTTTCATGCAGGGCCTGAATCTGCCTGAAGTTCTAGTTGAAACAGAACGCCGCGGTGTAACTTTCGATCGATTGCTGGCTATACCTGAACAGGATGATTGGCTTTATACTGATGGATATTCAACATCTTGTGTGGCCTTCGTTCTTGAAATGTACAAGAAGGCAGGGCTGTTTGATCAGAATTCCAGCTCCATTCAAGTCACAGAGTTCACAGTAAGTTGTCCCTCGCGCTCGCACTCCCTCCCCCTCCCCTTCCCCTTCCCCCTCCCCCTCCCCCTCCCCCTCCCTCATGCTCACTCTTGCTCCTCCTCCCTATTCCTCTCTTCCTCCCTCTCTCATTCACAGCTGAGATGGGGTCATATTGCCCTGTATCTCCTTGTATTAGGCTGTTTCATCACTGAAATTCAACGTCTCCACTTCTTGTCAAACATCACTAACCAATGAATTTTTCCAAAACATGCAGATAAAAGACGCTTATACCCTCAAGTTTTTTGAAGACGACATGAGCCGCCTGCCGGTATGGTGCAACCAAGGCGACGATGTGAAGCTGCCTTTCTGTCAAATAAAGGGGAAGTATCGGATGGAATTGCCAGAATACAACACCATATTGCCATACGCGCACATGAATGAGAGGTGCCCGTCTCTCCCCCCAAAATACACTAGAACGAAAGACTGTTAAGCTGCTTTTCGATCCTCTTGGAATTCTTGTCATATGGCGACTGAGGCAGTTATGTACAGTTGTTGTGATGTTAGTTATATTACTGTGCATGAATCTAGTGTACAGATTTGGTGGGCCACGTGTAAATCTGTTATTCTCAGAAAATATGTAGTAAAGCAAAAGAACTGTTATCTTGTGAACTTTAATTTGACTGATAGATGATTTAGGTGAATGGGAAATGAGAGAAGTTATGAGAACTGCTCATCTCTGTTAAGGTCTACTTGGGGCCTGTTTGGTTACCACTTAAAAATGAGTTTAGTTAGATTCCAACTATATATTAGAGATCATATTTCCTTTTGGTAGGATGTGTTTGGTTGCACCAAATTACATGAAATATCATGAGATCTTACCCCATATGAGACTGATTAATCATTAAATATCATGATGTATGGTGCAACCAAATGTGCACATTTGGATTGAAAATAATCTTGATAACTAACAAATCGTGGTCTCTGATACAGAATTACGGTTAACTAAGTTGAGATGAACTTGTTTTTATGTGGTAACCAAACAAGCCCGTAAAAGATGTTTTATAATGTGTTTGTCGGGAAAGGAGATTGGGTTCTTTTAGGACACTTCCCAGTTTTGGGTATGTTTGGGAGCCACTATAAAGGATAGTGAGTGGGCTGCTTTTCTGCCCGACTTGACGTCAGTCATGTTTCACGTTGCAGCTGAAACATGATGGATTGTTTTAGGACCAAAGAGGCCGAAAACCCGTGCCCGCCTACTGCGGTTCTGGTTCAATTGCTATTGAAATGAGAGGTGAGAAAGCCAACATCCAGTCTGCCAAAACATTTGGCTGAAGTAATCTTTGCTGCTCATGAAAATTAAAATGGGGAAACTGAAGAATTGTGGGGCCCTGCATTTGCTGAGGCGTAACATGTGGTTCAGGTGGGCCCCATCGATCTTACGGCTCGGAACTGTTTTTTGGTCTTGTTTTTTTGTAGCAAAGATGGATGGGAGAGCAGCTGGTGCTTGTCATCATGCTCAGGTCAGTATTCATTTTATTAAGCCACAAGCATCTCTTACATTCGATATATCAATCTAATGCTTGAAATCATGGCCGTTCATCCAGTGTCCTCCACTATGGATGACCACAGTGTGGAAAGCACACCAATCAGATGATCCTAACTGTTCAGATGGTGACATACAAGTGGATAGTTGAAATAGAAGTTACCTGTTTTCCACAACCATGCAGGTTGAACAGTTGGAATCTTCCCATTAGCCCATCTACATTAGGGCCCACCAGATTAATGGCTTTGATTAGCTGCTGTAGGACCGTCCAAGGATGAGACTGGGCCAGTTCATAGTCTATGGTGCCCCCACTGGCAGAATAGGCAGATGGCCAAGGACTTCCATTTAATTTCTTTTGTTTATGGGACATAGATGGTCCATAAGCGTCATCTTGGCCGTACACGTGGCTGCATATTTCTCCTAATGATCCAAAAAATGGAAATTGTACTTGTTAAATGTGACCGTTGGTGCGCCATGGTCATGGTGGGACCTACTGATTGTGTGAAAGTTTGTTTTCGTGACAGAGAATTCTTTCCATCTGCATGGAAAGCCATGAAAGTCGCATGAAAGACATCACATGCATATCCTTTCAATCCACACATTTTAGAATGCTTTTGGAATGAATCCAAAGCATAATACAACGAATTCTACTCATTTGAGCTTTGATTCTTCATTACAAGATATAGCTTTTTTGAGATTGAAGAAGCCAAACAGGTATTTATCAATATACAACTACTAGCTCTTTGGCATATTGAGGTAAAAGCCAAATGTTTGGAATTTTCCTTTTTGTAAGGGCTTGTTTGGATGGCCCGTCTCCAATCCGTATCGGTTAGGATTAACTCCTCTTCCCTTTATTTCGAGCCGACGGATTTGCAAAACTCATTGGTATAGGTGAAACTAAACACCTTAATAAGATTCAAATCTTTTGAATGATCGTCATCATCTAATTTCGGCTCTTGATTTATGAAGTGCAAGACACACATCAAAGTGGGCCCCGATGTTTCTAAGTGTCCATTTTATTGCCATTAATAGGATGGTTAGAATCATCTGATCAATGTGATTTTCAGGTTGTGCCCCATCCACAATACAGCCCATGATTTATATGGTCTAGGTTTTCATTTATGCATGCTTTACAATGGATGAATGCCATAATGTCCTAACCATAACAAGCTAAGGGGGTGTTTGGATTGGCAGTATTTTAGTGGAATTCCTCTCATTAAAAAAGAATTCAATCTAACATTCCTTTCTCACTATAGATAGACGTTTGTATACACATTTCTCTAGATGAGTACATGTCTGTCGACAGTTATTCATAGTTTGGCTATGGTTGAAGACAGACTGTATGACTCACCAATGTTTCGGTGCACCTCATCGAGAATTATTTGTACGCTCTTAAATGTTCTTACATGTGCCTAATGACTTGCGAGAACATGAGCTAAGAACAGTCTCTTCCGATTTCTCTTGGTATTTGATGGAAATCTGGCAAAAGGTGCGTCAAATCTCGCCTGTTTTCAATGAAATGACAAGACCGTAAATACAAATTCACTTTATAACTGTAGTGAGTCTTTAATATTTTTTTAATGTAATAATTACACTTTTACATTCCTTTACAAATGCATAGGTTTGATCCAAACACCCCTAATGTGTTATAGTTCTTAATGACTTTACTTTGGATTTGAATGGTTCGATCATTAGACCAGTATTTGAAATATCAATTTAAACATTCAGACCAGTTTCTTAAAACTAAGATGAAATCAACGATTGGTTATGTCAAAGGTGCGTGCATATGTTTTTCAGCTGGGTACAATCTAAAATGATTCCACATTCAAAAAAGAACCGGACCTTCAACCTTTACTCAAAATCTAATGAACTTTAATGAACTGGTAGACTGTTAATGTGATCAATCAATGGATGGTTGAATTTGAGTATCCTTGTGAAGACACTAGACTCTTGGCCTTGCTTTAGCTGGCATCCCGGCCACAGTGAACTGTAACCCTTCGCGTCAGTAAGCCCCTCTTCGAGCCTCTATTGAATTCTGGTCACCCAGGTCCATCAGTAGCATTGCGTCAAAGGCAACCTCTTGTTCGAACCTGAATTGGGCTACTAAAAATGCGCAGGGTCACCTTAAAACCCAATCACTTTAAGTGGAATCCAACTACACTGAAAGCTCAAGTTCACCACTTCTACTTAAAATCAAAGACACCAACTGCTAGGCTAAAAGAAAATTAATTGGTAATTATCTATTTTTTAACGATTTTGAAAGAAGTTCCATGCTGAAATGGGCCAGAGCAGGTGTAACCAGTTAGACCGAACCACCCACAAAAATCGAAGGTCCGGTCCATGTTTTAAAACAATGATTCAGACTCACTTTCAAATTGGAAGTTCAATGTTAGTATCAAAATATGATCCGAATGAGTGGACAGTCTAATTTTCTATTTATACATACTATTAGATTATTTTCTCCCAAGGAAGATTACTATTATTTCATTCCTTTGAATTCTAATATATAGAAGCTAAAACAACTAAGATTTTCTTTATAAGTTTACTCATGCACTGTTGCAGCGAAAGAGAATGAACATCTTCGTCGTTACCGAAGTGGGCAGGCTGCTTGTGGAGGTGGGCCCGACGGAAACCGTTCTCGAAGTAAAGCAACGGCTAGAACTCATCTTAGGCATACCGACCGCTAGCCAGGCACTCTCCATCTATGGCATTGAGTTGATAGACGGGTTCGAGCTAGAATTTTACGACGTTTATGAAGGAATGCAGATCGATCTAGACGTTGCACCAGAAGGGATGTACAAATTCCAAATCTGCATTAAGATATCGACGAGGCAGATTTCTTTAGAGGTGAAAGGTTTGGACACTGTGGCCCACTTGAAGGAGAGAATTCAAATAGAGGATGGGACACCGATCGAACGGTTGACACTTTTCTATTCAGGCACAAAAATGGAAGATGGGCGATGTCTTGGGGAATATGGGATCGTAGAACATTCAGAAATCATTGCCATCATCAAGCCAATTCCACGATTGAAGGCGATCCCACCTCCCCGACGGTTGAGATTTGTCGTGCAGACTACGAGCTCATTCAATTCAATGAACATTCCAGTGGAGATGAATGATAGTAGCAGTGTTAGTGAAGTGAGGCAAGTGTTGTTGGGCCGAGGCTTACTTCCACCTGACGATTATTTCTTCATTCATAAACAACGGATCATGAAAGACGATCAGAGCCTCCGGCGGCACGGTGTCAGAAATGGCGATTCGCTCCATGTGTTCAATGGGACAGTAAGCAACGGCCGTGATTAAGCGATTGCAAATGCTAGGAAAACATTTATGCATTGTTACAATGACACATCTAGACTGTTGATATGATGGGCCCAAAAGAATTTCTAGTTTGAATGGTCACCTCATCCAAGATGACCCAAAAATCTTCCAGACTGGGAAGGTCTATGCCATCCAATCTTTGGCCTTTTTAAAAGACTCAGGGACTCAGATTGACTCGTCCAGTCTCGAGTTGAGTTGCAACTCACCCTGAGTCGGGCGATTCATGTTATGGGAGGAACAAGGGCGGGTTGGGTCAGGTTGAGGGTGCCTGACCTAACTTTAAGAGAACCCAACCCACAACCTAACTCAACTCTAATTTAAACGTGTGGTGCTCAACCTCAACCCAACCTGAATTCCTCTTTACTCAACGAACTTGACCCAATGTGACCCAAATGCACAATGATTATTTCCAACTTGACCTGGATTTGGTCGACTCAAACCGGCACTGATTTCAAATCGGTTTGGTGTTCTCGAACCTGAACCTGACTTGAACATGGGTTTTGGGTCAACTAGAACCCATGTTGCAGCCCTAACTCGCTTGGGGGACTTGTCGCGTCAAAACGGATTGGATTCAACCAAGTTTGAGTCAACTCGAACGAGTTGCACGGGAGTTGTCTGAGTCTTAAAAGTAGAGCTGGGCGCAGGATGACTCAACTCGTTCAGACCCAACTCGAGCCGATCTGAGTGGGTGAGTTCGAACTCAAATCGAGTCGAGTTCCAGTCACCCAGTAACTCAACTCGACTCGACCCAAAATCCAACTCGGCACTAACTCAATTCGATTTGAAACTTGACTCCTACACACATATATAACCCTAGATTTGATGTTTCAAATTTGAGATACTGTGTGGCTGATGGAGAGGCCACAATTCTAGCAGGTGCACCTAGGTTTTGAGTTATAATTTCAGCCTGTGGATATGTCATCTCGGCCCAACTTGGTACTTGTGACCGGCTAGACCCAGACTCAGATCGGGTGAGGCATGCTAAACTCGGTAAAGAGTCGGGTCGAGTTTGATTCAAGTCTATTTCAATATCAAATCAAGCCAGGTCAGCCCAAACTCAGTTCAACTCGAAATGCTCAGCTCTACTTAAAACCATGATAGGGATAGCTCATCAGTACATGTGGATGAGCGTGGACCATTCAACATCCAACCCAAGCTCGCCCATTTATTTGTTGCCTAATTTTAAGAACCTCAAAGGCGGAAATCAAAGGTGGACCCATATCATGAAAGTTCAGAATCATCATTAGATATATACTCTAATTAATATCGGCCATTCATTTTTCTAGTCATTTATTGTGCCATCATCAAATTTACTTCCAGGAGGGATTGGCAACTAATGTGCAACAACATATTTGATAATCCCGATTAATAATCTGACCTTCTCTGTTATAATTAATATGGACCGTCTATTTTCATAAACAATGATTAGTTAAGATCAACAGTTGAAGTGACTTTTGGGAGGGTATTTAATCAAAGGTGTGCCTTACATGATCCATGGTCCAGATCACTGTAGAACCTCCTCTATAATAATCAATATGGGCCATCAGATTCTTATCCATGATCCAATGATCAGGATCATCAAAACAAAGTTACTTTAAAAAGGATGGATAATAAAGTTGGGTCCCACGGGTCGAATACTCTTACCATTAGAATGATAAATATGGACCGTTCATTTTCAAAAGATTGACCGGATGGTTAGCCTTATTAGGCCAAAGTGATTTTTAGAAGTGTCTCGGAGGACCAAATGTCACACCTACATGATCGACGGTCCAATTTATTTACCAGACAATTTCTATTATAATACATACGGAGAATACGTTTCTTATACATGATGGGTTGGTTTGGATCGTAAAATCAAAATGCCTTTGAAGAGTGATTGGCAATGGAAAGTGAGCCCCACAAGACGGATAGTCCAGATCAATGATAGAACCTCTGTTATAACCAACATGGACCGTTCATTTTCCAAGTCATAGATAGAACGGTTAGGATCACACCATCATCGACCAATGAGATGGAAAAATTGATGGACGGTGTGGATAAAACACATGCATCATGGTGGGACTCACGTAGCTTTTCCACTACCGTCACCACCCAATCCGAGTCAGGAAACTACCACGTGGCGGACTGACACTGACGATAGCCACGTCTCTCTGTGAGCCCCACGATGATGTATGTGATTTATCCAAGCCGTCCATCTATTTTTGGATTTTTTTTAGGGGATCAGCCCAAAAATGATGTAGATCCAAATCTCAGGTGGACCACACCACAGGAAAATAGTGGTGATTGAACGCCCACCCTTAAAATGAGCCGAAAAACGATTGGACGGCTTGGATATAACACTACATCATAGTGGGGCCCACAGAGCAACGTCCAGTAGGACGCTGCTGGCAGTGTCGGTAAGCAATCCTCGTCCGTTAAATTGTCGGATCATCTCCATTTCTGGGACAGGCTCCATTCACGACCGGGACCACAATTTGAACGGCCCAGATTGTTTTCGTCAGTTACTGAATCGGAACCGAGCCGCTGCTAGGGTTTTTCTCTTCTTCCAAACGCCACCCCACTCCCAAACCCTCTATTAGGGTTGTTCGTTTCTCTCTCTTATTCATGGCCTGAAACTATCAATGCCGTCCGTTTCTTTCCCGACCGTTTCCCGTTTTCCCGCCGTCTTCTACCAAAGACCCTATCTTTTTCAAATCCAGACCCTGAAAATGTCCGCCCATGCCACTGGCAAAAGACCCACTTGCCCCTCCTGCTCCAAACCCGTCCGCCTCTGCCTCTGCTCTCGCATCAAACACCCGCCGATTGAAAATTCGATTGCTGTGACGATCCTCCAACACAGTCACGAGAAAAATCACCCTCTCAATTCGACCCGAATCGCCTCATTGGGGCTGAAAAATCTTGCCATAGTTCCAGTTTCCGACGTCCATTTCGAAGCCCGGTTCGACATCCAGCTGATGAAATCCGACCTGGAAGGTATGAATGACGGTTTTGAATGCGGTAGGGACCGTTTGGAGAAGCCCAGATTTGGTTGGATTTCAGATTCTGCAGAATCCCAGAAAGAAGTCAAAGAATTGGGTTCTGGAATGGCTGTTTTTGCTGCCGAATCAGACAATGGGAGCTGTCGAGACCACCTGCAAAAACTGAATTTTGATCAAAATTTGGATTCTGGAGAAACCCAGGAAGCAGTCAGAGAATCAGACTCCAAAACTGCAATTGCTGCTGCCAAATTGGAAAATGGGAGCTGTCGACACCAGCCGGAAGAAACAGATTGTCATTCCGAAGAAACCCAGAAAGCAGCTGGCAAATGGGACTCTAAAGCTGCAATTTTTTATACGGAATTTGATAATGGAGTAAGTAATTGTCATACCCACTTGCAGATTTCTCAATCCCATGAGGAGAAACTCAATCCCAGACAAATTCCGGCATCTCCAACAGAGAGAGAAAATGCCCATTTGCTGAACAATCACAAACAATTAGAAAAATCAGATTTTGAGCGAGTTCCCGATTTCTCAGCGGAGATAGAAACATTATTGGGGTCAGATTTCAAAACCAGTACGATTGCTGCCAATGCAGAAAATGGTTTTGTAAACGGCTTTACATATCATCACGACAATCAAAATTTCTCAGAAAAGGTAGATTTTGAGCAAAATCCAGCCTCAGAAATTGGCAACGAGGATAGAAGTTTTGCTGTTACTTCGAAGATCCATCAAAACAACCAGAAAAAAACAGAGTTTGATATGACTTCAGATTCTACCACAGCCAAAGAACCATCATTGGATACCCAAAAACCTGTGATCAACCTGAGTCCCAATCAAATTGAAGAATGCATGACAGCTAGAGAAGATACCATTACCGCCACCATTGCTAAATGCAATTTCACCTGCTCCCTCACTTGCCTCCAGACCTCTCAAAACAGCTCCAAAAAACCCGATTTTGGTTCCCTTTTATCTTCCTCAATTGGCAAAGACGCCATTTCAAATGGGTTCATCGTGAAAAGGGTGCAGACAAAGCTGTCAATTGGTAGTAGCACGAAAGTCGGAGAGTTTGAGGAATTCAAAATTGCAGTTCCACCTGGATCTGCCCTCCTTTTTCCAAGTGAGAAATCGATTGGTTTGGATTCTGTTGATTTCGAGGTGAAGCATTTGATCGTTTTGGATGGAACATGGGCGAAGGCGAAGAGGATGTACCATGAGAATCCATGGTTGAAGCTTTTGCCGCATTTGAAATTGGATTCAAGCGAGACAAGCTTATACAGCGAAGTGAGGCATCAGCCAAAGGCTGGGTGCTTGTCTACCATTGAGAGCATTGTTTGTGCCTTGAAGGCATTGGGAGAGGATAGTACAGGTTTGGATGATCTTCTGAACGTCTTTGAATCGATGGTCAGGGATCAAAGGCGATGCAAAGATGAGAGATTGAGTAGAGAGTCTTTGGCGGCGTAAGCTTCTTCTGATCCCTTCTACCCATTCACTAGGCTGTGTTTGGATGAACATATTTAACTGAATTGCAATGAATGGTTCAACAAAGATGAAATGGCCAGATTCTAATGAGGAATTGCAAGGTCCTTGTTTGGTGATGCAAAGGACTTCCAACATGTGGGGCGTTGGTTCAGTGATCCAAACTGTTAATCTGATGGGTTCCTACATGGGTGGGAGATGTGCTGGAACTCCGAGATCAGATTATCATAACCCCCCAAGATCTAACCTTTTCCATTGAGTGTGGACCTTCGCCATCTAATTGTTGGGAGCTAATTGAAGCACTGGATCTTATACATTTAGGAGATTTCCAGCAGATTCCCATTCATGGAGGGGCCCATCAGATTAACAGATTGGATCACCGAACCATGTGCACCACATGTCGGGAATCTTTGCATTTTCTTATGAGCCAGAACTGGTTGTTTCTCAATTGTAATTAACTTGGAATTCATAATGAGGAAGGAACCAAAAACTACAGTCATATTCCTTTCAAGTCCAACTTGGAGTTCAGTTTCTCAATGTGAGGACTAAGTTAATTGCAATTTGGCTGTTTCCACTTCCTGAACTAAAATTGTTGCAATTCAATTCGATGGTGCATCCAAACAAAACCTAAATTAATGATTGATGCGATTGACATATATCCTAACTCCATTGGATCTTTTGATAACACAATAGAGATGAGAAGTTATATGTGGGCTAGACATCTTCTTGGAATGCCCCTTCTACTCGATTCATATTTACTGGTGATTTTGAAAGCAATTTGTGAGAATGTCCTGCTCCCTTCTGATTCTGTTGTCATGTAGAACTTATCATCATTGGTTTCTTATTAATGAATTGTGGGGAAATATGTATTTTGCCATAAATAGGCACGACAAGCTATGGATTCTTTCTTTTTTTCTTTCAGTTCTTATCTTAGTTTCAACACCATACAGGTATTTTGATTGCCAGCTTGTCAATTTTGGCTATAATTTCATAATTGTCGAAATCTTTTTTTATCTAAATGCCAATATCTATTTGTTATAGAGAGCGTTAGTCTGTTCTGATTGTTACGACGCCTGTTGTGCATTGACAATGTTGTCTGTGCAATTTATCATACTTGAATCAAAATGCTCTAATTGAATGTCTTGCTTTTGGTGTGTTTGATTGCACCAAATATCATGATAGTTCATGAGCAATCAATCTACTTTTGTGCAAAATTGCATTATATTCCATGAAATTTTGTGCTGCCAAACACACCCGGTCAGAGTTCTTTCAGGTGTTTCTGATTTGGTTTTGGGATGACATTGCTCTTTGTTCTCTGTTCTTTTCTCCCACTACTGCATGATTGGGTGCTCAAATGCTTCAGCTTCACCCATATATTTACATTAGATCTATTCAGCCACCAATTTTGATATTAAACTGTCCACCTCTATTATCACAGCAGCCTCTTTCTATTATGGATACTAATGCATATCATAGGCATTGACATGTACAGGCAAAAAATTTCTGGTGCTTCTGTCGTACTAAGGGTGCAGTTGTGTTCCTCCCCGAACTGAATTGCATTTGTTAGTTTATAAATTGAAAATAACAAGATTGTACTTTCCCTAGCATTCGCACTGAGGTTATGGCTCCAAATATCAAAGATGGGCATGAAACCGCAATTTGAGGACTACTTCCTCATTACAAAGATATGGAAACATTGTTAAATGTTTGCCATTTCCTGATAATTAAACTGACCATCTGCAATTCAATTCTCACGTGGCAAGTTTTCATGCTTGATTGAACTTGAGTTTCGCAATTCATTCAATTCGTTGTAGAGGAAAAGACCAAATGGGCGTCATACTGTTTGACCGACAATTACAACCAAACCCAATTTTCATTTCCGTCCATCTGACATTGGACTTAAAAACTAATAGGAATCGAAATTTTGGAGCTAGTCACATCATTCTGATCTGCTGTGTCACATTTACCCTTTATCCAGGCCTATTTATAAAGGTTTTAAGACTCAAACAAGTCTCGCACGACTCATCCAAGTTGACTTCGACTCAGACCCAACCCGGCTCGATAGCACAAGTCAGAATTGACCACGCCTCGGCCAAGTCATGACTAGACTCAGCACCCAGCTAGTTGGTCTGAGTCGCCGAGTCTTAAATCCACGCTGTTTATTGGTTCTTGTCTTGCTCTTGCCACCCTCTCATTGCTAATGATGGCATTAGAAATTACATGGTATTGTGCATGAAATGATGTCAATATTTGAAAACTCCTATCATATGGGCTACTACCTCCTTTCTTTTATCCTGAAAAGGAATGATTGGGAGACATCAATGAAGGAAGATAATTGCTTCTCATCCCCACCTCAGACAGAATATTCAAACAATGATGTTGGTGCTGGGCTCTCGAGAAGAAAGAAACTTCTAAGTTGTACAGACTCGTTCGCCAAGGCCCGGAGGCTTTTAGATCAACTATCCACTTTCTTGCAATTCACTTCAAATGATCATCCAAACACAACCTAAAGAGTTCAGTGGTGGAGTGGGCTACTGACCCTTAATGCGCATCACCCGTCCTACCTCAGCACCTGCCCAAGATTGTCAGCATTGAAGATGGCGCCCATGTTATAACTACACATTTTTTTTAATGGTCTTAATCTTTCTTTATGGTGTGTTTGGATGTACTATTTGTTTAAATTGCAATTGTTAGTCTAATAAGGGGTTAATTTCTATCAAAGGGGTCGTTTGGATGCTTGTAATTTTTAAGTTGTAAACAAATTACGCCTGAAAGTTATTTATAGGTAAATGAAATCACTTCTTTCTTTCAAGATTTCAAATGCACTGGAAAGCTGTAAAAGTGACTTGCAAGTTGTAACTCACGGGTGATTGTTTTAATGCAAATACCATTTATAAGTGAGCTACCTATAAATCCTTTACAACTAATAAAACTCAAAAGCATCCAAACGAATAGGGGAAAAAGTTCATGAGGGGAGGTAATAAAGAAAGACTTAATGGCCTATGTTTTAATTGAGGAATGAGGATATAGTCATTGATAGAGTGGAATGACGACTCTGGAGGGAAAAGGTTCAAAAGAAAGACTTAATAGCCTATGTTTTGCTGAGGATATGGTCTTGTTAACAGGTCCGGTTCTAGAGTTACCCGACTTAGGCTGACGGGGTCCAGGTCTGGCCGACTCGGGCTCAAGTCTGACCAGGTTCAGGTACCCATTGGGTCCTTGGACATTGGTTTTGAGTTGGGTCCGGGTCGAACGCATACAAGTGGTTGGACCCACGTAAATGGATGGACTTGATCACACACGTGTGCTACTTTAACACATGGTGTACTGGTGCTCTTTTCCATACGTGTGTGTAGAAAACCTTACTCTGCTGGTATAATATAAGATTAATATATTTAATTATTATTATCATAAATTAAATAGACCTGCTTTTTTTAAAAAAATAAAATAAAATAAAATTACTAGACCTGCCCGTTCCATTTTGAACAGGCGAAACACAGTGGACTCGACCCAAACCATTTCTTAACCGGGAGCGGGTTGGGCACTCCCCCCACCAGGACCTAGGACCTAGCTAGACATGGACGGTCCTGTCACGTGATCTGTGGGGCCCACTGTGATATATATGTTTTATCCAAATTGTCCATCCATTTTGAAATATCATTTTAGGGCACGAGCTCAAAAAGGAGCTAGATCGAAGGCTTAAGTGGACCACACCACAGGTAGCAGTGGTGACAGTGACCTCCACTGTTGAAACCTTCCTAAAGCCTATCATGATGTTTAGTTGCCATCCAACCCGTTCATAAGGTTACATGAACTTGGATGAAGGGAAAACATGTTTATAAAAAACTTGCGGCCCCAAAAGGTTTTTGGGCTGTCGGCATTCAATCCTCACTTTTTCCCGTGGTGTGGTCCACTTGAGCCTTCAATCTACCTTTTTTTTTTGGCTCATACCTAAAATAATCTTGCAAAATGGATTGTATATACTATTAAAAGTGCCTCTTGAAAGTTAAATTTTAACTTGATTGTATAGAGATAGGATAAATTTTCATTTTGTCTTTATATTCGTAAGAGACCGTCTACAGTGTTTGAATGGTTATGACCCACTATTTAAATGGTTTAGATCAAACGCCATGAATGGTCCACCATTAAATGGTATAGGTCATGCGATAGGGCCTACGTAACAAGCACTTTGAATCTCACCCAAAGTGAAAAAATTTCTCTACAAAGTTAAAGAAATAAGGGCATGTTTGTTTAACCATTACCCATGACAAATGTTGGTAAATGAAAATTATTATTTTTAACCTCTGTTTGAAGAGGGGGGGTGGAATTCACAAGCTAATATATGCCTTGAGAACCAGGGATTGCATTGGTGGGTCCCACCATGATGTATATATTTGATCCATGTTGTCCATCTATTTCATCAGCTAGCTTTAAAAATGAGGTAGACTGTAAGCTCAAGATGATCACATTGCAAGAAATAAGGAGATAATAACATCCACCGTTAAAAGCAAAAATTTGTTTTGGCCTGCAGCCATGTACATCTATCATCCAATTTGCTCATAAGGTCAAAAAGACATGAATGGAACTAATATTAGCTTGATCGAAAACTTCTACGGCTCCAAAGAAGTTTTCAATAATTGGTGTTTAATTTCCACTATGGTGGATGGTGTGATCTACCTGTCCTTTGGATTTGTCTCATCTTTTGGCTCATGCCCTAAAATGAGGGGATAAAAATGCTAGAATCAAACCAATACATTACAGTGGGCCTCATGGATTTTACTTAATGTCATTCTTCTCTATTTCAAAATTTATGAAACTGTGAATGTAAAAACCCCTGCTTATAGGAATTTCCTTGGGCAATTAATTATTACCAATTCACACCTTCATTTATTATATGGTAAACGGGAAATTAAATAGGCCCTAATTATTGTTTTAATATAGTCAACAATTAAATTTAAAATTCACTTATCATCAACATTGACTAGGTTTAACCACATGTTATTTTATAACTGTATGTGTGTGTAAGATATATTTTACACCCGAGAGGGGCTATAATTGGAGATACTATTGTTTCTAGTACAGAAGTTCATATATTAATGAGAAATGCCCTATCTTTGAGTGTGGTTTGAGCTATTGATTTACATAATTAGAAGTAACCAATTAGGTTTACAATGAAACCTAGAAATCGATAATTGATCTAATTTGGAACCAGGAATGTCAAAAATCATTCGATGACGATTAAGAAATATTTATTGAATCGGTTCCGCCAGTCTCTGGCTGACCATTGTTGCTCTATCTCTCCACAATCAAAACCGCAATACAAATTAGAAAAAATCCATAATAAATGAAATATTATCTGAAATAAAAGATGAAAAGCTTTAAGCTGGAGATTGACAATTGGCTGAGGTTTGAAATGATCCATGTTACAAAACCAAGATATTGCTGGGTTAAGAGCTCAACCCAGGGGTTCAATCCCTCTCTTGGTGTTCGAGTACCCCCTTTACCTCTGCAAGCTCCCCACTTGCGAATGCCACCAGTACAACCAAATTTCAGACAGTCATCATTATTACATGGTACTCTAACTGTTGCTGGTTTTGCTCGTAATGCTATGTTCCAACAAAACAGTTCTTCCCCAAAAAGAAAAAGAACTCTATAGGTGATCGTTTGTCATCTGGACAACCAACCTAATTCGCATCTGTGTAAGATGATAGGTCATCTCTGCCAGATGATGAGTTGGCAATTTATCCAATATAGAACACTCATATTGATAAAATGATTTGATCCATTTACAGGAAAAATGGGTGTCTCGCCCTTTTCTATCCAATGTTGAATTGATAACCTACATATAAAATAAGAAGAATTTTTATGATTTTTGTTAGTTTCTTGAAAATTCACTGGTCGTCACTCATAAATCAATGTAGCTCAAAAGATGAAACTATATCATCGATTACATACTTTCCATTCCCTTGCTTACATGACCCTCCCCCACCCCTCAAACGATGCCCTCCATTTGGGGGGGAGTTAGTCACACCCGTCCTCCCAAGCTTGCTCTCCTCTTTGTAGTAAAGGACGCGTGTGTGAGCAAAAATGTTATCCAATAATACTATGAAGGAAGTTAATTTTTGCTTTTGGGCTAGTTTAGTTATCTGATTTCTTACCAAACATAAAGTAAATAAATCATCATTATCATTTCTAGGAGTTTGTTCATTAAAATTAAGATTATAGCCGACAATTGAGAATCAAATACACGAGGTAAAAAAAATATAATGATTATATATTCGCGTTATAAAATTATATGATTTTTGGGTGAAACTAACAGTCTAGCAAAATTATCATTGCAGGGCTTTTACAGCGCAACATGATAACGGATTTTAGTTCTCGACCATTTCTGGGCCCACAAATTCCTGGAGAGATTTCTACATTTTGAAGTTTTGTCCAGGTATCATTGGTGAAAGCTCGCAGTAAATAAAAATATTTTAAAATATCTATTTTAAATTATTTTAAATATAGGCTTACATAACAGTTCCGATAGGAAGACTGCGTCCTGCCCGACCGGACTATAATCCATCTCCGTGGATCCCACCTTGATGTATGATTTTATCCATACCGTCCATCCATTTTTTCAGATCATTTTATGGCATGGCTACAAAAATGAGGAAGATCTAACGGTCAAGTGGACCACACTACTGGAAACAATAATGATGATGACACCCACCGTTGAAACCTTCCTGGGGGCCACCATGATGTTTATTAGCCATCCAACCTATCCATAAGGTCATATAGACCTGTATGAAATCAAAACACGAATATGAGCTTGATCCAAGACTTCTGCCGCTCACAAGAAGTTTTTAATGGTGTGAATTCGATCTCAACTGTGTGGTCCACTTGAGTTTTGAATCTGTCTCTTTTTTAGTATAACACCCTAAAATGATCTTAAAAGTGTATGGACGGCGTGGATAATACCTAAAAATATGGTGGGCCCCACAGAGACGCAATCCGCTTCAGTTCCCACTACGTTTTCACTTTTTTGAGTTAATATCACGATAAAACACATCTCGCGATAATATTGTTTAGTATACTTCGCGCAATATTTTCAAAATATCGGCCATAGCTCTCTCCCCTCACAACGAAAAGGAGAAACTCAGGGGAGATTAGGGGGACTGCTGTAATCGGGCCAGAAAACGGTAATAATCTCTCGCTTTTGTGTTTTTCTTCTTTCTATTTGAATCTGAGCACTCCCAAAGAAATAAAAAATCAGATGCACGGACTAAAACGCCGCTGGTTTTCAAATGGACACACGGCACAGCAGTATGGTGATCCTGACCGTCCATCTGATGGGTGTTTCTTCCTATCCATTGCAATCCGAAAATCTCACAGACCCAAAAATCCCGGTGGTCTGACCAGTGAATTTTTACCGTTGATTGTGGCACATTTGTCATATTCAGGTTATGTAACAGATGGTATGAGTACCCAGTTGGTGGGATTTTTGGATTGTGGCCCATGTCCATCAGTGGTGGGGCCACTATATGGTTTAAGGCCACAAGTTGAATTATAATTGGGGGTGATGTCTTTGTCGGCTGTGGGCTTTGTTGGATTTTTTTGGTGTTTTTTCACTGCTTTGATGATGTTGTTAAGTTTTTTTCTAGTACAATGTATGCTCAGGGATCGTTTGGGTGTCTAGCAAATAGCTCATATGGAAATGAAATCCATTTAGGCCACGTTTGGCACCGTGGATTTGAAATCCTCCAGTTGCATTTGGCACCTTGGATTCAGAATCCCCTGTAATCCAAAAGTAGCTTTGCAGAATATATTTATAGGGGTTTGAATTTAATTACTAAATCAACTTTAATATTTCTAATTAGTGTATATATGTAATGTTTGACACCATGATTGTAATAAGCCCATTGAAATATATACATTGGCCGAAAATGCTGAAATTCCAAGTCTTGGATGTGCCACAAGCATAGGATCACTACCAAGCGACTAATGTTTGGACCGCACAGATCATCCTATTGAAGTAATTTTAGTGATGCAGTAGATAATCTGATTGTTTTGGGATATCATCAGTGGGCCCCACGTGCCCAATAGATTTGTAGCCTAGTGACGCACATGTTACGCATGCGACTCATGGGAGGATTTTGGATGTAATCCTAGCTTCCACCTTGCATTTCAAACCTTCTATTTAAGGGGATTTGAAATCCCTAGTTACTTTATGGTGCCAAACAAACATGGGATTTGAAATCCCCCCAAATCGATGGTGCCAGACAACCCCTTAGCACATGCACATTCTTGAATTTGGGCTCCAACAAATACTTGGAATTGTCTCCTGGTGAAATCCATTTCCCACTGAAGTAGATGTTTGAAATTCCTAGGGAGGAGCTAGCTTGCAAATAGCAAGGTATGAATTCCCTGCCAACAGTCATACTTTTCAAATTGCAGCTGTACAGCCGCATTCTTTCCCAATACCCGTACGTAGTCTTTGGAATCCACAGAATGACATTCCTAATATCCAAACATGACAAACAGATCCCTTTCTCAATAATTTTGTTTCCTAGAAATAAATTCTTTAGGCCCATTTAAATTCCTCAACATCCAGACAACCCCGTCCGCATGATGTTGTGATCATCTCACAAAGCGGGTGGGTGTGCAGAAGTCAGAGAGAGAGAGAGAGAGTTGGGCATGTCGGCTTAGGAATTTATCAAAGTTCATGGGTTGAGGTTTCGGATTCTCTAGTGTGAGATCATATTGTGCAATTGCTCTTTTGTCGAGGGTTGGATCGTATAGATGTCCTCGGATCCATAGGGCGATCTTTATCCACTTTGTTGTTGGATATCAAACTACCTTTATGATAAATGATCTTTGTTGCCTATCAAAAAAATGTTGTACTTACTTTTAAAAAAATAAAATAAAAAATTGTTGCACTTGTCCACTTTATTCGTTAGCTTTTTCCATGTTAGAACTCTTCGTGTGGCCAGTTTGTTGTTGTATTTCTAGTTTTCTTTAATGAATAAAATGGGATACCCTTTAAAAAAATTGTTTTCGTGATCAATGGTATTTCAGACTAATAATTCTTAGGAAGATTTTGCATTTGATTGGGCCAGGACTTCGTTTGGGGTGGGGGCTGTAGATTGGAGTAAATTCCATTTCGTATGGGCTCAATTTGTTCAACCATAGATTAAGAGTCAAATGAAATGAGCAACAAATTCCCTTGACAAAGAGGGTGTGACAAGCGAGTCACTTGTTGTCCATCGTCCTTGCCTCCTTTTTAACAGTCTTTATCTACTCTTATTTTCTCTTTTAGAAAGGGAAATCATTCTACATCATCATCATCATATAGCCTTATACCAATTAGGGTTGGCTACATGAATCATGTTCTTCCATTCCACTCTATCAAGTGCCAAACCTTTAGTTAAATTTGTGATCAGTTCTTTTCTTACTACCTCCAACCATCATTTATATATATATATATATATATATATATATATATTATATATATATATATATATATAGAGAGAGAGAGAGAAGAGAGAGAGAGAGAGAGAGAGAGAGGGGGGGGGGGGCAATGGACTCCTCCAGTGGGATTTTTGAAGCTTAACTTTGGAAGTTGTTATGAAGGGTATTAATATTTGTTAATGTAATTGGGCCATTCCCTTTACTTGGGCCGTGGGCCTTTTCTTTCCCTTTTATTAGTTCCCATTATTTTGTTCATTTTTTACCCTTTTCTCTAAGGTTAGAAATAAATGACCTGTGTTTAGGAGACAAGGAATGATAGGAGACAATTTTGAACAAGATGAGTAGTATATTGTCTTTTAGCTTTCTTGATAGCAACAAGCGGATCTAGGGATGGATCGAAATATGGGTCAGAATAAATTAGTAAACAAGTACGACTATAATCGGTACCTGAGTTCAAGGAGCCTACTTTGTCGTAGATTGTGGGAAGAGAGATGTTCGAACATTCTTTCTTTTATACAACTTTCAAATCTGGTTTAGTCGTCTGAGAATCAGAAACCACATTATTTGTACCATTATCAGATGGAGCGCATGCCTCTTGAATATAGATGAAATAGAAATAACTAGATCAAGTTCAAGAACAAGAACAAGTACAAGAAGAACCATAGATTATTGTTCTACATTATCTTTAGAAAAATATGAATGTTTTCAAGCAACTTGACATCCATGGAAATGTAACTATTTTTTTATATTATTAATCGGATCAAAACACTTGTACCATTTTTGAGAAGCGGAATATCCCAAGAAAACACATTTAACGGCCCGATTTGACAATTTATTTCGAGGATCCACATACATGGTAGGCTCTCATGGAACAACAACCTTAGGTCTTTGTTGTCCTAGTTGGTACTGGTCTTGATCATTTTTAGCATCTGTAATTCAATTAGGTCATTTAGCAGGTGGTGTGGTGTCACCATCATTACTACTGTCTTGTGGCTAGTCGGAACCACTCCTTTAGAAACCTACTGCCTGCCCTTGATTGCTATGGCCTTTTAAATAAATTAAATAAATAAATTTAAAAAAGAAAAAAAAAAAAAAAAAAAAAAAAAGAAAAAAAGAAAAGAAAGAAAGCTATGGGCCCATGACCTATCTGGACAGTTTTGTAAGCCTCTGATGATGATCTAGCTGCTCTGTGTGGACAGTTTAATGGTCTGATTAGTCTGACAGGATCCTGAAGTCCATATTCCCATTGCAACAGTTAATTAGTCAATGTCTTGTTGGGCAAGTTCCCCTTTAGTATTTTCATAACTTTCTAGGCCACTTTATGGGTTCCAAACAATGTCCAAATGTCATGAAATTGGTCATGTTTGAAAGCTTATTGTATTAACTTTCAAACTAGCCCGAGATCATTCGATTCAATTCCCATATTGTTTGAGTTATGGTCAGTTGACAGAGGGGTTGTATGGTTGTGATGGTATTTAAGGATATTTTAGTCAAATTCGAATAGCTTAGTAAAATAGATGTTAGGATTATGCTTAACGAATTATTAGATTAGGGTTTCTTTTGCTTTGGAAAAGAGCTCTCTCTACTCTTTATTTAGTGAAATTTCAGTCTCCTATTTGTTTTAACCTGCAACGGGCTTTCCTATGGGGTGTGATGTTGCTACAAGTGCAATTCTTTTAGATAATGTATATTTGGAGAGATTCCAATCAACCCTTTTTGTCCCTTCCGAGTTCCGACTCCAATCCTTTAACCTATAAAGCCCCTCATCTACTTATGCAGCTTCCTCACATCAGTCCTGCATCACCACTCCACCTTTCTGTAATGATAGTTTGTCATCACGTTGAATATGGTTCTCATTTTTGTTTCTTTTATGAGTATGGTTCTCATCTTGACCAACTACAAAATGCATTATGTACCAAATTGGAGCCCTTCAATGATTGATCACTTCTCTTAGGTGTATTGTCATTCGCCCTCAAGTCACCATTATGTTTATCTTGAAGTCCAACTTGAAAGTAAGATAATTGTAATTTGGAGGTCAGACCCATTATGAATGCTTATTAATCTTTTCACCTTGTCAAACAAATTGATTTTATGGTGCATCCAAACACACCTGAAGTTTTGAATTTCTTCATGGTGTCCTCTTGCAGTTTTTGTGAACTTTTTTGGTAATGCTTTTCCCTGGATCAGATTTCCATACTGAGCAAAATGGACTTAATTGATTTGAATTCTAAGTTGAATCAATTTTCTCTTCCTAACTCAATGGAGTTGTTAGTAGTTCATGCAATAAAGGGATATTGCCACACATATTACTTATAGTTGTTTGTAGTTTGAAAAGTACATCCCGTTGCCACATGTTAAACAAATGAACGGGTCTGGCCAGAATGTGGAAGAATTGCATAGAGCTTCAGCTAGTGTTTGGACAAGTCCTTAGAAAAATTATGATGTGATTATAGAATGATCTGGTCAGGCTATATGTTTATCTGACATGGAGAACGTTGTCGGTGCAGAAAATGTAGCTGTCTTCAATCTTCACATGTCACAGTCCACACCTCCACAATGGCAACAGGTGGTGCTGTTGATTCTTCTATTTTCAATACTTTGGGGACAGACATCAAAAAAGAATGCAAGCGTATTCCCTCTAGCAATTGCCATGGTTAGAACCACATTGAGAAACAAAAGTGAGATTATGTGGGAAGATGCATTGACAAAATTGAATAGTGCTACTGCGGTAGACAACAAACATAAAAAAGTTTTCTCATGTCTGAAATTGCATTACAATTACTTGAAAATTGATGAAATCAAGTGATGCTTCTTATTATGTTCTTTGTTCCCCAAAGGCATCAACATTTGAGTGAAGCATTCATGGAATAAAGAATCAGCAAGGAGTTCTTTGATGACATGTACACTATGAAGGAAGCAAGGAAGAGAATGTATATCATGATTGACAAACTTAAGGGTTGTTGCTTGTTGTTGGACAGCGATTAAAAAAAGGGTGTGTAGAAATGCATGATGTTGTCAAAGATGTGGCCAGATCAATCACATCAATAGTTGAGAATGCTTTTCTTGTAAGAGCAAACATGAAGATGAGAGATTGGCAAAAGAAGGAGAAGTTAAATGAGTGTAAGAGGATTTTGTTAATTAAAAATAAGATTAGCATGCTCCCAATTCAACAACAAGCAACAAGCCTTAAGTGTGTCAGTCATGGTACTATGCATTCTCTCCCTTGTTTCCTTCAAAGCGTCAATGCTATCAAAGAACTCCTCGCTGATTCTGTATTTGCCAGAGCCTTTGGGGAATAGAGAATAGAACAAGAAGCATGACTTGATTTCATCAGCTTTCAGGTAATTGTAAGTTTGTAACCAATTCCAGACATGAGAAAACCTTTTTATGTTCATTGTCTACAAGAGTAACCCTTTTCAATTTCTTCAATGCATCAGCCCACATAATCTCGCCCATGTTTTGCAATGTGGTTCCGCTCGTGTCGATTGCTAGAGAGAGATGCCTACTTTCTTTTGTGACGCCCTCCCCAAATTATCCAAAATAGAAGAATCAAAGCCACCAATAGACGAGTTTTTGCAGAAAGTGCAGAAGAGATTAGCTTTAAGAACAACGATAAGGACAAGAACAAGAGAGAAAGAGTGCAAACTTGAGAAATGCAATGGCTGTTCAGGAGTGCGAGCTTTAGAATTGTACTGCAACCACTTGTGTGCAAGGTCCAGGCTGTCATGTGCTGTGACCTGAAAATTAGGCCAGTCCGGTCATCATGTGGGCACACATATCAAGAAAATGGATGGTTGAAATGCCCATCAATCCACATTTGACAGGTGTGTGTGGGCCACCTCAGGATTGGACCAGCCTAATTTTCTTGCTGCAGGACATACACAGTGAGGTCCACCTGATGAACACCAAGATCAGATCTTGCAAACATGCCACAGTGGCATGTTCAGGAAATCCTACTTTCGAGGGGCCACTTTTTAATAGTCCTACTTTTGAGGACCATAGCTGGACTCCTTAAGAATTCAACAACAGTGGGTGATAGATCCAATTTTTCATTCCTTTTCTTTTTTTCTTTTCTTTTCTTTTTTCTTTCTTTTTCCTTCTTTTACTTCTGTGGGTCAATCAACAGGTAATTCAGACTGTAGATATGGGACCCCTAAAGAGCTGCCGAACATGGGAGGAATGGATATAAATGGTAGCATCCCTGTTATTTTTAGTTCACCTTCCTTTTCCTGTCATAGTAGGCACAACAACAACAACTAAGCTTTTTTTTTTCTCAGAACAGTTGGTAGGGTGTCATGAAAGATCATGACATGAGACTTATAGGCCGTGAATATAGCATGAGAGTAGATGAAAATTAAGAAATAAGAACCAGAACTAGAGTCTGACAGATCTTAGACATCTACTACAATGGAACATCTTGTTGGCAATTGAAATATAATAACAATATTTACATCCTAGTAGAAGATAAATGAGAAAATGATAACCACATCTAGAATTCCATCCCTGTTATAGGGAAGCATCTTGTTTAGTAAATATACCATACTGACAACGTTTATATCTCAATTGATTTTTTACATTTTCATCAGTAAAGCAGTAAGATTTTATTAGTTTCCAAGAATATATTCCATTTCCATCATCTTACCTCTCAGACCACATTCCACACAAGCTTTTCTTAGCAAGATTTAGATATGGTACAAATCATGCTTTTCACTCTCCCAAAAAGGAGCTGATCTTCTCATATCTGGGTTTGTTTTTTCTTGAAGATCAACAGCTTATGATCAAAGCTAACTTGCATTGATGTTTTGATGACTGTGCCTGACTTTTGTGTTAGCTGGAGAAAACTGAGTATCATTGGTGCTTGGTCTCTTAGCAACAATTTAGAAAAAGACATTTGTAAGTTGATGTCTTTTCGCTTCAAGTGTCTACCTGCAACATGCACTGTATTTTTCATCTGTTTCAATCATATTGTATGGGCATGGGCCGAGAGTTTACATAGCCTGTGCAGGTTTTCAGCCAGTGCAAGTGAGCCCTTGTGGGTCAGTGGTCCAAACCATTAGGATTGGACCACTTGGATGGTCCATGAACCAAAAATCTGCCAGAAGGGAAAATCCAAACCCTTAAATGTTTCCAGCAAATAAACAGTTGAGAATGAAAATACAGCAACAGCCCACCTTCAATGAAAAAGGGGAAGAAGTTTAATGGATAGGATCTCCCAGATTGGGATATTTTGGTGCATGGACCATATGCAATGAGACCCAGCTTACCAATGATTTCCGGAAAGCCTTCTTTTCTCGTCGACCCAGCAAAAACCAATGGTTTTTTTCTGAGTTGTCGTTTTAGCACCTATATTGTCGAGCGGGAGATGAGACTGGGGTTTGCAAAGTGCATCTAAACACACCACATTTATTGTTGTTTGGATCAAAATGGCGTTTAGGCCTCAAACAACCCTTCGGAGGGCACGTCCAAACATTAGTTGCGAGATCCTTCCAACTTAGGTGCGGCTTCCGCTTCGAATTGTGATTCAGACTTCCACTCCCATTTCCTACCTATTTATACCTGCATACATTTTGAAACAGATGCTTTCCTGCTCCCGCACCTGAATTGGTTGTTGCTTCACTTCATGCTTCGTGCAGCTATTGTCCAAATGGGCCCTTAACATTCTACTGACGCAGTCGTTACCAATTTGTGATACAATGATTTTTCACCGACTGCTTGGACTATTCAAATAGGCAAGCTTTTATAATTTCAATATTTCATGTTGTAACTATTGTATAATTGACCATATTCAAAAAAAAAAAATTAATTAATTAAAAAATAAATAAAAATTGTATAATTGATATTGTTTGAGTAATGGTATTTCAGGTAAAACTGCATCATGCAAGACCCCGATATCAATTTAAAACGGAGGAAGCAAATTGCCCTGAACTTGGCAGCCGCATTCGCCGGTGGTGCATATTATATGACGTACATGGGAAAGAAGGTCCGCCAGACCCCAGCCCATAGTGGCGCTACCTATGTGGAGGAGATCCTTCAAGGTCATCCAACACGTTTCCGTGAGGTTTGCCGCATGGAGCTGCCCGCCTTCAAAAAGCTTTGTGACATTCTTCGACGGAAACGTCTCCTACAAAATACCGCCGGTGTCAATGTTGAAGAGCAACTGGCAATGTTTCTATTCACCGTTGGCCACAATGCAAGCAATCGCCAAGTCCAGAAGCGGTTCCATCACTCGGGAGAAACTGTCAGTCGTCATTTCAACAACACGCTTAATGCATTGACCCATCTCTCAGCTCGTTATATCTGTCTTCCTCCGCCGAATATCCCTCCTGAAATACATGATCAACCCGATTTCTTCCCTTACTTCAAGGTTGAAAAATATGAATAAACAATACTATCATAGGATGTAGATACCCTTCTCGTATTTGATAGGAGACTCATTTGCCTTTCTATGATTGAAGGACTGCATTGGAGCTATCGATGGTACATGCATTCTTTCACAAAATGTGATGGCTGCTTGCTCATTCGATTCACGATTTACATACGTCCTTGCTGGCTGGGAGGATTCCATCGAGGATTTGACAGTTTTGGAAGCAGCATTAAGTACAGACTTCCAAGTCCCAGAAGGTAGTTTAAAACAATCACGATAGTTTTCCATTGCACAAGCACGTGTACAACACACTCCCTCCACAAGCATGCACATGTGCCAGTCTAACATATGTGTCAAACATCCAAGCTGCTCATCAGGTGCCCCACTCTGTCCACTCCCTGGCTCAATAATCAGGTCAATCTACCACAATGATCAAAACAAATGTATGGTCATCCATTTCTTTCAAACATTGTGGCTCACCATGTAATTCTTGGGTCAAAATCGATGCAATGGGAGTGGGACCCACCTGATGGATGACTTGGGTGTTCGCATTCATGCCAGATCAGCACATGTGGTGGGTGAGGAGGGGTTCTGCCATACTGGGATTAGCAAAACTCCAACCTTTTGAAGTATGTAGCTAACTTTTGTCTACTAATGCTGTTAGGTAAATACTACTTGGTTGATGTGGATTATGGCAATTCTCCGGGGTTCATTTCTCCATATCCAGGCATACGCTACCACCAAAAGGACTTTGCGCATGGACAACCAGGTCCACGGAATGAAAGGGAGATCTTTAACTATCGTCATTCATCTCTACAGAATTCAATCGAGCGGGCATTCAGTGTCTTGAAGAAACGATTCCAAATATTAACCGCAGCGACTTCCTATCCGATCGATTCCCAAGTCAAATTAGTCCTTGCCATGTGCACTTTGCACAATTACATCCACACTGTGGCCGGTGGAGAAGATTGGCTTTATGTGGAATTTGACTCTGAGAACCAATATCCGCCTGCCGAAGAGGAGGACAAAGAGGAGGACGAACTCTCAGAAACAGAGGCCTGGGAGGAACCTTATGCTGTAAGAAGGGCTCCCGCCGATGTTTTGCGAGATAAGATTGCAAGAGATATGTGGGTGGATTATTGCCGTGATTAGTGAAAATAGACTTTGGATGGCAAGCTTGGGGATGGATTTGTGTTGAGAAGAAATGTGTTTTGTTCGTCTTTGATTGATGTTTTTTTCATTTACAGGTAATGCGAAATCATAGTTTGTCGATATGGCCACGTCCAACGGTCTAAGATCACATTTGAATGTAGGGCCCACCATGGATAGTCCTCTTTTTCATTAGGGCCTGTTTGGATTCATGGTTTTCAGGAAAGTGAGAAATGAAAAGTTGATGGATGGACTCTGATTCACATGCCATTATCACATATGGAGGAGAGATGGCTCCTGTATTTTCTTCTTCCAGCTATAACCAGTTTTCTCCCTTTGCACAGTAGCTGTTCCATAGCATGACAGAGCAGAATCGTCTACAACACCCGTTGGAAGCAGTGGGCAGATGACACGAGTTTTATTATGGGGCCCACTGTGGCGTGTGTGACATCTTCTCCGTCCATTAGGTGTGCTTCTGCATGTTATGACCTGAAACAAAAAAGCAGCCCAATTCACAACTCAGGTGGGCCACAGCACTGGGAATAATGGGGATGAAACGCCATCCATGGTTGTGTGTGGGGTCCACTATGTTTTTATATCTCATCCAACCCGTTAATCAGGTTAGCCTTATCAGGATGAGTGGACGCTCCAAGAATCGGCCTAACCCAAAACTCAGTATGGCCACACTGCATGATAGGTTTTAGACATGATTTTAGATGTTTCCCTTGGTGTGTCCCACTTGAGTTTTTTATGAGGCTTTTGTATCCGTATAGCAAACATGATGTTTTCACCTGATGGACGGAGTGGATCTTACACATATAGCATGGTGGCCACCACAGAGCCTTGACAGTACAATAGGTGTTCCAGGACTCCTAGTATAGCTATTTGCCATCAAAATCAAAATCCTACTGTAAGGACTGGTGGGGCCTGATATTTTAGCCATGGGGCGTCCCACCAAGTGAACGATCAGGATGTCAAACACGTGCCAATGTTTCAATTTATAATGATATTCGAACATTATGTGCAATTTGAGATATAAGCTAAATTAAAATCAATCTCAATATTAAGAGAAATGCTCCAGTGCTCTCAGAGCACTTTAATTATCGTGCACCTAGTGAGGTTGGGTAAGTAGACAGTCCGGTCTATTGATCCAGACCGTTCATTAGGTCCAATGCACATTTCAATGGACATCCCATCGATGGCTTGGCAAAAGAACCGCTACAAAAAAGGGGCCAGATGAAGAAAGAACTTCATCATCCGATCAGTTCTTTTTTCAAGGTAGTCAATAAAAATGTGTTTTGAACTTAATGGACCGTTCAGATGGTTCAATTGGCATGTCCAAGTGAATGGATGAAACTAGAGCACTATAACTTACAGCTCTCCGTGCACTGGGCAACCTCTCGAAGGGTAACAGTAAATTATTTTTGCATGAACTTTCATCCCACTAATTGCTGATAAAGTAAGAGATATGGCTTCCATGTGATTCTACAGAGAATCCGACCCACCAGTGGATTTTAGATTTGGGCATTTCGTTTCATATTACTCTGTATGGAGATTATTTTTACATATATTATCACGTGTGATCACAGTTCATATGAGTGATAATAGCATGTATAAATTTGTAAGGATTGAAAATGTTAGAATTATTGTATTTGATGGTATCTCATTTATAGTTTTTTGTGTGCAACACGTGTTGAACCTGCGAAATAGTATTTTTGTTATTGGGAAAATCGGATGGAGATGATTATAAATTTTATGGTGAAATGGTTAATCGAAGATTGTAAATGAGACAATGGCAGTAGTGAAGGATGAGTAGATGTGCGATTTATATAATTTGATTGAAGATATTATGATTGACGATATTATTGTGGCAAATACTATGATAAACTTTGTTATAATCTAGCACAAGCGGGTGCGGTTAAGCCACATGAGCTAGCAACAACTAAAAATACCTATTGATCAAAATTTACCTCATGGTTTAAAGTATATTAATTAATTAATTATATTTTTATTTTTATTTTTTAAAATTGTTTGCTTGGAAAACTCTATTTTTCCTTTGACTGGTAAAGATAAAGACATTGTAAATCAGATTCATTTTAATACTTGAGAGGCCTTTATCAAATCCTTAAGAAATTTGATGTATTTTGTTTCTTTTATTATTAATTTCTTCAACAAATGACATGTTTACAAGTTATCATTCGTGTCTAATAACTGAAAATGAATGATAATTGATGCGGACGCAAGCGCATTCAAGGTGTACCAACGAAGAAAGCGTCAATCACAAGTGTCGTCCTTGTGGATAGGCGACTATTGAGGAGCTGAAGACCTTTCACATGTGATTGGACATATAGAAGACCCCACTCAGAGAAGACACATGTGAAGGAAGATTGGAGAAAGAAGACCGAGCGCCCGAACTTTCCCGCACTTATGTTATTTGCGCGTTTTTGCTTAAGTTAGGGGTCTATTTGAGTGTTTTTGCTTAAGTTAGGGGTCTTTTAGTAATTTTATATCTTTATTTGCTTATTGTAGGGATATTTTAGTAATTTTATGTCTTTATTTGCTTATTTAAGTGGGCTAAAGCCCTAAATCCGAATTTGAACTATTGATGAATGAAAAGGAAACCCTTTGGTTGCCCTCTTCTTCTTTTCTCTCTAATGGTGTTTCTTCTCTTCCCTTGATCTTCTTCTTCTAATTTCTTCTTGTGCCCCTCCAACTTCCTCAAGGTAATTATTTCCTTCTTTCCCTTTTCTAGTTTTGGCTAATCTTTCTTCGATCAAAACTTTGAGAATCGATCTAAACTCTAAACCCTCAAATTCTCAAATCCCTAATCCGAGAAACTTCTTGGTTCTTCGGACTAGTGATCTTCATTGATCGATTGGGTGTGACCATGCAAGATCAGGAGGTCTCATCCCTCGCCAGATCCAACCTAAGTAATAATTGAATTCCATACTCCATGGTTGTGATGATGGCCCACTCCATTGCATGTTTCCTTTATGATTTTCTCAGTTATGATGATTACTGCTAGAATTTTTGTAACATCCCGGATTTTTGCCAACCTGGGATTAGACGTTCTAGGGCAATGGGTCGATCCTAAGACCTTATCAACTTGTCAAAACTAAATCCCACAGTCTAAAATCGCTCCTGAACCCATTTCCTTCACAAATCCCACCCCTTTACTACCTTGTGCTTTCAATTTTTCAAAGCACTTTCGCCCTAGACACTAACTTAAACTAGCTAAGTAGTAAAACTTGGATCACTTTATATACAAACTACAAAGGCCTAAGTACCATCTCAACCAGAAAACAATTAGGATTAAATCCTTTAGAAATTTAACAAAGTTAACTAAGTGCAAACTCGACTAGCCATGAAATCCGTTGGGATCGCTTTAAATACGATCTGCAAGACCCAAAACTTGTAAAACATGTGACTCTAGGTTACCCTAAAGTTTATAACCGAACTCATTACCCGTCTGCTCTCGGGACTGAAACGAAACTTCGTATGAGGTCTAGATCGCACATCGGGAGTCCGATTAACACGAAGCTAAGGAACCAGGACCGCCCCACTGGGCTTGACAATCATCTCAAAAATCAGATGATTCCGATGTCCCACGGCCATTGTTTTCACTCCGGAGCGAGGGAGTGTGAAAAAAACACTATTCCCATCCAAATGAAAATCTCTGGAATAGTGATCTGGCATCTTTTGGTTGCGTGTCAGTATTAAGCAACCTGACCGTCGGAATCAGACCAAATTACACCCTCGGATTAAGAAAAATTTCAGGAACATTTACATGTACTCAGAAATTCTGATCGTGGCCCACGGACCGTTGAACTGAAAGTGGTCCGCCACGTGCGATCTGGGAATCCGATCGAGCCGAAAACGTAATCCCACGTAGATCCGCAGAGGGTGAGCTTAAGTCTGACGTTTGGCTCAAAGAGGGCTACCAAAACACATCTTTTGAGCTGGAAAAGTGACGAAATACCTATATTAGCAGTAACCTTTGAACAGGAGTCTATTTCGGTGTTTTGAGACTATATAAGGACCTTAAACCCTCTCTCATGGCAGCCATACGAATTTGGATTTGAGAGAGGGAAAAGAGAGAGAAAGTGTGGGAGATGTGGGAGAATCTCCCTGCCGTCCTTCCCTGCTGCTATCCATGCTCCACCGCATCCTTCTTGACGCTTTTCCGACGTTTCCGGCGTCGTTTCTAGGTAAGAAACCCTAACCCTAATCTGTTTTGGGGTTTAGACTGTTGTAGGTTGTGAAGTTGCTAACCTATTTCGTTCTATAGGTCGCCTAGTTGCCGTATACGGAAGCTTAGCGAACCTATCAACTCCGTTACGATTCTACGATAAAAGGTGAGGACTTTAAGCGTATAAGTTACGTTTTTCAACGCTTTCAATGTCAGATAATGATAGATTTATGATCTGCATGCAAATGCACATGTACAAAGTGCTTTCCGTTTCCTGTTTCGATTAGCGATAAAGAATATGGATTTTCACATACTCTAGATATACGTAGAAATACCGTATACGTATTTTTCTTGGGAAAATGTTTGACATGTTTATTTAATTTTTGATTATATCATGTGTGGATAAAATGCTAGTTTGGCGAAAGGGATCGCAAAAATACATGTTCATGTGTAAATGTCATGTATGTTGAAATGGCGCATTCTAGAAATTCCGCATACGTGCGGATTTTGGAAATGTAATTGTCATGATTAATTGTTGTATGAATACGGTATACGCGGATAAAATAACCGCTTAGCGAAAGAATAGCCCTAATACATGTTTGCTAACATACACTATGTATGTTGGAATAGTGTATTCTAAGTGTTTGTGAAAATGGCTGAATGAGTATAGAATTCTCATTCGTGCTCGCCATGACTAATTGTCATGGATATATGATTGTTGTAATGACAATATCCCTTTGACGAAAGGATTTGCCCTAAATCACGCCACGGCCAGTATACACTATATGTGCTAAAATGTGTGGCCCAAGTATTTGTGAAAATAGCTGAATGAATATGGAACTTGGGTTCCTGCGTGCCATGACTATCCGTCGTGGGTGTACGCGTGTTATGATTGGGGCAACTCCCTAGCGAATGGATTTGGCCTAATGCCTATGTGATCGACATATGTCATGTATGTTGATGTATGTTTGTTTAAGTGTTTCTTGAAATGTCTGAATGTGTAGTAGTTAGCAATTGTAATATATAAGGGTGTTGAGATATGATTCTCAACCTCTTTTCACTATGTGTATGATCTCCTTTGATAGTTGTGTGATTAGGATTTGAACATGTACAAACTCATGCTTGTGTTGTGATTCATAACATGCTCAACTGTTTTATGATTTTAACTATGTCATGCATATGTTTAAATTTATATTTATGTTGTATGATCCGTCATGGGTGATGGGGGAGCGGAGCAACGAGTGCGTGCAACAGCCCTGGCAGCCCTAAACGGATAATACCAGACTGATTGTATGATTTGAATCCTGATCCATTACTGCTTTATATCTCTGTAATTGATTGTGTTTGGGGCTATGATTATAGTCCAGGCAATCGGTAACGAGATTGAACTCGTGGCTGAGATTCATTTGCCACGTGGGATGTGTTCGACGAACTCGAGTCGTGCGTTGCCTGTCGGCAGTGGCTAGGCCACACGAAGTTGTTTATGCACTTCATGTCGTGCAGCTCAACGGGCGATCGTGCTAGTCGAGCTCATCAAGTAACCCGATCTGCCTTATGCATGTTCACCCTGTTTGGACGTTACTGCTTGAACCTAGGGTACCAAACTTACCAGTGAAACCCCTTTTTAACCATGGTACCTCGATCCGCTAAGACGCATGAGCCGGGCATGGTGGTATGGGACACCGTGGTCGAGCTGTCGGCCTACGCTGGGGCCATGTGCCTCCCCGTAGTGACCATTGTGCAACCAACTCGTGAGCCGAATACGGTGGTATGGGACACTGTATTCTAGCTGTCGATACTTCGGCGAGAGCCGAGTACGGTGAGATCTGTGCTCGTGCTGACGGGCGACGAGTCCTCCGTGGTATCATCGAGTACACTCCAAGGGTCTGTGATTGGCCACGAGTCTTTCACAGCAACTAGAGTGTGAGTTGAGCTGAGTACGGTGAGATCTGTACTTGAGCTGACGGCTAGTGATTGAGCCGAGTACGGTGAGACCTGTACTCGAGCTGACGGCCAGCAATTGAGCCGCATACGGTGAGATCTGTATCCGCGCTGACGGGTGACGAGCCCTTTGCGATGCCTTCACTACGCTTCTCAAACCATCAATATATCGTATGAGATTATCTAGGATTGACGACCCTAGAATGGATCATGTTTGGGAATGATACAAGGGAGGTACCTTAGTTTCCCAATACTGCTGTTTGAAATGGACTAATAAAAACTTGGTAATCATGAGCATCATCGCACCGCATGTGCTTTGTAGATGTGGCGCACTGAGGGAGTAAGCATTCGCGAACGTAAGATGATGTCGCTTGAGGGTGGTTTGGCAAGGGCATACAGCATCATGTCATATCATTTTTGCACTTAACAAGAGTAGTTAGAAATGCTTGATTTGTACTGCTTTATCATTACTGCTTGATTGATTTGATAACATGTTAACTTATGCTTTACTGTTCCACTGAGTTGATCACTCACTCCCACGTTACGGGACGGTGTTGTACACACCAACTAGATTTGTTGAGTTTCAGGTGTGGCGATGCTTATGAAGCAGAGCCGGACTACTTCTATGATGATAGGAGGAATTCTCCTATCTGTATCTCTCTGGCAGGTCAATGAAGACCTGATATTGTATTGACGGGGCTATGGTACATGGGATAGGAGGCATTACACTTCCTCACATTTGGTACATTTTAGAACCGCACTTGTATTTATTTAACCTGGTAATGTTATCACACTCTGGAGACTCATCATAAATTATATATTTTATCTATCTATCACAGTCTTCCGCTTGCAAACTTAACTGTCTCTGGAGTATGATATGCTGTTTTGGCTTAATCTCACTCATGTTCAATGCACGAATACAGTCAACATTCAATCATCATTCATTTTGTTGCATAAGTGATGTTCTGGAACTCGGGAGTTGAGATTATGCTCGACCCCCCGATTTTCAGGGCGTTACAATTTTAGATCATTTATTCCTTTTATTTCCGCTGTTTAATTATGTTTGCATCATAATTAGGGCTGTCCTGCGTCAAATTTGGTATCAGAGAACAGGTTTGCATGGTTTTTGTCTAGATCGAGTTATCAAATTAGGGTTTCCAGATTTGCAGATTTCCAGATTTGCAGATTTGCAGATTTGCAGATTTCCAGATTTAAGATTTCCAGATTTCCAGATTTGCGGATTTCCAGCTTTGCAGATTTCTAGATTTCCAGATTTGCAGATTTCCAGATTGAGATTTCCAGATTTCCAGATTTCCAGATTTAGAAAGTTCTAGATTTAGAAACTTTCCAATTTAGAAAATTTTCAGATTTAGAAAATTTCTAGATTTAGAAAGTTCCAAATTTAGAAACTTTCCAATTTAGAAAATTTTCAGATTTAGAAAATTTCCAGATTTAGAAAGTTCCAGATTTAGAAAATTTCCAGATTTAGAAAATTTCCAGATTTAGAAAGTTCCAGATTTAGAAACTTTCCAATTTAGAAAATTTCCAAATTTGAGTTATTTCCTGTGTCAACTTAATTGTGTCAGTTCATAGTAGTTTTGCATTCATCACATTCATCTTGAAAGTCTTAACACCTAGTAGTCTAGTTGGGTAGAGTTGGTTCAAGTCTTCATTATATGTCCACGAGAAGAGGTAGAGGTTTCGGACTTCAACCTACCATGAATAACGAGCAGTTATCTGAGCAACTTGCTCAATTGATACAAAAGATAACCGCCCTAGAAGCGGGTCAGAAGCGCGAGTTTGCCCGCCTTGAGAACCAAATTACCACTACCATGACTAAGGTCGAGCAACTAAAGGCGTCCCAAAAGGAAAATCCCGCTGTAGGGGATGATGCATACTCCCAAGTGGGAGGAATCATTGAAGAACGTACTGCCACACATGGTGGTAATGAAGATAGAGATCGTGGTAACAGTCGTGGTGTGGTGCGAGAGGCACGAGCCACATGTGATCATCACGACCATTATGATCCAGATGAGCGTGCGATGAAGAGTGTGAGAGTTGAGGCCCCGAGTTTTGATGGGCGCTTGGATCCCAAGGCATTCCTTGACTGGGTTGCTGACATGGACCACTACTTTGAGTGGTATGGCATGTCGAAAAACAGTCAAATGCGGTTTGCTAAGATGAAACTTGTGGGTCAAGCCAAGCTCTTCTGGACCAACACCGAACGTAGGATAGAGAGAGTTGGTAGAGCCCCTATCATGCATTGGTATGAGATGAAAGAGAAGTTGAAGGAGAAGTACATTCCTCTCTCATACCGTCAGAAGCTCCTTGACCAATGGCAATCCTTGTGCCAAGGGTCAATGTCTGCCGCTGACTACATCGCTAAATTTGAAGAATATGTGATGCGATGTGATATCCGAGAAGACCCTTTAGTAACGCTCTCGCGTTTCAAGACGGGCCTTCGTGCGGATCTTCAGCGCGAGCTTATGACTCGGCCCTTAACGGACTTGGATGGAGCATATCAAGTCGTGGAAGAGTTAGAGCAATATCTGAAGGCTCCTGTCGTTCGTCGTTTTGAGTCCCGAGACTCCAGTGCTAGATCTAGTTCCCAGGGAACTAGACCTAATATTGGTAGTCAACCTAGGGCACAGGCGACCATTTCCCCTAGGCCTAGGGAGGACAAGGGTAAAGGGGTTCTTGGTGCCGGTCCTAGTAACATGAACCAAGTGAGGTGCTATGAGTGTGACAATCTTGGCCACATGTCTAATCAGTGTCCTACGAAGAGCTGTGGGAGAGCCTTAGTTATACGTGAGTCCCACGAGGGTGGAGATGACCAGGGTGATTATGAAGTTGAAGAGTATCACCCTGAAGGAGGACTTACTGATGAAGAAGAAGTGGATGGAGAAGCAACGCTTGCAGTAGTCAGGCGTATGCTAGCTCAGTCTAGAAGTAGTGCTGACTGGCGTCGAAGTACTATCTTCTACACTATTGCCAAGTATGGTGAAAAGAATTGTAAGGTGATAGTGGACAGTGGAAGTTGTCAGAATGTGATTTCCACTAGCACCTTAGATCGCTTAAAACTGAAATCCACACCTCATCCAGACCCGTATAAAGTTTCTTGGGTTGACAAGACATCCCTACCTGTCACCCAGCAATGTCTAGTCCCCATCGAGTTTGGGTCATACAAAGAGTCCCTGTGGTGTGATGTTTTACCTATGGATGTGGGACATGTTATTCTAGGTAGACCGTGGCTATTCGATAATGATGTCACGATCTTTGGCCGTTCGAATGCGTGTACTTTTATGTATAACGGTAAAAAGATCAAACTTAATCCCATGCCACCTGAGAATACACTAGTGAAGAAGAAGGATGAAAAGGCAAGTGAGCCTAGAGGAATGAGAAAATTCAAACCTAAGTCTCTACATATAATCAGCGCAAGAGAGTTTGAAAAAGAGGCTAAGGAGGATTCTATGGTGTATGCCCTTGTGGCTAGAGAGATTACACCTGAGGTTCCATCAGAGTTGCCTCGTGAGGTGACCTCGGTCCTGAAGGAATACAGTGATGTATTTCCTAAAGACTTACCGAATGAGTTGCCACCTATGAGGGACATACAGCATGCCATTGATCTTGTCCCAGGGTTTACTCTACCGAATCTTCCTCACTACAGGATGAACCCTGCAGAGCATGCAGAGTTGAAGAAGCAAGTTGATGAGCTTCTGCAAAAGGGTTTCATCCAAGAGAGTATGAGCCCGTGTGCTGTGCCTTCATTGTTGACGCCAAAGAAAGATGGCACGTGGCGCATGTGTGTGGACAGTCGTGCCATAAACAAAATTACTGTCAAGTATAGGTTCCCTATACCTAGACTTGATGATATGCTTGACATGATGACCACGTCCACTATATTCTCTAAGATAGACCTCAAGAGTGGATATCACCAAATCCGTATACGCCCAGGAGATGAGTAGAAGACGGCGTTTAAGACGAAAGATGGGCTGTATGAGTGGTTGGTCATGCCCTTCGGCTTGACTAACGCACCTAGTACTTTCATGCAGGTGATGACACAAGCTTTGAGGCCGTTCATGGAAAAATTTCTAGTGGTGTACTTTGACGATATTCTTATTTATAGTACCACTAAGGAATCACACCTTGAACATTTAAAGAAGGTCTGTAGTGTCCTTAGGAAGGAAAAGTTGTACGCTAATCTTAAGAAATGTGCATTCATGTCTAGCCAAGTTATGTTCTTAGAATTTATAGTGTCATCTGAAGGGATGCGCACAGACCCTGAAAAAGTCAGGGCCATAGTTGAGTGGCCAGAACCAAGGAACATTCATGAGGTGTGAAGCTTTCACGGCCTAACAACTTTTTATCGTCGGTTCATTAGGGGTTTTAGCACGATCATGGCTCCCATTACAGAGTGCCTGAAAAAGGGAGAGTTCGTGTGGTCTAAAGCCGCAGTCAAGGCTTTTAAGGAAATTAAGGGCAAGATGGTAGAAGCTCCTGTCATGCGTCTACCTGACTTTTCTAAAGTCTTTGAAGTAGCGTGTGATGCGTCTGGTGTCGGTATAGGTGGAGTGTCGAGTCAAGAAGGACACCCAGTGGCCTATTTCAGTGAGAAACTGAATGAGGCAAAACAAAAATACTCCACTTACGACAAAGAATTTTATGCGGTAGTGCAATCCCTGAGACATTGGCGACACTATCTCCTACCGCAAGAATTCGTTTTGTTTTCTGACCATGAGGCTTTGAGATATTTGCATTCTCAGAAGAAACTCAACCCAAGGCATGCCAAGTGGGTAGCGTTTCTTCAGGAATATTCGTTTGTTTTGAAACACAAGGCCGGGGTTGAAAACAAACCAGCAGATGCCCTTAGTAGGAGAGTGGCGTTGCTCAACTCCTTGAGTGTAGAGGTAGTCGGATTTGAGCAACTGAAAGATAGATACCCCATATGTTCTGATTTTGGGGGTACTTACGCGTCGCTCTCTAGTGACCAGCATATTATGGGTGAATATGTTCTTAAAGATGGCTTCCTTTTCAAGGGAAACAGACTTTGTATTCCCCGTATGTTCCTTCGTGAATTCCTCATCTGGGAGCTTCATTCAGGAGGGATAGCTGGCCATTTTGGTCGTGATAAGACCATTGCCCTCGTGGAAGATCGTTTCTATTGGCCAAGTCTCAAGCGAGATGTAGCCAAAGTTTTAGGGCAGTGTCGAACATGTCAGCTGGCAAAGCAACGAAAGCAAAATATCGGGCTGTATACGCTATTGCCAGTGTCACATGCTCCGTGGCAGGACATTAGTATGGACTTCGTGCTTGGGCTTCCCAAGACTATAAAAAAGCACGATTCCGTTTTTGTCGTTGTGGACCGTTTTTCTAAAATGACGCATTTTCTCCCATGTTCGAAGATGTCGGATGCGTCTCATGTTGCTCGTCTCTTTTTTGATGGTGTGGTGCGTCTCCATGGGTTACCTAAAACCATAGTGTCTGATCGTGATGTTCGATTTACTAGCTATTTTTGGAAGACACTGTGGCACATTATGGAAATTCGTTTGCAATTTTCTACTGCTTACCACCCACAAACAGATGGTCAAACTGAAGTGGTAAACCGTAGCCTTGGAAATCTTCTACGTTGTCTAGTGGGTGAACATGTTAAGACTTGGGACCTAATTTTACCAACTGCTGAACTTGCTTATAATGGGTCAGTTAATAGATCTACAGGGTTGAGTCCTTTTGAGATTGTAAGTGGTTATAAATCTAGAATGCCCATAGATCTCTTACCTATGTCTGTTACCCAAAGGTCTTCTGAGTCAGCCGATGCATTTACACGCCATATTCATGATTTGCATACACATATTAGACAGCGGTTAAATAAGAGCAATGATGATTATAAAGTTTCAGCTGATTCTTATCGTTGAGTGCAAGAATTTCAAGAAGGAGACTATGTAATGGTGCGAATAAGGCCAGAGCGATTCTCTCAAGGATCTGCTAAAAAATTACAAGCACGTAGTACTGGACCATTTAAGATATTACAAAAGGTTGGGTCCAATGCGTATCGGATTGACCTTCCACCCGAAATGAGCATTAATCCAACTTTTAATGTGGAAGATCTAGTCCGTGCCCATACTCCCATTGTTGATACATCGTCCCTTTCATGGACTTTTTCTGAGTTTGCTACCTAACCCCTTCCACCCCCTCCTCCACCCATTACCCATAAAGAAGAAATTGAGGAAATCTTGGATGACGAGATAGTATCCACGAGAGATGGATGTTTCCAAAGGTATCTTGTCAAGTGGAAGAACAAACCGTCATCTGAATCTACGTGGCTGTCGGGCGACGCATTGCAGGGTATTGATCCAGATCTACTAGAGCGCTACAAAAGTTTCAACTCGTCGGAGTCGAGTTTTTTTCACCCGAGGGGAATTGATGCGGACACAAGCGCATTCAAGGTGTACCAATGAAAAAAGTGTCAATCACAAGTGTCGTCCTTGTGGATAGACGACTATTGAGGAGCTGAAGACCTTTCACATGTGATTGGACATATAAAAGACCCCACTAAGGGAAGACACATGTGAAGGAAGATTGGAGAAAGAAGACCGAGCGCCCGAACTTTCCCGCACTTATGTTATTTGCGCGTTTTTGCTTAAGTTAGGGGTCTTTTTTAGTAATTTTATTCTTTATTTGCTTA
This sequence comes from Magnolia officinalis, assembly GCA_021015155.1. Taxonomy (NCBI): domain Eukaryota; kingdom Viridiplantae; phylum Streptophyta; class Magnoliopsida; order Magnoliales; family Magnoliaceae; genus Magnolia; species Magnolia officinalis. The sequence goes on along the minus strand of JAJHSJ010000002.1, from coordinate 9,570,497 downwards.
TTCTAGGGGTATTTTAGTAATTTTATGTCTTTCTTTGCTTATTTAAGTGGGATAAAGCCCTAAATCCGAATTTGAACTATTGATGAATGAAAAGCAAACCCTTTGGTTGCCCTCTTCTTCTTTTTTCTCTAATGGTGCTTCTTCTCTTCTCTTGATCTTCTTCTTCTAATTTCTTCTTGTGCCCCTCCAACTTCCTCAAGGTAATTATTTTCTTCTTTCTCTTTTCTAGTTTTGGCTAATCCTTCTTCGATCAAAACTTTGAGAATCGACCTAAACTCTAAACCCTCAAATTCTCAAATCCCTAATCCGAGAAACTTCTTGGTTCTTCGGACTAGTGATCTTCATTGATCGATTGGGTGTGACCATGCAAGATCGGGAGGTCTCATCCCTCACCGGATCCAACCTAAGTAATAATTGAATTTCATACTCCATGGTTGTGATGATGGCCCGCTCCATTGCATGTTTCCTTTATAATTTTCTCAGTTATGATGATTACTGCTAGAATTTTAGATCATTTATTCCTTTTATTTCCGCTGTTTAATTATGTTCATGAGCATGCATCATAATTAGGGCTGTCCTGCGTCAATAATACGCTTCAAAAATTTTTAAGTATTTTTGCAATGAGCATAGCATTGAGAGACATTATATGATCCTTAATATGATGGGGTTTTTTCCCCATCTTCGACCGGTCCTGAGCCCTGCTCGACCGGTCGTAGGTTCGAGCCCTGGCACGACTCAAAGTCCAACGAGTTTGAGCTGTTTTTTTCTCGGAGGCTAAGACCAGTCCTGGAATTTTTAGGACCGGTCGAAGGTGGGCTTCAACCGGTCGTGGATAGGCTTCAACCAGTCAAAGGAGGCTAAGACCAGTCCTAGAATTTCCATGACTAGTCGTAGGTTACGCAGTTTGTTCCGCGATTTTATGCGAAACTGCGGATTTGAGTCCTTTCGCAACTAGGATGCGAAAGGGAAGTTTCCTAAACTATAAAAGGGGTTGCCTAGGATTTTCTAGGTATGACAAGAGGGTTTTCTAAAGCTTTACAATGGATTTGCTAAAGGGTTTAGGGCTATCAAAAGTTGAGAGAGAGAGAGAGGAAGCTTATAGAAGGGAGGTTCTGCTCGTGGAGGTTATCTACTGTGCAATCTATATCTCAGCGCTTCTATGTCCTTGTAATCGGTTAGATCTCTCCATTTTCTCTATTTCTCTCATTATTCATCCACTCATGCGTGAGTGAAGAAGGTTGTAACGTTCTGTTGGGATTTTTGGCCTGCGGAATCACACAGATCTAGATCTAGGATAGCAATCCAATGGCACCAAGCACAAAAAAAAAGAGAACATACAGATTTAAAGTAGATAACCCTTACGGGAAAAAACCACAACACAAAGCGACAAATCACCACTATGAAAGCATCAATTACAAAGAGAAAGGACTTACCCGATTCGAACAACCTCGAATCTCACCCTTACTACACCCTTTGATAACCCTAGAACCCTTTAGAATACCTTTAGGAAGTCTTGGAATAATATTAGAATAGCCCTAGGGACCCCAATTTATAGTTTTGGCAACTTCCCTTTCGTATCCCAGTTGCGAAAGGACTTGCGTCACAAAATCCGCGAAACTCCTTTCGCATCCCAGTTGCGAAAGGACTTGCGATACGAAATCTGCGAAACTCCTTTCCGCATCCCAGTTGCGAAAGGACTCAGATTTAAGACATCTCGCAATAATCTCCACCATGTCTTCAATCTTCAACTTGTAGCTTCTTGACATTTTCTCTTATTTCTGCATCACATCATAGCTCAAGATCACATTGGCCAACCAGCGTCAATCACGGATCTGGTAGATACCTGCTATACCGTCGGCGCGAATATCTCTAAGAAGTCGATTTCTTCTCTCTGAGAATAACTCCTCGCTACCAACCTCGCCCTGTATCTATACTGTATCCTCCTGAAGGTCCACCTGCATCCAACCGCTCACCGGCCCACTGGAAGCTCCACCCGCTCCCATATGTCGGTCTAGTACAACGAATCCATCACATCGCCCATAGTCACCTTCTACTTCTCAACGCTAGGCTCACCTAGAGCCATCAGAATAGAAGATGAATCCTCTGTGATATTAGAGTCGTCCATGTACCACACCGATATCCTGCGATCATGCCGTATGATTCTTCACACAGGTGGCTGCTCCACCTGCTCTGTATCCCTGTCTGCACGTCTCAGCCTTCCTGCCCCGCCAGCTCATGTGGCCATGTCCATCATGCCACACACGTGCAGAGGTGGAATCCGCTACATCCATTGTAGCTCCACCTTTTGAAGTGCTCCCGATCAACCTGTAAACATGATCGAGTCGTTGCACTTTCATGATTACCCGTGCCCCCTTAGATACTTTAAGAGCACCATCAATACATGTGTACTTGCATCATTTTGCCTCAAGTACACAAAGAGAAATCAGATTCTGCTTCAAATCAGGAACGTGCCTCACATCTGTCAAGGTACGCTCCACCCCATCAAACATCCTGATGTGCACCGTACCAACAGCCACAACATTACAGGCAAAGCCATTGCCCATAAACACATGTCCACCATCGCACTCCCTGTAACTGGTGAACCAACTCCAATGAGGAGTCATGTGAAAAGATGCCCCTGTGTCTAGCATCCACTCGTCCTTATGATCATCGTATGACCGTTTGAGCGAAAACACTGACAAAACATCACCATCACATCCACTCGATTCCTCTGACGTGGCAGTGTTAGCCTCCCTGCATGAAGCCTCAGAATCTTCCCTCTTAGATTTAAGATTTTCACAATCCCTCTTCATATGTCCTTCCTTCCCACAATTCCAGCACTTTACCTTTCCTTTGCCCTTGCCCTTGGATTTGGATCTAGAACCTGAAGAACCTGTACCTTGTTCAGAATTCCTACCCACTGTAAACAGTGCATCAGAAGATGTCCCCATGTTGCTGTCTAGCTATCTTATAGCCTTCCCTTGAAGGGTTGAGCTAACAGTGTCGACACTCAGGGTTTTATTCATGCTGCACATAGTGTCTTTGAATGACTCATAGGACGCCAGGAGAGAATTCAGCAACATACATGCTTGTTCATCATCTTTCATCACTTCCTCTATATCCAGCAATTTGCAAACCAATTTATTAAAGTTGCTAATGTGAGCCTCCAGATCTCCACCCTCTGCCATCTTGAAGTTATACCACTGTCGCTTCAAGTGTAGGCGATTTTCAGAGGATTTCTTCGCATAGACATCCTCTAACTTCGCCCATAACTTAGCCGCAGTTTTCTCCCTCATGACGTTGTAGAGAACCTCATCCGTGAGACATAAACGGATCGATGATAAAGCCTTCTTATCAAAAGTATTCCAATCACCATCACTCATAGTGGACTTCCGCTCCTCAAGAGCATCATCTTAGCCTTGTTTGATTAAGGAACTCATCATCTTGATCTTCCATAACTCAAAATTATTTTTCCCTTAGTACTTCTCAATCTCATACCTGACGCTCGCCATTATTACTAATCCCTCAGATTCAGATCTGTGCCCCAACCGAATTTCTCTGATACCACTTGTTGGGATTTTTGGCCTGCGGAATCACACAGATCTAGATCTAGGATAGCAATCCAATGACACCAAGCAAAAAAAAAAAAAAAAAAAAAACACGGATTTAACGTGGAAAACCCTTGCAGGAAAAAACCACAGCACAAAGCGACAAATCACCACTATGAAAGCATCAATTACAAAGAGAAATGACTTACCTAATTCGAACAACCTCGAATCTCACCCTTGATACATCCTTTGATAACCTTAGAATCCTTTAGAATACTTTTAGAAAGTGTTGGAATAATATTAGAATAGCCCTAGGGACCCCAATTTATAGTTTTGGCAACTTCCCTTTCGTATCCCAGTTGCGAAAGGACTTGCTTCACAAAATCCACGAAACTCCTTTCGCATCCTAGTTGCGAAAGGACTTGCAACACGAAATCCGCGAAACTCCTTTCCGCATCCCAGTTGCGAAAGGACTCAGATTTAAGACATCTCGCAACACGTTCTACTTCATAGTGGATTGTTGATCTGGACGAGGTCCCATGGTTTTTACCTCTTTGAGGGTTTTCCACGTAAAATCTCTTGTGTGGTGTGTGATTGATGCATTGATTGTTTTCATTGCTTTATTATCCATAATTCTGGTTTGTTCTGGAGGGCTAGATCCTAAGGTTTTGTGCAAGGCCCCCAACATAATATTCTATAATAGAACGGAGTCAACAAAATATATGAAATATATATTTATGGATCGTGTTAAGAGTGTTGAGTTCGGTTGGGCTCAGTTAATATTTTTTTAGCGAAAGTTGTTAACGCAACTTGTTAATGGATAAATCATTCACCTTCAATTGCACTAAATTGTAAGATTCCTAAAGAGTTATGGTTTGAAAATTCAGTTAATTATTAATTCTTTTACAATTTTGGTTGTGACACTTATGTATTGATTTCAAATAGCACAAAACCAATTTAGATGTGATGCTAAAAAAAAAATATTTTTCTTAACTATGTAGAATGAATAAATGAAAACAAGTTATAGAGTCTAATGCTAATAAGTTGCTGATTAGTTGAGATATAATTTTTAATAATGATTCGTTACTAAAAGATATAGAATTGTGGAACTCGGAGTCAAAATAGATAATTGAACTGCAACCTTAAAATGATATTTTAAATCAACTTTTTTATTCATAAGATCAATAACTTGGTGATATTGTTAAAGATGAAGTTGAAGAATATACATATGTGATATTGGGTGCTGAAATTCAAAGTATTTAAGGTTTACTGAAGAGAACTAAGAAATTTTTTGTTTGACTTAAGGATTATGTTAAAACAACTTACACTTGCAAGATAGAAAACTATGAACTATGTTCATATTAAGAGGCAGTGAATTTGTTGATGCTAGCCAGTTGAGAATATCATCAAAGGAGGTGATAGAAGTTCTACATAAAACAAGACTTGAAATTTTGTTGAATCAACCAAATGACAAAAATGCTATTAGTTGCAAATAGCTTTACAAGTTAAAGAAAGATATTATTGAAAATATTGAAATATACAAAGCCTAATTAATGATAAAAGGGGATGCTCATAAGCCAAGTAGTGACTTTAATTAAAATTTATTTCCACTTGTCTAATTGAGTACTATTCATACTATGTTGAGTATAACGGTGATTCTTGATTTAGAGCTTGAGCAATTGATTATAAAAATTATTTTTCTATATACAAATTTGGATGAATAAATTTATACAACCAAACTCAAAGACTATATAATATATATATATATATATAGATATATATATATATATATATATATATATATTATTATATATTATATATATATATCGTTTGTCGGCTAAATAGATCACTTTACAGTTTAAAACAAACGGCAACACATTGGTACAAGTGATTTGATTCATTTATTATGAGCTTGAGATTTTAGAGATGTAAGGCAAACCATTATGCTTATATTTGCAGCCATAGTAATATTGGCTTCATTATCATATTATTGTATATCGATGACATGATGATTGCAAATATTGATAGAGATATTGTTGTAGCATTAAAAGCTTATTTAACTAGTAATTTGATACGAAAGATTTGAGTGGCATTAATTATATTTATAAGATGATCGTAATTAGAGAGTGGAAGAGCATGAAAGTCTGGAACCCAAAACAATTATATTAAAAGAGTTTAATTTATACTACTTCAACTTCATATTTATAACTTAGTTAATACTCCATTTTTGTTGGCTATAAGTTGTCTTTGTAGGGAAATGCGGAAGGTGAGCCCTCAAGATCTGACGGTCTACACGATGATTGGGACCCTCACAAAGCAGAAGGACGGTGTTCCAACGGCCCGTCTATCTACTACTAGAGCAGATGGAACTATTCACATCTCTGATCCTACCTACGGTATATAGTGGCCTCGGATTGCAATCTATGGATCAGATCGTCCCAAGGACAAGCCAAGATGGACAGACTATAGCGCACTTTATTTCTCTTTGTATACTCTCGGTGTTTCGTATGATGCATGCGAGAGAGAGCGCGTCCCTTTTATAGGAAAGGAAGGAGATAGGATGAGAGCGGATTATCCGATCTTCTCACTCCTATCCAAAATTAAATTCAAAATTGAATTTGATATCCCAACGGAAAGAAAAGAGTCGGAAGAAGTTTAACCATATGGGACCCACCCACTAGTGATTGCTCACAAGTGGGCCCCACTGGTCTACGTCCAACATCTCCTACTCAATCACATTATGGGATAGGCACATAAATCTGTCCAACTGACTTGCCTTATAACAATTAAATACTAAAAAATCACGATCAAAAGAATCAGAGGCGTGGGACCAGCTGGATCACCATAATCTTCTCACAGGTGCTTAAGTACTAAGTGATCAGCTAACTAGTACTCAATAACCCAAGCTTTGTAATGTATGTCCTAGTTCGCATGACAACACCGGATGGAGTTAACTCCCGATCTAGAGTACTCGGCTAACATATGCACTTATCCAACTTATCGAGTTATTCTAAAAACTTGATTTTTCACAAACTTTGACTAAAACCAATTCAAAGCAATACTTGTATATATGCTTTTTAAGAAAAATATTGTTTACAAAAAGTCTAATAAAAAAACTCGATGCTGCCGGCGGATAAGTCTTCAAGTGCGTATAATAGTTCTAGAAACTTGGTGTAGCTGTCACGAGATATTCCCCACGCAGATGTGTAATTTGGAATTAATCAAGCCGCTTTCCTAGCGTAACCGAGTCCGGTCAATCAAGGACCTTTCGTCATTGTACACTAAAGTAGTGACACTCAATCTCATCTTCATATACACAAGAGGAGGGTAGCTAAGGACACAAAGAGTCACCTACAGGACTGGCTACTCGCACGTTGCAATGATTAGATCGAATAAAGCAATCTACAGGTAATAGGTCCCAGCACGTGGGTACAACCCACGTCACAAAATAGACAATACTAGGTATAAGTCGGGTCTACAATACGTAGGTTATTCTACATAAGGTACAACTCATCTCATAACCTCATAACCTGACTTTAATTTCCGGCCATAACATTGATCGCATGTAAAGAAATGGTGCGATTATGTTATTCGACTTTATCAATCTCATCTACAATCTTTATAAGATTGTAGGCGGATACGACTCACTCATATCTTCATCCTTTATTATTCACAATAAAGAGAAGTTTATACCTCAATGTATAAACATAGCCCCAAATGTACCTCTCTTGTACATTCAAGGTTGGTCAACCCGTGCGAGTGGGTGACTGGCCTGCCAACAAAAACAGAAATTCTACATGATCTCAAGGTAAATGTTGATGATCTTCTTACCTAGTTTATATTAGTGTTCAATACTGAATAAATTAAATGTATTATTCATTAATAAAAGATCAAAGGTACTACAAAACAAGTACATCAATAAAGTTTTCTCCAATCTCATCTGCCTGACATGAACCTAAAATAGATCTCTAGCTATAGGTTTTGTCATGGGATCAGCCATCATCTCCTTGGTAGGAATGTAGCTGAGGCGACCTTTTTATCTCTTACTTGATCACGGACGTAATGATACTTGATCTCAATGTGCTTAGATTTCTGGTGGTGTTTAGGGTACTTTGCCAAGTCAATAGCAGAAATATTGTCTATCTTCAGCGATATAGGCTGACGAACACTCAGTACAATTTCCAGACTCAATAGAAATCTGTGAACCCATACACACTCCTGAACTGCAGCACAACATGCAATGTACTCGGCCTCCATAGATGAAAGAGCTGTGGATGTCTGTTTCTTACTCGACCATGAGATAGCTCCTCCTCCGAATACGAATACATACCCTAAAGTAGACTTTCCATCGTCGGCGTCATTACCCCAAGCAGCATCAGAATATCCTTTGAGCTCGAGGCTTGTGCCTTCATAACATAACATTAGGTTTTTTGTTCCTCTGAGATAGCGGAATATACGTTTGATGACTTGCCAATGAAACTGTCCGGGGTTACTCTGATAACGGCTGACTATGCCAACTGCATAACTAATATCCGGTCTGGTGCAAAGCATAGCATACATTAAGCTTCCTACTCCTACTGCGTGCATAAGGTACTGAGGACATAGCCAATTTCTTGACTTCAGTCTGGGACACGATTTCCTGTCTAGCTTGGTAGCTTTATCCATAGGGGTTTCAACAGCTTTTGAATTTTCCATCCTGAACCGCTCTAAGATTTTAGATATAGGTTGCTTGAGACAAGCCTAAAAATTTCTTAGGGCGATCCCTGATGATTTTTACTCCAAGAATAAAATTGGCTTCACCAAGGTCTTTCATCTCAAAGTTCGAGAATAGCCAATCTTTAGTCAATATCAATAATTGCATGTCATTATCAGCTAACAAGATATCGTCTACATATAGAGATAATATCAGAAAAGATCTTTCAGATCGTTTTAGGTATACACAATGATCTTTTTCACTCATCGTGAATCCAAAAGTGGTGATGGCCAAGTGGAACCTCATGTACCACTGTCTTGAAGATTGCTTCAGGCCATAGATAGATTTCAACAATTTGCAGACTTTCTTTGGATACTTTTTGTCCACATAACTCATTGGCTGTTGCATGTATATCTCTTCATCCAAGTCACCATTTAAGAATGCGGTCTTTACATCCATTTGATATAACTCTAAGTCTAAACTTGCGACAATGGACAAGATCATGCGGATTGATGGGAACTTTGCAACAGGTGAAAAGGTCTCCTCGTAATCAATGCCTTCTTGTTATGTAAAACTTTTAGCAACTAATCGTGCTTTATACTTGTCCACTGTACTATTTGCCTTTCTTTTGATCTTTAGTACCCATTTGTTACCCATCGCTTTGCGATTGGAAGGCAAATCAACAAGTTTCCAGACTTTATTCTTCTACATGGAAATGATCTCTTCGTCCATAGCATTCACCCAATCAGCCGAGTTAGAAGATAATAATGCATCCTGATATGGATCTAGTTCATCATCATCAATTGCAACGCAAGAGAATGTTTGCCCTTCAATATCGAAGTATCTTCGGGGAATCAATCCTCTTTCGTTTCGACGTAACTCAAGAGCCTGTTGAGATGTCCTCCCACTGTCCTGACGAACTATAAGAGTATCATCGTCTTGTGAGGAAGAACTCCCACTCTCCTGAGATACATCGGGTATTTCAAAAAGATCTATTGGAGCCTTTTGCTTTATTCAGCTTGGGTATCTATCTTCAACGAAGGTCACGTCCCTGGATTCTATCTCAATCCATCGTCCATGGTCCTCATAAACTAGAACGTATTCCTTTGAATGCATGGGGTATCTTATGAACACGCATTCAATGATTTTACTATCAAGTTTACCTCTATGTGGAGTAGGCAGTAAAACATATCCCAAAGATCCCCAAGGCGTAGATTGGCTAAAGAAGGAATCCTCCAGACCAATCTCATATGGAGTCTTAGGAATTGATTTGAATGAGACTCTATTAAGGACGTAGACGGCTGTTAACAGTGCGTCTCCCCAGAATGTGGTAGAGAGATTGGCTTCAGCCATCATCGATCTAACCATGTCAATAATGTCCTATTCCTTCTCTCTGCAACACTATTTTGCTGTGGTGTGTAAACCATTGTATACTGCCGAACAATGCCAACTTTTTCGCAATATGATTTAAACATTTCAAACGTATACTCGCCACCTCTATCAGATCGAAGGATTTTAATATTTTTCTCAAACTGATTTTCCACCTCAGCTTTGTATTTAAGAAAATAATCAAAAGCCTCAGATTATGTGAGATGAGATACACATATCCATAGCGCGAGTAATCGTCAATGAAAGTGACAAAGTATTGACATCCGTTTCTGGCATATACATTAAACGGTCCACAGATATCTGAATGGATTATCTCTAGTGTGCCCTTTAACCTTGCCGCTTTGGGAAATGGTTTCTTCGAAGTTTTCCCGGACACACAATGTTCACAAAATAGCAAATCAACTTTGGATAAGGAGTCTAACCGACTAAAATGTACTAGTCTTGTCATACGATCCTTTCCGATGTGACCTAAGCTCGCATGCCATTTTTGAAATACAGATACTACAGTTTCATTCGGCATAGCAGACAAAGCAAGAGGTGCATTATTACATTCTACGTCTAGAATGAATAAATCTGAAATTAAAATACCCCATGCAGAGATGAGGTTATTCTGTCTCAAAGAAACTCTTGTCTCGAAAAATCGAATATCAAAACCATCAGCTAAGAACCTAGAAATATAAATTAAATTCTGACGGATCCCCGATGCATATAGAAGATCACAAAGTATTATTGTTCGCCCTATGCGCATACGCAGATAGAAAACGCAAATCCCTTGTACGTCTTCAACAGCGTTATTGCCCATGTACAGCTTCTAACTCTCCTTGGCTACTGGCCGTAATTCCTCGAGTTCTCGACGACTACTTGTCACGAGCTTTGTTGCGTCTGAATCCAAAATCCACTTGTTATATATAGTATCAACAGAAAGGATTTCAGAACAAACGCCTACATACAAAGTATCTAGTGACTGAGAAATTACCATCTTTTTATGGGCGCACTGTCGAGTATAATGACCGAAATTTCCACAGGCAAAGCAGACTACATTTGTCTTTTTCTGCTTCTTATTTCCGTTCCCCTTCTCGAGATTTGGAGCAGGTGCTGTGGTCTTCTGTTCTTGGTTATTCTTCTTTGCCTTCTTGCGAGCTTTGGACCGTTTATTGTTAGCTTTTCGCTTATGGGTCTCTGTATTGCATTCATTTCAACCTCACGTACCAAGTGGCCACAAAAGTCTCTGAACGTAGTGATAGAATCAGTATGGTTCAGGATTCTTTTGATTTAGGCCCAAGATTCAGGCAAGGAACGGTGCATGGCTATAATCTTCTGATTTTCAGTCAATTTACACCCAACATTCCTAAGGACACCTATCATTTGCTCCATCTTTCGAATATGATCTTTGATGGGGCAGCCAATAGGCATCCTATACTCCTGGAATTCTAATTCCATTATCCTAATTCTCGCATCTGACTTCTGCGCATAAGCATGTGTCAGTGCTTCTCAGATTCCCCTAGCGGTTTCATGCACTTCGTACGTAGGTATGAGTTCTTTGTGCATAGTGCCAAGAAGGAATTTCGGGCTGAACGATTTTATTTTCGCCACTTATTCTAGCGAGTCATCGCCACCCTATGTTCTTGTAAATTCTCATTTTCAGCCAAGATGAGTTCCTCCTGAACTACATCGAGTGTGTGAGATATGTCGTCCTCGTCCAGAAGGCATATCACCGCGCGGGACCAGTCTTCGTAGTTGTTGCCATCGAAATGTTGTCCTTTCAGTTGTTCAACGATTAACGCTTTGGTGGCCATATCTACATTGCATGAGTATCACTACTTAGCTATGATCTAAGGTATTGATACTAATTATCAGCATTTCTACGTGTTATACAAATTTTCAGAGTATAAAAGTAGTCAACACATCTTAACGAGATCTAAAAGTCCACATACCCGAATGGGCGGTGTAGAACAATCAAGTTCTCTATTTAAGATGAAATTGGTACTTTTATAAAATTAAAATTGTATAACATGCAACCTTCCATTACATGATTGCATACATCATTTAGTGAATGAGAATAAACTCCCACTCAGGTTATGCACAACCTATAGTTTTAGGGAGCATCTAAGCACTAAGTTTTGTAATTTCTAATGAAAAATGTAGGGGGCTAAGATCTAAACACATTAAGCCGAATATTTTCATACATATAAACATCATCATCAGAAAGAATAAGTGTTAAGATATCAAGAGAGTATTATCTTCACCTATGATCATTACCATTAGTGATGGATCCGATCATTACCGTTAATGATCATTGTTGATGATGGATCCTTTCATCAACATTGATCATCATGGTTGATGATCACTTCGATCACTAATGATCTCTTGATCAACAGTGAAGAAAATGTTATAATGGTAACAACATTCATATGTACAAAAAAAAAATATACATATTACTTGCAAGAAAGCTGTACAGTTTTAAGTTACCACAAAAGTGCAACTGGACCATAGTTCAGTAATCTAGCAGTTGATATTATGTGCCCCATTATATCACAAGCATAAATTGTTGTACGCGTTTTATAGCTGTATTTTTAGCATTAAGATTTTCATATCACATGCTTTCATACCACACGTGATGTACATATTGTTGTTTTCATCACATGTGTGCATCACACGTGTACATCACATGTGTTCACGAGTGACATGCTACAACACGTGACACGCTACAACACGTTTTCACGAGTGACATGCTACAACACGTGACATGCTAAAACACGTTTTTACTAGTGACATATTTTACATGTGTACATGTGGATATTACAACACAAATCACCAGCTATACATGTGTTGGCTGATTGAAAATCAGTAACTAGTTTGTGGATGGTTCAACAGCTGTACACGTGTTCAACATCAGCAACTAGTATGTGGATTGCAAGCTACAACATGTGTTTAACATCAGGTAGTACATGTGTTCAACATGTAACATATATCACCAACAGCAACGTGTATATGCACATGTAAATTACAAACAACAACGTGTATATTACAATTTACAAACAGCAACGTGTACATTACAAACAACAATGTGTACATAAGATGAATTTATAATTGCAACGTGTACAGCAACGTGTATATCACAAATTCCATGATCGTGGGGCCCACTGTGATGTTTGAGAGAAATCCATCTCGTTCACAAGTTTGACCTTGTGATTTTATCAAGTGGACTAAAAAATGAGGAAGATCAAGCGCTCAAGTGAGCTACCGATCAGTAAACAATGGATTGTTAAAAGCCATCGTCCAACGTATTCTTGCTGTGGGACCCAACTATGTACTGGATTAGCCTCGGTTTTCGGTCCACATCCTAAAATTAGATGGACAAATTACTAAAGGGGCCGGAGTTGTCTGACATATCACGAAAGTAGGCCCCACCAAGATTTGATAATGTGGCTAATGAATTAGCTGCGATTTGTCACGCGATATTAGATTCCACATGTACTACATGGCAACACGTTAGCTTGGATTTCCCAAGTGTCCTTGTTGGACAAGTTAGCTTGGTAACAAAGTATTTATGGACTGTACATCTCATAATGTGTTGCACCATATCACATGTGTTGTATATCCACTACATGCATGAAAACTAACGTTGATATGTTTTTAGATCTGATTTAACACATACAGATCTAACGTCAGATCTTAGACATACGTTGTATATCATTGTGCATACAGATCTAACACATACATTGCATGTTACATAACGTCAGATCTAACACAGACCGATCTAACATCAGCTTCAGATCTAACACATACATTGCATGTGTACCATATTTGCAAATAACAAAGAACGTGTACCTTAGTTATATAACATGTACATCAGAATGCATATGCATCTCATGGTTCTCACGTGTTTTACAATGATATGGTTAGAAATCTGATGTGCATGTTGTTGTACAATGATAACATATAGCTAATATAGCTGTACACGTTTCTCAAAAACTAATATGGCTGCACACGTTTCACAAAAAGTTACATCTCAGCAACGTGTTGTATAATATCAGAACTCATATTACTTGTTACATGGTTTGTACAATATCAAGACCCATATCATGTGTACAATATCACGTGTACATTATCACGTGAATTCTAATATAATACATGTTGCTGTTTTCTCATTATTTATACAACACATCACATGGAATCAAGATCATACTTATCGACAGACCATGGATTCCAATCTTAAAAGAAATGATGGGCCACTTACCTTTTTAGATGATAAGAATCGGAGATCCGCCGTTGAAATGCTCTGATACCACTGTAGGGAAATGCGGAAGGTGAGCCCTCAAGATCTGATGGTCTACACGATGATTGGGACCCTCACAAAGCAGAAAGACGGTGTTCCAACGGCCCGTCTATCTACTACTGGAGCAGATGGAACTATTCACACCTCTGATCCTACGATATATAGTGGCCCCGGATTGCGATCTATGGATCAGGTCATCCCAAGGACAAGCCAAGATGGACAGACGATAGCGCACTCTATTTCTCTCTGTATACTCTCGGTGTTTCGTATGATGCATTGCTAGAGAGAGCGCGTCCCTTTTATAGGAAAGGAAGGAGATAGGATGAGAGCGGATTATCCGATCTTCTCACTATCTCCTATCCAAAATCAAATTCAAAATTGAATTTGATATCCCAACGAAAAGAAAAGAGTCGGAAGAAGTTTAACCATATGGGACCCACCCACTAGTGATTGCTCACAAGTGGGCCCCACTGGTCTACGTCCAACAGTCTTCACGTCAATGTAATAGTACAAAGGCAAAGAAGGTAAATTTATCTCAAGCGCCACATTCATCAGTGAATGTGAGGCTTATATTTGCCATGTGTGCGCTAGATTAAACATTGTGCGAGTAGTGGAAGTGGTTAGTAAATATATGCAAACCTGGGGAGATATCATTGAACTGCTATGAAGTGGATTCTTCATTACTTAAATGATATTTTTGGGAAGACTTTATTATAGTGGCCAAAATTTAAAGTTGGTCGGGTCTGTGAATACAGATTATGCAGAAGATTATGATGAAAGAAGATTTGCCACATGTTATGTTTTCTATTTGGCCGGTAATGTGGTAGTTTGAATGTCAAAATTGCAGTCAGTAGTGACCTTGTCTAATACAAAAGTATAATACACATTAGCTATACGAGCATGTAATGTAAGGATACATTTGGTTGAAGATGTTGTTAAAAAAAAAAAAAAAAACAATTCAAACAGAAAGTAGTGGTTATTCATTGTGATAGTCAAAACGCATTATACTTGGCAAAGAATTTTGTTTTTCTTGCTTGTACCAAGTACGTTAATATTTAGTATCACTTTCTTTGTGACGTGGTGGAAGATGAACAAAACACACTGGAGAAGATTCATATTGATAACAATGTAACAATTATGCCGATGAAGCTATTACAATGAAAAATTTTGTTTGGTGCATGACAAATTTTTGACTTATTGTTGCCTGACAATTAATGATATTTGGGCAACTGTTATTAGAGCCGAACAGAATCCAACCCGATCTGAACCGAACCAAAGGCATAAATTGGTGCAGTTCGAGTAGGACCACTCAGATCCAATCGCACATTGGATCGAGTTAGGATTGCGGTTAATCCGGACCAATTCGATCCGATTCGGTTGGGTACTATATAAGTAATACTTTTTATTTTCATTTTTTTACTACCCGCCTCACTTGAATGAAACTCTAATCCCTTTCTTATCTTTCTCGCGCTGCACTCACCCATCTCTCCTCCTTTCTCTTCATCTCTCTCTCTATCTTGATTCAGCTCGACTGGACAGACTCAACTTGATCCAACTCGGTTCGGTTTCCTTGATCGAATCGGACTCGGTTCGGGTCAGGCCAGCAAGGATTCAGATCGAATCGAGTCAGCCCTACTGGACTCGGTCCCGAATCGAATTGAGTTTGGGTCAGGTTCTTGAAAAAATCGAATCAAGTCGAGTTGGACCCAATCCGGTCCGACTTGACTCAATGCTAACCTCTAACTGTTATGAGTATTTTTGCACTGTTTGATGAACCAGTCTTCAAGTTAAAGAATGTTGAGGTGGTGGACAATAAACCATCATAAGTTAACATATTGTAATAAGGTCTCCTCATGTGAGACATCTTTCCCCTTCCTCTCCAATATACATATGTTGCGTCAAATCCAATTTCTTTGGGACTTTACCATATGTTCTCTTTTGTGGGTATTGTCCATATAAGAATGGTACCGGATAGAGTGAGGCATTTTATTCTATTTATCTTTTGTAAACTCACGAAACAAAGAAAAAGTAAGGGGAGAGATGAGTCTTATATTTCTATCTTTTATTCATAGCAAGTAAAAAAAAAGCTCTATCTCATAAGTATGCATATCTCACCTAACTATATAAAATCCTATGAATCTTGTCTGTTATTTTGGTTTGGCCATTTGGATCCATCCATTGATCTGTTCCATCCCAATGTGTGGTCCACCTTTCATTGTCTAGTGCCATCAGGCCAGGCTGGGTCGTCACGCATATCCAAAGCCATCCCAAATCATTCCCAAAATGAGTTTTGTACACGCGCCAAACCCATCTATAGTGCCCACTTTCATCCCCACGAAAACGAACTGGGCCACCCGCTTTTAGAGGCGCGAATCCCCAACGGTCTGCTTTTGAAGAACTGATTACCTACAGGCAAATTGCCACAACTTGCTGCACCTTACCTTATTCACCATCAACACATTACTCGTGTAGGACATCGGTACCATGATAATGGTAGGCCCCACCATGAAGACCTCTTTCAGAAAAGAAGGATGTTCAACTCAATATGTGGGTCCCACTATCGTAACCAATAGAAAACGGACGGTCTGACCCAACATACATTTGTGTCCCATCTATAGAGTGGATCATTCTGATTTTTTATAAAGATGATCTTTGTATCTGGGCCTATCGTTTTCATGGTACTGATTCACTAAAACAATTTCAAGGTGGTGGTAATGATGAAATGTCCCACAAGTTGTGGTACCATTGCCTGTGTAGGCGATCAGTTCTCCGAATTTATATTCCTACAAAATGATGATCCTGCCTTTTCCTTTCCCTTTAATTTTCAATAAACACCTATACTCTAGCTAAGTACCATACTTCATACACATTCACTAAAAATTATATACATAGAAAACATATAGACTCAAAACAAACCGTCCATACTGTGGGACACAATTCAGATGGGTTAATAAATTTAAAGTTACACCATATGTGGGATATCTACTATATGATTAAAGTGAAAATATGCAGAAACATAAATCAACAACATGCATATTAATCAGAGTCTTTGGTAGTGCAAAAAAATAAAAAATTTCAGTTAATAGATAATATAAAGTTGATCTCATGATATGGACGGTTTTTATCCGATCTACATCTATTCCACGTGTACGATTTTCGAGTACATGCGTATGGACCATCATTATCCGCCAGAGTATCAAAGTTTTCCGCTTCATCTTCTCATTTCCCGCTCGTCTCTCTCCTCCTACATTCGTCCATCTTCAAATTTCAAATCTCTACATCGCACCACACTCTCTCAATTCTCAGAAAAAAGAAAAGAAAAGAAAAGAAGACCCTCATTTTTGCTATTCCACGCCCAGAAAAATGAGAGAACCACCCCCACCACAACCACCCTCTCAACCTCCTCCCACTCCTTCGACTTTCCTCAGAGACATTTCGAACTACAAAACCCCCAAACCCTCCATCCAAAACCATAACCCTAACAATCCTCCTTCTCCTCTTCCTCTCTTCTTGACCGCCTCCAAGCAAACTCCTTTCTCCTCCTCCTCGTCTGCCTCTTCCGCTTTCCGCCGCAGACCTTCCGTCCTTCCTTCCGCCTCCAAATCCAAAGCTTCTCGCCGGCTCAAAGCCTTCGAGCTCGAACAATCGAAGTCCTCTCGGAAAGCCCAGATCCGTCGCGAGAAGACGATCAGGACGTTATCCAAATCGCTTACTGCTTGGCTCAACTTCTTGTTTGAGAACCCTAGATCGTGCGGCTGTGATGTTGCTGCTTGGGATGAAGAAGCTCGATCTGAGTCGGTGGTTAATGGGAAGAGGGACAGCTTGCAGGGAAGGGGGATGGGATTGATAGCCCGTGGCGGAGCCCGAAGCGTCAGAGGAACTGCTCTTGGTGGGCTGCAGCGCCGGCTGGTGATGTGGAGTCCTCGTCATTGTCGGGGGCAGCGTCGGCAGGGTTCCCGTTGTTGGAGGTCTCATTGCAGGATGTTTGTAGCTTTGAGGACTTGAAAGAGAGGATGGAGATGTGTTTGAGTGTGAAGTGTCGTAATGAGGTGCTTTCTATGATGAATCAGGTGGCAAAGGTCAGTTTTCAGTATCACTTTCATGAAATTGTTTTTGTTTCTATTTTTCCAAAAAAAAAAAAAAAGAGAAGGTGGGTACTGATTGGGGTTTCAAATTACAAATAAGGAGTGATTACATACACCCCGTGGTGGATGGTAAGTCAAGGCCCACCTCATGTCACATGTATACAACATCTGAGCCTTGCAAATTGGCCATGAAATTCATTTGGTGCAAAAACCTGGCTGGTCCACTCATCAAGTGGGCCACACATTGTCAATTGAATTGGGCCAACAGAAGGGCTGATTGAAACTATCCATAATTTTTGTACGGTGTGTCCAATGTGATGAGTGGTCACCCTGAATCTTTTGCTATCTGATGTTCATGGTGGGGCCAACATTTGCTGTCTCTGATGTAATACACGCATGACATGCTAGGGTGCATCTGCTTATTCCTCCTAAATAAATTGTCTTTGAATTTGTTTTTTGGCTAGACTAAGTATGTGTTAATAACCCCATTAATTTGAATCGTGCATGCATGGGTGGGTGACATGCTGGGGCATATCTGATCATTCCTCTTAAATAAATTGTATTTGAATTTGTTTTTTTTTTTTGGCTAGACTATGAGTTAGCAACTCCACTAAATTGTGGCAACTCATCCAAATGTTTAAATCAAGCTGAGCCATCTAAATCACACATAGGGTATATTCTTTACTGTCCAATTGGTGGCCAACAAATGAACAATTAACAGAAAATGTTCAGCAGTGCGAAAGTCATTGTGTGAAATCAATTGGTAGAGATTGTCCGGTGTGCAATCTGGTTATCAAGTCAATGAGATCTCGATACCTAAATTGCAAAGAAACTAAAAAAAAAAAAAACTCACAAGATTAATGGAGTAGAGAGGGAGAGAACTTTTATTGATATCAACCTTTTTTCTTACAAAAACTTAAAGAAGAACCACACTTAGAAAATGATTCGAATGATTAACTCCTACACCACTGCCCCCCTTTTATAAATCCTAAAAGAATCCTTAATTGAAATCTCCACAACTAAGAAAATCAACCACAATTTATTACAAACTAATCTAATCTTTCTACATATGGCAAAAGCCTAACAAAAAGCAAACATGGAAAACAATCAAATCTCTAAATCCAACCCATATCTTCAATCATATCAATTATACCCTCATCATATTTTTAAATCAGCCCCCCCATATATTCCAAAAATAGTAAATTATAATTCCCAAATCTGTAAATAAGTAGCCCAAAAAGCAGCACATGTTGGGCTCTATGGTGGGCTATGGTCTCATGTCTTGCCCGACCCTATGGTGGGCTTAGATGGGCTTAAGTGGGTTGGGCCCTACAGTGGGCCTGCGTCATTCCCCCTGAGTTGGAAAAAACTTGACTTCGACGAGTTGGGCACTTCATGTAAGTAGCGGAGGTCCGGATCCAACCCTTTCAATTCGTTGCCCATGATCCACGTACATTTAGAATATGGCTTGTTATTCCATTTCAGTATTGGCCGCGTCGAGTGTTAGCAGTCTTCAATTGCAACACTTTCAACTTCTTCATTCTATTTCTTTGGGAGTTATTTATCTGGTGAGATATCTAAGTCATCTGACAACTCTATTTTATAGGCATTGTTACCCAGCTTCCTCTTGACTCGGCATTGATCAATTTTCTTAGACTTGAGTTTATTGTAAGTTCCCCGTGGAAACCTTTCTTTGCAGAGATAGACCATAACTAGGTCACCTTGGTTATATATCTTCTCACGTCGATATTCATTTGCAACTTCTTGATACGTGGTATTGCTGTCTTCGATCTTCGTCTTTATTTGAACTTGCAAGTCTTGGACATGCTTGATGAAAGCATCAACATCTTCACTCACTTGATCTTGTACCAGTAATGGTAGTAAGTCAAGTATGTGATGTGGATTTCTCCCATTTACGATCTCAAATGGAGATTTTCCAGTATTACAATTCACTTAGTTGTTGTAGGCAAACTCAGCTTGAGATAAAGCCAAGTTCCATTAGGATATGTTGTTGCCTACTATACTCAAGAGGTTACCAAGGCTTCTGTTGAGTACCTCGGTTTGGCCATCTATTCGAGGATGATATGCATTAGAGAATTGAAGCTTAGGGGTTGTTTGGATGCTTGTAATTTTTTTAGCTGTAAACACATTACACCTGAAAAGAGTTTCAGGTGTAATCTGTTTACATGCTATTCCATTTGGCTTTTAAGTGGTAATCTGTTTACAAGTAAACATATTATTTGTTTGGCTAGCCTATAAAATGTTTACAATGAATAAAGTAGGTATTCATACCATAGAGCTTGGGTGGTGAATATTCCAAAATCTACAAATCACATAAGAAAGACTTCAATTTTAATTTTTTTTTTTTTTTTGGGTCCTAAGAGAGCATCATGCACACATTAAACGGATTGGATGTCTTCCACCCATCACAGTGGGCCCCAAATGCAATCTAGAAGGTTTTAATGGTGGACGTCCCACCCTTCCCTCGTGTGGTCCATTTGATAATGGACGAGCTGTTTTTTTAGAGCCACAAGAGAGCATCATGGGAAGTACATGATGGATAGATTGGATGTACCATACATATTACGATGGGCCCCACATATCATGAGTGTATATTAACCATTGTGTTCTAACATGTATAATGCCTTCTTAGCTGTAAAGACTTTACTTGTAATCTGAAACATGGCTTTTTATAAGGTTTCAGATTACAACTAAAAGCTCAAATCTGTTTATAGCCTGTAAAGTCTTTACAGGCAAATACATACATCCAAACAACCCTTGTAATTAGATTACATGTAATCCCTTTACAACTTAAGGGCTTTACAGGCTCCAAATGACCCCTTAGTCTCCAATCGCTTCAATAAAGTAGGCCAGAAGTGGCCCTCAAACTTCAAATCACAACATGAAGTTATTGTCTTCAGTAAATGTGAAGTAGCACAATTTCTTTGAAAAATATGTTGCGATATGCGTAGCGTCCATCGTCCTTTTATGCGGAATCAAGTGGGCCATCTTTGAAAAATGCCCACCACAACAAAAATCGAATCTACTCCCTTTTGAGTCTTAGGAAGATCCATAATGAAGTCCATAGAAATATCCACCCAAGGCGCGATTGGAATGAGTAGCGGCGTATAAAGGCTAGTATTTTGCACATGATCTTTGGAAACTTGGCATTGGCAACATCGTGCTACGAACCGTTAAATGTCATACTGCATATGAGACCAATAATATTTTTCCTCCACCATGGACAATGTTTTATCCCTTTTGATGTGTCCATCCAATCCTTGTCCATGTAGCTCAGATATGATCTTTTGTCGCATCGATTCTTCGGGAAAGCATAGGCGAGAACCCTTAAATAGATATTCATTGTGTGAGATGAATTCACAATTTGGATCTCGATCACCCACACACACTATCAAGTATTTGCCAAAAATCGGGTCTTCATGTTGCTCTTTTATTACCTCGAATCTGATGACCTCCACAACGAGAGTTCCTGGTAGAATCACTCTCCTACTCAAAGCATCCGCTACTTTGTTCTGTCTTCCAGCTTAATGATGCAAAAGAAGGTATATTCTTGTAGGAAAGTTGTTCATTTTGCATGACGAGCGCTTAACTTCTTTTGGGAGTTGAGATATCTCAACGCCTCACGGTCCGAGTATATAATGAACTTCCGATGAATCAAGTAATGTCTTCAATGTCATAGTACCTAGACCACTACATAGAACTCGAGATCATACGTGGAGTGGTTCTTCTGTGTGTCATTAAGCTTTTCACTAAAGAAAGTGATTGACTTTCGTTCCTGAGTCGACACCCTGCCAATACCAACGTTTAAAGCGTCGTTTTCCACTTCAAAGACTTTATTGAAGTCTGGAAGTGCAAGAAATGGAGCTTTTGTCATCTTATTTTTTATGACACCAAAGCTTCGATATGTTGCTTTAGTCCATTCGAACTTAACCTCCTCGCATGCAATCGGTGACATGTGTGATGATGGTGCTGAAATTTTGGATAAATCTCCGGTAAAATGTCCGCACACTGTGGAAAGAAAGAACCTCTGGAAGGGTTCGTGGGGTGGGCCACTTTGCAATGGCCTTGATTTATTGTCGATCAACCTTGATCCCTTCTGCAGAAACAATATATCCCAAAAACACAACACCATCGACGGGAATGAGCACCTTTTCAAGTTAACAAATAGTGACTCTCTCTATAGTATATCAAATTTTTGTTGTAAATAATCAAAATAAACGGATGCATCAGGACTAAAAATAAGAATATCATCAAAATATACAACTAAAAACTTTCCCATAATAATGCGGAGTACCTTTGTCATTAGCCTCATGAAAGTGCTTGACACATTTGAAAGGCTAAATGGCATGACGAGCCACTTATACAATCCATCTCGAGTCTTAAATGCAGTCTTCCACTCGTCCCTGGGCCGACTATGTATATGATGATATCCGCTTTGCAAGTCAATCTTTGAAAAGACATTTGCTATATGCAATATGTCTAGCATATCGTCCAAGCGAGGAATAAGATATTAGTACTTGATTGTCATCTGGTTGATTGCATGACTGTCCATGCACATCCTCCAAGATCCATCTTTCTTAGGGGTTAATAATGCAGGAACAACACACAATGACATACCTTCCGCAGTAACTCAGTAACCTGCTGGTGGAGCTCGACATGTTCAACTTGACTCATTCGATGGTGTGCAAGATTCGGTAGACTTGAACCCGACACTAAATTAATGTGGCGTTGAATGTTCCTCATATGAGGAAGTCCAACCGGGAGTTCTTTGGGTGCCAAGTCTTTATATTCATGAAGAATTCCTATATAGGAGGCAGAACATCCGACAACTTTGTATCGTCTTTAGCAACCAAGACATAGGTGATGCCAGTCTCCTTGCTTTCCTCTTCAATTTTTTGCACACTGAGTGATTTTTTACCCTCTTCTTTACCAGATTTGGGTGTTGGAAGATGTTTCATCGGGTGCAATGTGATATTAACACTATCCTTTATGAAGGAATAGGTGTTGGCCCGAGTCATGTGCATCATATCTCGATCCCACAACCACGGTCTCCCTAACAAAATGTGACATGCATCCGTGTGGACCATGTCACACCACACATCATCGTTGTATTTAGATCCAATAGAGATGGAAACTAAGCACTTGGAGTTAACAGAAACTTCTTCCCCCTTTTGAACCAACGAATCTGATATGAGCGCAGATGCCTATGTTCTTTGAGTTTTAATTTGTTCACCATTTCTTGTGAGACAATGTTCTCACTGCTCTCTCCATCTGCCAAAATAGTGCATATCTTCCCACCAGGGGTACAAGTGGTGCAAAAGATATTGTGTCGCAACTATCACACCTCATTAACTATTCGAGGTGTTGATACCATAGTTCGTTGGTTAACCAACGACTCTCTCCTATCACCATACATATCTGCTGCATCTTTCCGAACATGCACCTCATCTTCATATTCTGTGTTCACTTCATTATTATTATTATTATTATTATTATTATTATTATTTTTTTGCGTGCTGTCCATGGTGTCTTAAACATATTCTCCTTCTCCAACCAAATTTATAGCGAAAGGAACGATGTCCCAGTTACCCATACTTAAAGCACGTAATAAGGATTGTTGCTTTGTCACATCTTAGGTGCATTAGCCCCTTGTCCATAACCACCTCCCCTGCGTTGGTGCTTGGGTTTATTATTGGACGTTGGTCCATTGTCCCTAGGCCTATGCGAAGCCTGTTGTTGCCTTACGGGGAAAGTTAGCATGCTATCCCGTCGTCGATGACGACTCTTGTGGGGCGCTAAATCATCTCCCAAGTCCTCAATTAATTGTCTCCTCGACTTTCAACGCAAGTGTATATGCATCGGACATTTAAAAAGCATCTTTGAAAGCCAATTCATTTCATATATCTGGGTTAAGATTATTAAGATATCTTGAAAACTTTTAGTCTTTATATTCACGAAACCTTGCTCGTGATGTCAAGGTATGGAACTCCTCTGTGTATTCATTTACCGACTTGCTCCCTTGACATAAATTGTGACATCTTTGATAGAGGTCATGGGCGTAAGTCGCAAGTAAGAACTTCCCTTTTAGTTTCTTTCTCATCTTTTCCCAAGAATTCATTTTCTCCTTACCTTGATGGATTTCTTCGACTTGGAGATCATCCCACCATGCTAACACGTGACCGGAAAACTTCACAATTACTAGCTTTACCTTCCGATTATCCATGGCTTCCTTGTACTTGAACACTTTTTCTACATTGCTTAGCAAGGTGTCCCGTATCGGTATCGGTTGGCGTAACGGTGCCTTCCAAAACCGATACGGATACGGGGGCGTAACGGCGATACGGGGGCGTAACGGCCCGTAACGGCGCAAATTTTTTTTTTTTGCCAAAAAAATATGGATTAAATCCAGAATATTCTAAGCATTCCAAATATGCATTCATTTATAAATTGGAACATGTTTATGGTGGTGTAACGGTCCACTCTTTGGTGAGAAGTTGTATTGGACTGTCTGATGAATTTATGAACCAGATAACCTAAATTTGACTACAAAATTCATTATTTCGTTTTCTAACTATCTACTATCCATGATAGATATATTAGAATGAATGTAATATGAGAATATATTACATTTAGGTGTTTGCAATTATTTTTGACGGCCAAAATTCATGTGTAAATAGAAAAAAAATTTAAAAAAATATAAAATGGCACCCCAAATATGTAAAATACACATTAACATGTTCTATTATGATTAACACATCATATGACATCATTAAAACAGCAAAAGAATCATTAAAAAATGATTTTTCGAATTTTCAAAAAAAGGGCCAAAATAAATGCGTAAATAGAAAAAATATTAAAAAAATAAAATAAAATGGCACCCCAAATATGTAAAATGCACATTAACATGTTCTACTATGATTACACATCATATGGCATCATTAAAACAACAAAAGAATCATTAAAAAATGATTTTTCGAATTTTCAAAAAAAGGGCCAAAATAAATGCGTAAATAGAAAAAAATATATAAAATAGCACCCCAAATCTGTAAAATGCACATTAACATGTTCTACTATGATTAACACATCATATGGCATCATTAAAACAGCAAAACAACTATTAAAAATTGATTTTTCGAATTTTAAAAAAAGGGGCCAAAATTTATGCGTAAATAGAAAATAATATTAAAAAAAATATAAAATGGCACCCCAAATATGTAAAATGCACATTAACATGTTCTACTATGATTAACACATTATATGGCATCATTAAAACAACAAAAGAATCATTAAAAAATGATTTTTCGAATTTTCAAAAAAAGGGCCAAAATAAATGCGTAAATAGAAAAAAATATAAAATGGCACCCCAAATCTGTAAAATGCACATTAACATGTTCTACTATGATTAACACATCATATGGCATGATTAAAACAACAAAACAACTATTAAAAATTGATTTTTCGAATTTTAAAAAAAGGGGCCAAAATTCATTCATAAATAGAAAAAATATAAAAAATATATAAAATGGCACCCCAAATCTGTAAAATGCACATTAACATGTTCTACTATGATTAACACATCATATGGCACCATTAAAACAGCAAAAGAATCATTAAAAATTGATTTTTCAAATTTTCAAAAAAAGGGCCAAAATAAATGCGTAAATAGAAAAAAAATATAAAAATATATAAAATGGCACCCCAAATCTGTAAAATGCACATTAACATGTTCTAGTTTGATTAACAATCATATGGCATGATTAATACAGCAAAACAACCATTAAAAAAAAGTTACCGTTATTCGGCCGATACGGGCCCGTAACGGCCCGTAACGGCCGTTACGCCCCGTAACGGGCCCGTATCGGCCGATACGGGTACAAAAAACAGTAACAACCGATACGACTCCGAATCGCGTATCGGCCGTCACCGTTACCGTTACGTATTGGCCGATACGTAACCGATTTGACATTCCTTATTGCTTAGCCAATTGATGTAGTCGTCAACATTTAACCGACCATGGAATTCTGTAATTTCTACCTTATTCCGGCTCTCTATCACGTTTTAACAATCGAAGGATTCAATCCTTGGTGTCTTCATAAATCAGGCTACTCGTAGTTGGTTAGGACCTTGGTGGAGACCTCCCCCTACGCATCTATGTGCTCTAACTTCGGTCTCCGATTCTCTCAAAGCTGGAGCTCCCCCACTTGATTAGTGAGGTTGCCTATCGCATGCGTGAGTTGATCTACTAGCTCTGTGAGTGTGCGGATCAATTGGGTTACTTGCACAAACTCTTGTGTTACTCCCTTTGAAGCCATTAGAGGATAATGCAGAGTTGAAAAGTCCCAAAGATGACCCACTTTAATACCAAAATGGTACCGTCCGATTACCGAGTCAATGAGATCTTGATACCTAAATTGCAAAGAAATTTAAAAAATACTCACAAGAACAATTGAGTAAAGAGGGAAAGAACTTTTATTGATATCAACATTTTCTCTTACAAAAACTTAAAGAAGATCCACACTTAGAAACTTATTCTAATAATTAACTCCTATATCATTACCTCCCCTTTTATAGATCCTAAAAGGAATCCTTCATTGAAATCTCTACAACTAAGAGAATCAATCACAATCTTGTTATAAACTAATCTAATTTTTCTTCAAATGGCAAAAGCCTAATGAAAAGCAAACATGGAAAGCAATCAAATCTCTAAATACTGCCCATATCTTCAATCATATCAATTACACCCTCATCACATCTTTAAATCAACTCCTTGTATCTCTAAAAAATAGTAAATTATAATTCCCAAATCTGTAAATAATTAGACCAAAAATCAGCATATGTTGGGCTCTATGGTGGGCTATGGACTTTATGTCTTGCCAGGCCCTGCAGTGGACCTAGATGGGCTTAAGTGGGCTAGGCCCTACAGTGGGTCTGGATGGGCCTAAGTGGGCCGCGGGCTTGCATTAGTGTGATATTTTTCGAGCCATTCTTCATCCAAAATGGGGTTCATCATATCTCCATCCCATTTGCATGTTTTGGTCAAGGCCAAACTGTTGCTTTCTAATCTTGGAACAAACTACAACTGCCTTTTTGAATGAAAGCATCTTCTAGACAAGAGTATTGGTTAAGGTGGCCCAACAAGAATTTATTTGGCAGTAGTTATGCTCAGATACTTCAAATTGGTATTGGTATATGCATTATTGTTGCATTGGTGTGATCCTTGGGAGCTTAGTTGTGTTGGACATTCAATGTAGCCATGCTGTATCATTACCATATTCTTGCTGTGGTTGGGTATGTTTCTAAATACTAACAAAATACTCCCACAATCTGCGACCACTCATTGGCCGTCATGAGTCATATCATCATGTTCCCTTAGTTATAGCTTTTTAGGTTTTCCTTGACTTGTATTTGTTGTTCTTTTTGTTACAACTACTGCTTTATTGATGACTGTTTCAAATTTTTTTTTTTTAGAATATAGATGACGGGAGATTGAGAATGAAGGCACATTGCCCACTAGTTACAGATGTAGGACTGAAGGAGAAGGCCACAAGAATCCTCATGTGTTATAACACAATATGGCTCCGGATTGGATTACATATTGTTTTTGGTGGCAATTCCTTACTGCCCACTGAAGATGGAAATTCTGACCAAGATGATCTGTTCCTAAAGATGATTATTGACAAACAGTTCTTTTCCCATGCTGGTCTTGCAAAATCTTATGCATACAACAAGATGGTTGAGGGATTGTACAGGCCTGGTTATTTTGAGGCTTTAGGGAATGTTATCTTGAAGAGATTTTTACTGCTTGTTCTTGTACTTGATAAAGCCAAATGTCAGAGCACTCTTCCTGTCAAATACGGGGTTGATGGAATAGATGGGGGTTCCCCTCTACTCTTCAGCTGTCGATCACATATTAAATCCAGTAGACAAATGATTCATGGTAAGATGATATATTAACTTCTGTACTTTTTTTTTTTTTTTTTTTTTTTTTTTTTTTTTTTTTTTTCCATTTAGATTTCAGAATTAATTCTTCAATGTGGTCGGCCTGACATCGTCTGTTTCTATCAAATAATTTAGAATTCTTATCACCGGTAATGCATGGAGAAGGTGATCTTCTTGCACATCTAGTGATTGTTGGGTACAAAGTATCTTATCAACAGGTTGGCAGCCCACGCTTCTTTGTTTTTTGCTTTGCTTGTTTAATTTCTTCTTTCTTTGGTTGTGGTCAACAAATCCTAATTGCTGAGGCACATTGCTTTTTCCCTTTGACCATAATATAATAGTAATATACCTTCCTAAATCCTTACCTCCTGCAGTCTCCGCTGGTCGAATATGAATTCGGCATCACAGATTTATTTGAAGATTTTCAAGATGGTGTTCGGCTCTGTAGAACTGTTCAACTCTTGCAACATGATGCCTCAATTCTCACAGTGGGTTTCTTTTAAAGAATGTCTCTCAATCTCTTTGCTTTCAGTGTAACTTGGTTTAATGATTTGAAAGTTTATCACATGAGCAGAAAGTGGTGGTTCCTTCAGACACCCGTAAGAAGAATTTGCTGAATTGCGGTGTCGCCATGCAATATCTCAAGCAAGCCGGAATGCCTTTATCTGATGAAGACGGAGTCGTGATTGTAGCAGAAGATGTTGCCAATGGAGACAAGGAGCTGACGCTTTCGTTGCTTTGGAACATCTTTGTTTACTTACAGGTTTACTCTTTTGGAATTCTCCACATCTATGTGTGATCATCCACACTAATTTCTTATTAACATACTTAGTTGGGATTTTCTTGTTCTTGTGGAATTAATGCTTTCCAGAATAAATGACTTCGTGAAAGATTTCTACATTATCACTGACCATAATTTCTTGGTTATGAATAAAAAAGATAAATATAGAAGTTTTTCTGAAATCTTGCTTGCTTCCTTCTTTGCCAACTACTGCCTTGGTTTTCTTCTCGGAAACACATTTTGCATTTCAAAATAGATGTACAAAATATGCTAAAGGATCAGTGTGCTAAATTATTATCATAGCCAAGTTGAAAGAGAGGATGATTTATGTGCTTTTATCATGTCTCATATACTAGTTGACAGCTCTGTACTAACAAGCTGACAGAAAATATATATATATATATACACACACACACACACACACACACACACACTAGTTGACAAAATAACAAGCCACCGTTCCTTTTTTAGTACTATTTTTATGAAGGGGTCTGGGATTGCTTTTCCAGGTGGACTTATTAAATAGAATTGTTTTATTTTTTAGGAGTTGTTTGAAAATCTCTTGCAATAGTTTGAAGTTAAAAATATTCAGATACATATATTTCTGATGCCTAACAAACACATGCATTCCATATCCGTGCAAGGTGGTAAGAGTGGCAAGACATATTTTATTTTATTTTTTAATTGTTTAAAAAGATGTCAAAGCATCTTGTAGAAAGTAATCCATTTCTGAATTTATTTTCAAAGTACCATAATTTAGAATATTGTCTTAAAAGATGCAAAAGTATAGCACTTTTTCTTTTTTAAAAAACTTTGTTATTTACCAATTTTCTTTACCAGTTCTTTAAGTTTCCATAGTTCTTGGAGATCTTTGTGATTTATGCAACTTCTTTCCTTAGTGCATTGATCTTTGGTAGGATTGCATTCTTATTCTAGATGGATTCTATGATAATTGTTGAATGTGTTGATCTGAAATTTATATGAATGCAATAGAACATTTACATATGGATGCAAGGTAAGCATAATCTTTCATTGTCTTAATTTTCTTGTCATTTTTATTTTCGAGAAGCTGATGAATAAACACATATATTTGGAACAATTTGTAAATCATGGGATTCAATGGATGATTAGTGCAAGAATCATCAGTATTGATGTTGCTACATTCATTTAATATAGTTGTGCTATGTCTTGACTGATTCTTGTTATTATTTTGCAGCTACCACTACTGATCAACAAGACCTTGTTAGCTGAGGAAATATCTAAAGTCAAGAGATCTAATATGGTACTTTTGTATAGTTGATTATAATTTTGTTTAACATAAAGCTACATGCACAGGAGAATGATCATAGACAGTGGACTGCACCATGCACACTCAAGGTGTAATGTGCGCCCCATGTCGTGTGTGTGACATCCAAGCCATGCAAAAGGTGTGCCTTGCCATGAAAATTGAAGACCCAAAACTTGGGCCCATCCAATAATCAGGTGGGGCACACCATGATTTTCAGGGCCGATCCAACTGCCAAAACCCTGATTTTCATGGTATGGCCCACCCAATTATCGGATGTCTAATTTTTGGTGTCCCATTTTCATGGTGGGCAAGTGGGGTGCACCCTTTAGAAGGGTTCCATGTTACACACACATGATGTGGGCCCTACACCATGGTCAATTGCATGCTCGTTTGATTGTATAACAATTCCTCCATGAGCAATGGGAAAGTGTGTGTGTTTTTTTTTTTTTTTCAATCTCACTCTGCACATGTTTGTATCTACTTCCCAGCCTAGTTTTGTTCTTTTAGGGGTTGTTTGTTTACCACTTAATATGTCACCGAAATTTTAAAATGAAAATTCAGCCACTTACTATGTTATTTTTGGTGTTTGTTTAACACACTTAAAAATAGTCCATAATTAAAATTAATCACATAATTAATTCAGGGGTGGTGTATGTGCCGAAAGCAGTAAGTGATGCAGTCGGAATGCAGTAAGTGGTTTTGGGTTAAATTTTTTTTTTCTTTTAAAAATGATGACTTTGCCTCTTCTGTATGTACTGATTCTATTTTGACGTGGCAAAGTCCTATGGGCCCCACTACAATGTATTTGTTATATCCACACCGTCCATCCAATTTTCCAGATCATCGTAGGGCATGACTTGAAAAATGAGGTAGATCCAAAACTCAAGTGGATCACACCACGGAAAGCAGTGGGGACAATGACATCCACTGTTGAAACCTTCCTAGGGCCTACCGTGATGTTTATTTTCCATCCAACTTGTTCATATGGTCACATGGACCTAGATGAAGGAAAAACACAAATATCAGCTTGATCCAAAACTTTTGTGGGCCCCTAGAAGTTTTCAATAGTAGGTGTTTGATCCCCACTGTTTCTTGTGGTTAGTCCACTTGAGCTTTGGATCTGGCTCATTTTTTGGTTCATGCCCTAGAACGACCTGACAAAATGGATGGATGGTGTGGATATAACACATACATCATCGTGTAGCCCAAGGAACTTTGCCATGTCAAGATAGTACCTCTTGGGTGCCGACACACAATTCGAGTAAAATGGAGGTGACAAGTTGTTACTAGGTAAGACGTTAGGGAGTGGTGCACTTACTGTGGGGCCCACCTCATTAGATGTGCTATATATCCAAGCCATCCACCAGTTTTCTCTAATCATTGGAGGGCATAGTCCAAAAAATGAAGAAGATCCAAATCTCAGGTGGACCACACCATAGGAAATAGTGGCGATTGAACGC
Organism: Magnolia officinalis; assembly: GCA_021015155.1. Taxonomy (NCBI): domain Eukaryota; kingdom Viridiplantae; phylum Streptophyta; class Magnoliopsida; order Magnoliales; family Magnoliaceae; genus Magnolia; species Magnolia officinalis. The sequence goes on along the minus strand of JAJHSJ010000002.1, from coordinate 9,539,014 downwards.
TCAACATTAAAAACTTCTTGAGGGCCACAAAAGTTTTAGATCAAGTTGATATTTGTGTTTTCCCTTCAGCTGGGTCTCTGTGTCCTAATCAACAAGATGCATGACAAATAAACATTACAGTGGGCCCTATGAAAATTTTAATGGTGGGCGTTCAATCACCATTGTTTCCTATGGTGTGGTTCACCCGGAATTTGTATTTGGCTCATTTTTGGGTTCATGCCCTAAAATGACCTGACAAAATGGATGGCTGGTGTGGATATAACACATACATCATGGTGGGGCACATCAGAGTTTTTCTAGCGCAAGAACTTATTGTGGAAGGCTTTTGCAGGAAATCAACATCCCGAATTGCATGCGACACCCTATTGCACGAACACGGATTAGGTAATAGCCTCACCTGTCACTAGCTCGGAACAGGCTGGGGCTCTGAGGGGCCCACCGTGATATATGGGTTTATCAACACCATCCATCCATTTGACATATCATTTTAGGGGTATAAGTCCAAAAATTAGGTAGTTACAAGGCTCAAGTGGACCACACAATGGGGTTTAAACCTCTACAGTTGAAAACTTTTTGGGGGCCATGAAAGTTTTGGATGAAGCTGATAGTTGATAGTTGTGTTTTGCCTTCATCCAGGTCTTATGTGACCTCATGAATTGGTTGGATGGCAAATAAACATCACAGTGGGCCCTGAGAAAGTTTCAACGGTAGGAATCATTATCACCACTACTTCCTTTGCTGTGGTCCACTCGAGACTTGGATCTGTCTCATTTTTGGGGTTGTATCCTAAAATGACATGTCAAAATGGATGGATGGTGTTGATAAACCCATACATCATGGTGGGCCCCTTACAGCCCTAGCGTATTCCAAGCTTAGGACAAGTGGGGCTAGTACCTAATCCACATCCCCGTCGCACGAAGTTTTGGTGCTCAGAGGCTAGGCGGGGCCCACTGTGATGTTTATCAGAAATTGACTTGTACATACATTTTTAAAAATCATTTTAGTACACGAGCCCAAAAATTAGGTAGATCCAAAACTCGCCAAAGGATAGGAAATAGTGAGGATTGAACGTCCACTGTTACTTCTAATGTGGAAACATTCATGGGGCCACAAGTTTTGCATAAAAAATTACATGGGTCCATGAGGCGAAATTGCCAAATTTCAGACATTTTTACCAAATTGAAAATTTTAGATTCATTACTAAATTTCAATGTTTTGAAATTTTTTCAGACAGTTTACTAAATAGGCATTCCGACACTTATCAATACTTAACATTCAGTACACAATGGATCCAATACTTAAATTAATTTCTGACTTTTTTTTAAAAAAAATTCAGTTTACCAAACACACCCTTAGGCAGAACCACTTCCTTTTGTGCCTAGGGAATCTTGGAAAATGTAAACCATGTGTGATGGGATCCATTTCCCCCCTTCTCGTGTCATATCTCAAGTCAGATAAGAACATCCTTGAGTCATTCTTATCTCACTATAAATTTGATGGTGCATGTCTCACCCAGTATCGGAAGCTATTATACTCGAAGTTCGCCAAGTCATTCAATATTTCAAACATGTATTGTGTACCCCATAATTTAAATGCCATTTCAAACATGAAATGACTTTGGTTGTGAAGTTAAAACATTTTATTCCCCCTACATTCTAGGGATTTCAAAATTTGAATCAAACTTCACAAGATATGATTATCTTTTAGCATTGAGCAATTTTTTCTACTTCACAGGACCTCTCAATGTCTAAAGCTGGTGCCCACTTAGAAATGCTTCTGGAATGGATCCAGGTATTATAACTGTGTAAGTAGTTGTTTAAAGAGTTCTCTTGGCTTGCTTCTTGGATATTTTCTCTACTTCATTTTGTCATGAATATTGTTGGTTACTAAAAGCTGCATTTTTTTAATTGAGCCATTTTTATCTTAGCCTCTTTGAGAAAATGAATGGGTGAATTTTCCATTCCGTGAATTAGTCAATTTGGTAGAAGGACCATGCTTATCCTTCTGAACAATAAGCAGCAATCTTGCATTTTCGAAGACTAGGGGCCTGTTTAGATTTGCGCAAAGTTGTTTCGCAACTAGCAATCCATGGCGTGCTGTCAAGGCTAGCTAGTCATGAACATGCTGTTGTTGACTACTTGTTCCATCACTTGTTTGTCAAACACCATGGATCATGACATGTGAGGAAATTAAAATTTGGTTGGTGGTGCACTTATGCACGTGCATTTGTGCATATTACACATGTGCCACATTTTTATTGCTTGAAGATTGATGGCGGCACTATGCACATGTGTGATGCTTGAATTTTGATGGTTGCACTCGTGGCACATGGAAACATGTCATGCATGTGTATGGATAAATATGATCCTCATGTGCACCGAAACTAAAAAGTGTTATTCACAAGTATCCTACCTCTTCACCAGAGACCCAATCCATGGTCTAACGGTCACATATCCATGACTACTTGTCTAAATGTGCATTGGTTCCCATGCACGTGTTGACAATCCATGGGCATGTGTAGTTGTCCATGGCTACTAGTTAGGACACAACTTTGCCCAAATCCAAACAGCCCATAGATGTTAATATTTGCGGGACATTTTCTCCTGTAAACTGGTTCTCATGAGAACCCGTGAGAACCCTCTGAGAACTCCCACATGATGTGTCTACGCAATCTAGGCCATACAGACCCTTCATCTGGCTTAGATGAAGGATTGGATAAAAAATCATTCTTTGCAATTCAGGTCAGTGCTGATGAAAATCAAGTGTGGGTGCCCCTTCCCACTTTGCTTCCTTTTCTATGGGCCACCTTAGTTTCGGATCGTGCTGATTTTGGGGCCCTAGAGATTTCATGAAGTGACGCATCTGATGGACGGATTGGATGTCAACCCATCACGTGGGATGGGTTCTCTAATTGTTCTCATGGGTTCTGATTGGTTCTCAGGAGAAAATTTCTCTTGCAAGGACGTGCTAAAAAAAATTGATTTTAGAGGGACAATCTATGTACCACGAAACTTCTTACCCTAAATGCGACTTAGTTGTACGATGTTTGAAATTGTGAAGCTTTTTGAATCCAGGAAAGGTTTTTGTAGGTTGTTTTCTTGTAATATTATAGTGTGAACAAGCTTGCTTGAACAGGTTAACTATGTGTCAGCTTCCAAATAATTTTCCATAGGCAAGGGTGTGGGTATGTTGATCTGTTTGGATGAGTAAACCATGACCTGAAAAATTTGGGATCCTCGGCTCTTCATTGAAATGAATAATAACCAAAACTATATAGGGAAAATGATGAGAATGGAATTCAAAACATGAAGTAGCTAGAGAACAAATGGCTAAACATATGATCTTAGTATAGTATGTTTTTATTAATTTGTTTGGATTCTTTCACTGTTACTGTAGCATCTAATAAATATTTGGTTGGAAAGTTATACCTGTAGTTATCACACTGCTGTATATGGCACCGGCTTTTGGAATGGAAAGTGAAATGCGTTCTTAAAGAATGGGAAATGTAGTTGAAAAAACTAGCGAAGCATGTTACAAAGTGTTCTAAGAATTGGAAGTGGGTGTCCCTTTGTCCTAGAATACATGCTTCCCATTTAAACCGAAATGTTTTTTCAATATATTAGAAAACAGGGCTAGATTCTGGTTTTGTTTACTATGGCAGTGTTAAACGGTGGTGATTCAGGCATGTGCTTTGGTCATACATCCAGATTAATCCACATTGCCCCAATTGTGGACATTATCTGTTGATGTGGCATAGCCCAAAAATAAACCAATCAGATTTCGACCGTTGAATTCGGACGGCTCACCATTTCTTTAGTTGGGTATTTCTTGCCACCATCTGGATGGTTAAACTGTTCAATCAATGTGATTTTCGGGCTATACGTCATCCATAGTGGAGCCAAGAAATAGAATGGCCTGTTTTGACAAGTACGGCATCTGTGGTGGATGAATCAGCACTGATTCATATGGTGTGGGGGAGCACGCACCGGATACTAGCCTTTTGGGAAATTGCAATTTTGGTTTTTCTGGCATCTTTTTCTTCTTCGTTCTTTTCTTTTGCTGTTAAAATGCTTTCCAGTGGCCTTAGTTAAAAGTCAAATGTTGAAACTTAAAAAAGTTCATGTTAAAGCTAATTTTAACAATCAACAGCATTGCATTTATATGAACGGGAATCGGGACAATAGAGCTATCCTCTTCATACCTCTTTATTAACTTAGACCAAAGTCTGTATCTCTTCAACCCAAACCCCATTTAGCTCTTTAAGAGACCATTTGGGATGACAACAATTTGCAAAATGGGTTCCCAGAAGTTCCCAAAACAGGTGGGTCCCACAGAACAACTCAGCCCATAAGTTACCGCTGCTTGATCCTGTCCGTTTTAGGTATTTCTCAAAAATAATTTTTGAACTGCTTTTCGATGAACTCCCATACTGCTTTTAGCGCAGAAGTTACTCTTTTTTTCTTTTTGGTTTTTTGGTGCAGAGGTCACTCTTGTGCTCCTTTCTTTTCTTGAAAACTTTTACATTTCTTTATGCATTATGTTGTTTATATATATATATATCTATATATATATATATCTATATATATATTATATATATATATATATATCTATATATATATATATATCTATATATATATTATATATATATATATATATAAAACTAATGATCTCATGATATTGCAATTTTCTACTTGTAGGTGGCTGTAGAAATTTCTTGAATGGTTCAGCTTCTTTTTCTTTTCCTTTGCAGGCAATTTGTAAAACTATGATTTGAAGGCTGAAAATTTTGCTTCATTGGTTGATGGGAAGCTCTGTGCTACATGTTAGACTATTACTTCAGAAACCAGCTTCATGGCTATTCTTCTCTTAGGGTATATTTTTCATTCATTCCATGCTGATTGTTTTTTTTCTGTATATATAATTCTTCGTTATTTAGTACTGTTTTCCATTGTACTGTGTGTTGACAGGAGGCTGAGGATACTAGTGATGAAGAGTCAATTCTGTCAAAATCTGATAACACAGTTGTCCTTCACAATTTTATTCTGGTCCAAAGAGTAACAACAATGTTGGGGAACTTTCCAGAGGTAAGTTCTTTCTTGTTTTCATGTCTGATCAAATGCTTACTGCTGCATTGCATGATTCTACCTGTTTTTACAGGTGTTGCAAATGAGTGACATACTGGAAAACGATCCTTCCTGTAATGAACGAAGTGTGATAATTCTGCTGATATTCCTCTCATCACAACTGATTGGTAGAAGAAATATGGTAATCCTGAACTTTTTATTCTTTGTGAGGACTAAATATTGTTAATGTTGTGCTTGGATACTATTATCTGCATGCTTGGTAATCTGTGTAGGATCAGCTTAATATTCAGAAACTTATGGGATGGAAGGATCATAATCTGGATGTGAAGCCTAACATGGTAAGCCTAGAACTATTTTGCCAATTGATGATTTAGTCTGCCAATGTTGTCCTTTGATAACTACGGTCAAAACTCTTGTTGTTTTTGCAGGATCAACTAAATATTCATAAGCCTATGGGATGGAATCATCGTAGTCTGTATGCAAATTCTCCAAAAAATTTCCAGCCACTGCTCTGCATCGAAAATGCTGGTATGCCTGATTGTAATTCAAGTCCGGAAAAGTCTCTCTTAAATTCTGAGGAAACCGCGCAGTGTGATGGATTGCTTGAATATAATATTGAGGGTTTTCCATTAATTAATTTCTATTGATTACCTGTGGTTAAAAATTATCAGTCTTGTCTTGAATCATACTAAAATTAGGATTTAAGTATCGTATTGAAGCATAGATGGAATGTGCTCCAAATTAACGTGTATTGCCAATTGTCGATCAATGATACTCGGTGGCGATACATTGTAAAGACAATTGTGCAAGATGATTTAGAAAAAAGTTCTTCAAATGTGAGTGGCTCTTTGTTTCGAGGAGTGACAGGGGCTCAAAGGTTGGAGGATGTTTGGGGACACCATTAGATCTTTAAGATTCTCGACTGGGAGTCCGAGGGGTTTCTCCAGAGGAGTATCAAAAAAGGATCTCAAGGGGAATTTCAAGGGGTGTGTTGAGGAGGTTTGGTGAAGGAGTTGTGCGAGGTGGTCTTTGTTGGAGGTTGAGGGGGAGATTAGGAGGCAAATTGAGAGGGTGGTTGTGAGGGGGGAAGCGTTGGGACTGAAGAGGGGAAGATTTTTAGGGAAGAAAGATTATGGAAGGCGAGAGAGAAGATTGTGTGGAAAGGGAGGGTTCATCGAAGGAGGAGAAGGTCTAGTGAGAGGGGTAGGATGGGAATAAGAGAGAGTCAAGGGTGTGACTTGTCGACAAGAGCGCAAGGTATCCCGTATTGGTATGGGTTAGCGTAACGGTGCCCTCCGATACCAATACCGATACGGGGGTGTAACTGCCTGTAACGGTACAAATTTTTTTTTTTTGCCAAAAAAATATGGATTAGATCCGGAATATTCTAATCATTCCAAATATGCATTCATTTATAAATTGGAACATGTTTATGGTGATGTAATGGTCCACTCTTTGGTGAGAAGTTGTATCGGACTGTCTGATGATTTTATATACAGTTTCAGAATCTAATCAACAATCTGTAAAATGCACATTAACATGTTCTACTATGATTAACACATCATATTCTATCATTAAAACAACAAAACATTCAACAAAAAATGATTTTTTGAATTTAAAAAAAGGACAAAAAATAGTGCGTAAATAGAAAAAAATTATAAAAAGATATAAAATGACATCAACAATCTGTAAAATGCACATTAACATGTTCTACTATGATTAACACATCATATTCTACCATTAAAACAACAAAACATTCAATAAAAATTGATTTTTCGAATTAAAAAAAAAAAGGGCCGAAAATAGTGCGTAAATAGAAAAAAATATAAAATGACAACAACAATCTGTAAAATGCACATTAACATGTTCTACTATGATTAACACATCATATTCTACCATTAAAACAACAAAACATTTAATAAAAAGTAATTTTTCGAATTTTTTAAAAAAGGGCCAAAAATAGTGCTTAAATAGAAAAAAATTATAAAAAAATATAAAATGACATAAAAAATCTGTAAAATGGACATTAATATCTTCTATTATGATTAACACATCATATTCTACCATTAAAACAATAAAACATTCAATAAAAAGTATAAATATCTATTTTTGAGGAATTTCTGGAAAATGGTCCCCGGAGCTTCGAATCAAGAAAATCCTTAATATAAGTTGTTTTTATCTGAAATATCAAGCTGAGATTGGTCGAAAATAACAATAGAATGATTTAGGAAGAGTTTGGAAGAAAGAAGTTTCAAAAAAAGTGAAAAATGGACCTTAAAAAGCCAAAAAAAAAAGTGACCGTTTTCGAACTGTTACGCCCTGACCGTTAATGGGCAGTAACGGCCATTACGCCCCGTAACGGGGGTGCCCGTTACGGCCCCGTATCGCGTAACGGACACAGCCGTTACCGATACGTAACGGCCGATACGCCCGTATCGTAACCGATACGGGACACCGTGCAAGAGAGCTTCATCGGTTAGAGAAAAGGGCTCGGAGGAAGATGAGGGTGGTTGCACCAAGGTTGGAGGAGGAAAGAGGGGTTGGGTTGCAGGCAAGGGAGGTGGGGGTGGCCCCACATTGGAAGACCTTGTGAAGCTAGCAACCATGTTTGTGGAATTTTTTTCCGGTGGACTAGAAGAAATTCAACTTTGGGAGGGTCTTCAGAAGGTTTAGGGTGGTGATGTATATAGTGATTATGTTGATCTAGTAATCTTCCATCATTCGATGTTTTGCCTTCGTCTGGATGGGGAGGGAGGATGTGTTTAGTGTTCTGGCCTCTTTTAATGGAAGAGGCTACAGAGGGAGGAAGCTACTCATCCAAAAGCCTCGATATGGCCTAGAGGAAATCAATCAAGCTAAGGTGAGGAAGGAAGAGAAGGGGAAGGGGTTAGGGAGAAGGGATAACCCAGGGGCTTTAGAGGGAGGAGGAAATTGGGAGCTGCAGAAGGTAGTAGCGGTAATAAACAATGGAGAGGAGGGTAGGAAGTCATATAGGGATGCGGTGGCGGCTAGCATGTCTAGGTTGGAGTTGATGGAGGGCAAAGATGCTTTCGATGGGGGGTAGGTAGTGATGAAGTTAGTGGGCATGGAGAAGAGGGTATGGAAAGAAGAGACTTCGAGAGGACTATAGGTTTGGGTTAACCCTGGATTGCTAGAAGAGGCATGGCAATTTCTCCAATGGACCTTAGTGGTGAAGGTGAGGGGAGTATGCATGAACTTACCAAACAAATCCGGTCGAGTAATCATTAAATATATCAATCTTCTATCAAAGCATTGATACATACAAGGATCATCAAGAAGTTCAACTCAATAAATTAGGAGAAAATTTCTGTTGAGATAAAACTGTTCTTCTTGGACCAATAGACTTCAATTTCAAGAAAGTATTTTAACGGTCCCAAATCTTTGACATCAAATACCTTGCTCAGATATAATTTAAGCTCTAATATGCCATTAACATCATTACTTGTAACAAGAATATCATCTACATACACGCTCACAATAATAGTCCCCTTCGCATCCTGCTTGACAAATGCAGAATGATCAATATTGATGTGAGAAAAACCAATAGGAATCAAGGCCATATTGAACTTTTCAAAACAGACGTGAGGAGCATGTTTCAAACCACATATTGCCTTCTTTAGACAACATACTGTGCTCTTCTTTCCCATTCAAACTAATCCAGGAGGAGGAAGCATATAGATCTCTTCGGTCAAATCACCATTCAAAAAAGCATTCTTAACATCCAACTAATGCAAGGGCCGATTCTAATTGGCAACAAGAGGAATAATCATTCGTACATAGTTAATCTTAACAACAGTATCATAGGTCTCAGAATAATCCTCACCAAAGGTTTGTGTAAAACCTTTAGTTACAAGGTGAGCTTTATGGCCAGTTATACTTCCATCAGGATTGTACTTGAGAATATACATGCAACGACAACCTACTAGATTCTTCTTAACTAGTAACTCAATTATCTCTCACATATGATTCCTTTCAAGAGCTACCATCTCCTCTCCTGTAGCTCGATGTCACAGAGGAGAAATAAGAGCTTCCTTAAGATTTTTAAGAATGGTGGAGGAAAAATATTGAAATAAAGGATTGATGCTGAGAGGATAAGGAATGATAGAAAACATACCTTTGAATAAGATGAGAGGTACATTGTCTTTTTGCTTCTCTGACAATAAGAGGTAGATCTAAGGTAGGTTTTGAATAAGGATCATCATAAATAAGCAGTCGAGCAGGAACACTATTTGTACCTGTAGTCGAAGAAGCGTGTTTTGTAGTGTCCTGAGAAGTAATGTGTTTACGAACATTCCTTCCTTCATATACTTTCAAGTTTGACTTAGTGGAATCAGTATCAACCTTATTTCTAGGATTCTTAGGTGTTGAAGGCAGAGATACTATCTGATCAGACCCAAGAACAGGATTACGAAGAACTATAGAATGTGTCTCCCCCTTTTATCAGAAAAGTAGGGAGCTTCTTTCGCAAATTTAACATCCATAGAGACTAATGGTTTTTAGTAACAGGATCAAGATATTTATATCCTTTTTATTTAGACGAAATCCCATGAAAATGCATATAACAACTCAATTTGACAATTTGCTTCTAAGAGGATCAATGTTATAGACATAACATACATACCCAAAGACACACGATGGATTTGAGCTTCCATTAGACGGGAGCCGCGGAACACACTGAATGGATCTTTTGCCTAAAAAATAGGTTGTTTCACTCCTCATAGGTGAAAACGTACCAGATAAATGGATGATTGAAACAATTTTTTCTAGCCATCCATTTGTTTTTGTATGCTACTCCACCTTGGAAGTGACATTATGATCTTAGGCTAGATGACCTAAACAATGCAACCCACCTCATGGAAAGCTCGCGTCTTGCACACATATGTCATTTTGACACATGTGCGAGTGTGTGGATGGGCTCGATAATCTTTGGTGACTTAATCCATATCTAGCAGAAAACAACACAAAAGGTTCATGGTTGGAGGACAGCTTCAATCCATTAAGTGGGTCTTTAGTTTACACCGTTCTTCGCAAAACTAGTAGATAGAGTTATCAACAAGTAGGGTTCAAGTTGCTACCATTGCACCCATATCTAAAACCAAACTAATTGCTTGTTTGGAAGAAAGCAAAGTTTTGTGTCAATTAAGCCGTTTGGGACTACTAACATAGACTAATCTGAACTAGTGGAACACACTTGGGATAAGGATTATCCACAACATGTGGAGCATGTGCACACGCCCAATTTGGCATGTGTGGTGCTAAAAAATGTTTGGTAGTACATGTGGCCCATGCTAGGTGCTTGATGGTGTACAACAACACTTGTGGTAAGCTTGATGTATGTCGGTACATGTGAAATGTGTCACATGTAGACAACTTGACATATGTATCACATGAATGATGCTTGATGGTTAAATCTAACAATTTCTGGTGCATAAAGATAAATGATTGCACTTGTGGCTCATTGGCACGTGGCACATGTGTACTGCAATTGAGTATTTCGGCATGCACTATAATAGGGATTAGGAGCCAAGCGTTTGTAGGAACAAGTGAGGTATCTCTAATGGTAAAAAAACAAAGAACACATATATTTTTTTTGGTTGGGTGTTGTGAGGCCTAATATGTGACAAACGCATGGGGGAAGGACTTGACTTGGACAATCCTAGTTGGGATTAAACTCTTCCTCCCTTAGGGGGTTAGATCCATGTCCAATTACCGTATTTGAGGTACCAACGTTGGATTTGCATGTGCCTCGGAAAGCCAAGTACCATAAGTGATCCCTTGATGATCAAACTTAGTCATTGGTGACCTTCGTGGATGAATAAAATAGGGTCATTAGTGATCCATTTTCTACGTGCTTTCATTATTAATTGCGATTAGAAACTTGGAGGTCTTAATGGGTTATAAGGATTCCTTATATAATCTCTTTAGGTCCTTAGGGAAAGAGTGAAGTGGACATAACGGTGTCGATGGGTTATTAGGGAGTTGATGTTCCATTATTCTTGAATACTTGAAAAATCCACGACCACCCCAGCATGTCTGGGCAAACCGGGATTTGTTTGTGGTCATCCCGTGTGATATGAACCAATGATGAGTTAGGATGAATTAATCTCCACTATTGGGCATTTAGTCGCCAATGCCTCACCCATGGAAGTACATTTTTTGTTTGCTTATCAGGCTGTACTTCTAGGCTTGATTGGATATTTATATTAGATAGTGGCGTCAAGTTTCTAACCAAGAGTACTCATCATGCTTGGATTGAATTTACTTAATCATGCACTAGCTTAGACTTGTCTTTTGACTTGGGATTGTAGAGGTAATTCAAGAATCTTGATATGATGGCCTTAATGCACCATTTATGCTATATTAGTGGTGGAAATTGAGGTGTTATTGGGTTCATATGCTAAGATTCATTTGATTCTTGATGCACTTCAGCATGGAATCCAATTATCGCCCGGGACTACAATTAGTGGCTAGATCTTACCTTTTAGTTGCTCTATCAAGCTTGAACTAGTTGGCCAACATCATTAGATGTTTTCAAAAGGTTTTATGATGAATTTCAACCATCGGATCTTTCATTTTTCCATATGTTTGTTTTTATCAAGCTTGATAGGAATATAATGGTTAGATCTTCTAATGTCCATTCTAGAGCTATGCATTAGGCTTTAGAGTCTAGGTGTGGATGCTACAATTAATGAAAGGGCATCGGTCTATTTGGGTGTATCAATTAGGCAGGTAGACGGACTTCCCATGATGTGGGGCATATCGGAGTCCATATGTTGTAAGAGTACCAAAACATGCTCTCTTAAGTCTAATGAAACCCTAGTGGCCCTCCTATATAAGATCCTATTTTCTAGGGACATGGGAAATAAAGCTCAAAATGTTCCGCCTAGTATGTCCATGAAATCTGATTATATCTAGATGGAGGAATCAATCTTCTTAATATTATAAACTAGTTTTCAAAGTTTTACACTTTTGTCTTTTGAAATTCCCACCAACTGGACCCAAATCTGATAAGGGTTTGGGTAAGGACAGTGGTCCGGCAGCCAATCGCCATTGGCCTAGTAGGGTCCATGGTTGGGTGGCTAGTTAGACCGGATGAAGTATGCTATGGATGAGGGATGGCGTGAGAGATGAACAAATCATATTTTATATAATACAGTTTACTATTTTGCCCCTAACTTATTAATTTACCTCTTAAAATATATTATTCACCTGTATGTCAAGTATCCAATTAAATATCTGACTTGACCTGATTTTTATTTGGGTCTAAATGATTGTGCCCTTTACAGTCCAAGGTTGGGTGTTTGGTTATGTCGGGTGAGGTATGTGATCGAAGAGGCATGAGAACACGAGAGTTGAATAAATCATATGTTATGTGGTACACATTTACTCTTCTAACCCTAGGCCCTAACTTATCAATTTACCTCGTAGAAACATATTATGCACATGTATATATGATATCCCATTAAATATCTAATTTGACCTGATTTTTATTTGGGTGTAAAAACTCTAAACCAATTGGACCCTAACCTCACCCAATTATCAAACATGACAAAAATTGGATCTGGATGTTTAAATTGGGTTGGTTATCTTCGTTACCCGTGGATCCAGGTAACTATTGATAGCCCTACTAGCAGGGAATAGAAAAGAATTCCCTTTTCTAGGATCAAAATGCTAGCAATGAGACAAAAGAAAATGTATTAAAAGAAGAAGAAGAAGAAGCAGAGTTCAAACCTGTAGCTTAATGGTAGATGGGGTGTGTTTCAACATTGAGGTCTGGGTTTGAACCCAACTTACATCCCAAAATAAATATATTAGTAAAAATAAGGGTTTTGCTGATGTCCCCACCTTCATGGGGACGTTAAACCTTTTAAAGGTTACACAGGGTGACCTATTGTCAATCTCAACCATTCATTCATTCATGCAACTAGGAGCATGCCATTGTGTAAAAATCACACCAACGTGGTCCTAACCCTTTGAATAGGGCCAATTTGTTACAACTGTTCATTGTTTCCAAGCCATAAATCATATGGTTAGATTCATAGAAATCAAAGTGTTGCTTTAGAATAATAAGAAATACGAAGTGGGATATATCTAGTAGATGTTTCAATATGACAAATGGACCTACTTTGTTTCTCCGGCCAATCTTGACTGTCCATTTTCATGCTATTGATCGGAAGCTTTGGATCACTTGATTGGTATGATTTTTGCTCCATGGCTTGCTTCTAGCTGTATGAATGAATGAACGGTTTGGACTGACAATAGGTTACCGTGTAACCTTTAAAAGGTTTGGGGACGTTGCTAACGTCCCCATGAAGGAGGGGATGTTAGCAAAAGCCAATAAATAAATGGAGTTTCACAAGTATCAGTTGATATGTATTGGCTGTTATTTCTCTTTTTTGAAGTTCTGCAAAGAGAATTCCTTTGGCATTTCATCCGCTTATGTTGAGAAGAATTGAATTAGTCTTGACACTTCTATAGCACTGAGTTTCATTTTGCACTTTACTTAACAGTCTTAATACAAGAGTGTTGACCTCAATTCTTGTTCCATGGAAGTGACTTTTATGCATTGGTCCAGAAAGGGCTGCAAAAGTTATACAATCTCATTTCAGAGGATCAACTGAACGCCACAATTATCGGAAGATTAAGACTGCAACTTCCTTTCTGCAGTCTGTTGTTCGAGCTTGGCTAACAGTAACCAGGAAAAAATCTTTTAATGGATTTGGTAAAATCTTTGTCCGACAGATATTTTCTGGTCAGTGACTGGATAGTGAATCTTCCACTTTCTTGATATTTATGAACTTCTGTTTAATTGAAATTTACTCCCCCTTGATGTTTTGTTGACATGACAGAAAACCAGAAATCCTCAGAAATCTTTGAAAGATATCTGAAATTCATGATTGAAAGGCGTAGCTTTCTCAGGGTACAAAAATCGGTGCTACTTATTCAACAAGCAACAAGGACTTGGATCAAACAAAGACAACAGGAGGATGGTGCACTTCTTCCAAAATCCAAAGCCTCTGCAGATCTGACTGCTGCCACTACTATTCTGCAGTCTTATATTCGTGGGACTATTGAAAGGTCTAAATACGTTCGGATGGTTGCAGAATTACAGAAAGGTGAAGCCATTAGCAAAGAACTGGAAATGTTTAAGCGATGTTCAAAGGCAGCAGTTGATATTCAACTCGCTTGGAGAAAATTTACTGAGCATAAATTTCTCTCCTATCAATGCGTAGCTGCAATCAAAATTCAGAGAAATTGGCGTGGTTGGTTGGTAAGGAGAGACTTTTGGTATAAAAGGGAAGCAGCTATAAAGCTTCAAAGCGCTCTTCGATGTCTAAATTGCTCAAAGGCATTTACACAGCATAGACTTGCGGCCATTGAAATTCAGCAGTTTGCTAGAGGACAGATTGCTCGGAATAGGATAATAGGTATGCCGGTTTGGCTATCATCTTTTACTTTGTTTGCTAATCTAGTTAAGAGTTGTTATATGATGCCGATTGAAAGAAATAGTGGTTTTGTTTGGCTATGTCTTGGAATGGACCATGTCAGGCT
>JAJHSJ010000002.1:9472184-9524257 GCA_021015155.1 Magnolia officinalis | reverse complement strand
TGTATTCTATCCACACAGTCCATCCATTTTTCTAAATAATTTATAGGTTGAGCCCAAATTGAAGCATATCCAAAGATCAAGCTGATCATACCACAGGAAGCGGTGGGAATAATGATTTCCACTGTTGAAGTGTTGCTAGGCCCCACAGTGATGTTTATTTGTCATCCACCCTATTCATAAGATCATACAAACATGGATGAAGGGAAAACATAATATTAAGCTTGATCTAAAACTTATGTGGCCCCTATGAATTTTTCAATGGTAGATGTTCAATTCACACTTTTTTCCTGTTGCGTGGTCCATTTGAATGTTGGATATGCTTCATTTTTAGGCTATAGCTATAATATTATCTGATAAAATGGATGGACGAGTGGATCAAATACATAAATCATGGTGAACCTCGTAGAGTTTACTCAGTACGCCCCGTTACTTGGTACGCAATCCGCTTCCGGCCGGCGCACGCTAGGATAATTACGCTTGGAGTACTACTACATCAGTTATATAATGGGGTGAACTTGAGCTTTGGATCTACCCCATCAGTCAGATGCACCATTCCATGGTGGGCCACAAGCTTAAAAATAAAGTCAATCCATGACTTGGGTGGGCCACACCACATACTATAATTGAGAGGGTTTCTCACGCTTTAAAACATTTATAATCATATATTGGGCCAACCTAGATGTGATTCACAGATCCAGCCCATTCATTATGTGTGTCCCACTTGGATGAGGGGCTAAGACAAGTTTCAGCCGCATCCAAAAGTTCATGTGGGCCCCCTAAGTGATTTTATATATTTTAGGATGTCTTCACATAGTTTTAGATGGTATGGCCCACCTAAGTTTCGTATACCGATGATTTTTGAGATATCTCATAACCTAAGGGGAACACATCAAATGCACGGTGTTGATGTTTGACCTGCATCATGATGGGGCCCACAGAATTTACTAATGTCAAGTTTTAGGTTTTCACTAAGTTGAGTTAGGTCACAATTTTGACTTGAATATTTGGCACATTTTAGATATATGATCCATTCACTCTATTTTACTAATCAATACCTTCAATTTGACTAGTTACTCTCCCCGATCACACTACATATGAGAAAGATATTAGGCATACAAGATTGATAAACAATATGATGTGACATATCTTACGAACCAATGGTTAGATTTGAGTGAAATTTAATTTACACATATGAAGTTATTTACTCTTCAATTTGGACTGATCAAGCGTTTTGGACTATTTAATTTGTTTAAAGTTGTAATGGGCTGAATTTTGTAGTATATTCTAATTAGCATGTTATGAATACATTTGACCGTTCCGTTCAGATCAACTTTAGAATGACTTGATCATAGAATTAGATCAATCTCGTCATTATAAGTTATTCTTGCCATTACAATTCATTATAAGTTATTTTTGCAAATTCCTCATTTTTTACTAAACTTGTCAATTATCTTCAAAATACAAATTAGCAATTTTATATAAATTTTTAATTTTTTTTTCAAAATCACGTCATTTTTTTATCTTAATTTTTTTTTCCAAAATCTCGGGTTTTCTCATTGTCAAATTTTCTTCAAAATTTTGAACTTTTTTTCAATAATCACAATTTTATTTTTAAAACTTCCCAATTTTCAATTTCAAAATTTCAAAATTTTGCCAAAAATCTGTCTTTTTAAAATCTTATCTTCTTTTTCAAAATCTGAATCTTTCACAATAATTGTTTTCAAACTTCTCAAATTTTTTGTTTTCAAAATAACAAATTTTTTCAAAATCTCATTTTCTTTTACAAAACTTCTTAATTTATTTCAAAATACAAAATCTCAATTTCTATATAAAATTCTTATAAATTTTCAAACTTATTAATTTTATCGAAACTTCTCAATTTTTTTTGAAAATGCAATTTATTATTATTATTATTCAAACTTTGATTTAACTAGTTACTCGCCACGATCGGGTTTGAGATGAGAAAGATATTAGGTGAACAAGATTCATAAACAATATGATGGGCCATATCTTGCGATCCAATAGCTAGATTTGAGTTTAAGGTCAGTTTTGATTATCCAAAATTAGTCTAGATCTAGACAAACTGATCATGCCCATTTAAAATGTGTTTTGGATGTATCTGATTTGTTTCGAGTCATATTGAGCCAATTTTTTCCTCTATCCTATTAGTACGTACGTTTCGAACATACTCGATTGTTCAGAACAACCTTAACACGTCCCAATTACACTTCATTATACTTGGGCTATCATTTTTTCACAAGTGAATCTTTGTGTGCATAAATGGTTTAAGGTTCAATTAGTGGATGTGCCTAGTAATTTAGTAAAAATCTTATTTTTTCCACAGATAATCTCAATTTCCTTTTAAAAATCATAATTTTTTTCCAAATGTATATTTTTTTAATATTAATTTTTCTTTCAAAACTTTTAAACAAAATCTCATTTTTTTATCAAGCTTTTTAGAATTTTTTTAAAATACAAATTCTAAATTTTTATTTTTAAAATCTCAAAAAATTTCCTTAAATCTATTTTTTTTCTAAAAAATTTTAAGATGCCGATTTTTTTTCTTCAAAAGCACCATTTTGTTTTCAACTTTTCAATTTTCTTTTTCAAAATGATATTTTTTGTCAAAATCTCAATGTTTTTCTAAATCAATTTTTTTTTTTAATTTCAAATTTTCTTGAACATTTTCAATTATTTTTCAATATCACAAAATTTTTTAATTTCTTTATTTTCCTTTTCAAAATGTTGGTTTTTTGTTAAAGTATCGATTTTTTAATCTCGTTTTATCTTCAAAATTTCAATTCTTTCCAACTTCTCCATTTTCTTAAATTTCTTTTTTTTTTCGAACTTGTCAATTCTTATTGAACTTCTCATTTTTTTTTTTTTTTTTTTTTCAAAATACAAATTCTTATTTTCTTTTTCAAAATATTTCAATTTCAAAGTTGTCAAAATTTTCAAAATTTTTAATCTTTTTAATTTTCTTTTCAAGATATCATTTTTTTCTCGAAATCAATTTTTTTTTTCAAATTATCAACTTTATTAACTCTTTTTTTTTTTTTTTTTTTCAAAAATCTAGATTTTTATTAAATCACGGTTTTTCTTTTTCAAATTTGAAATTTTCTCAAACATCGTTAATTATTATTATTTTTTTACTTCTCAATGATTTTTTTATAATCATAATTTTTTTAAACTTCTCAATATTCTTTTTCATGTGATATTATAAGGCATTTAAATATTAGTTTTAAAGAAAAAAATTAATAATAATTTCCACTCATTTGATATAAAAATGATAAAAAATTCATTGCATTCAAACAATTAATACAAAAATAATCTTAGATAGAAGTACAATTAAACCACTGAATTTTATTTAAAAAACAATTCTTAGACTATAATAAAACATAATTTTTCACTATTTTAAAAAAAACAAGAAAAAAACAAATGTTTAGGGCAAAAGACATTTTACGATGGACCATGATCCATCACAAAGCAGCTAAAATTTGTCGCTAACTAATATTTTTTGGGTGGAAATTTGCGACGAATCGAAATCCATCGCAAAATCTTAAATTGCGATGGACCAAAATCCGTCGTAAATCTGATTTTAGTGACGGATTTTGGTCCGTCGCTAATTCTTCGATTTAGGCCTACGAAAATCGAAAAAACGTTGCGACGGACATCTTCAGTTAGCGACAAATGAAATCCATCGTTAAACAAATCCTTTTTTGCGACAGACCAAATCCGTCGCAATTTCATCATTTTGGTGTAGTGCCAGCCATATTGATTTGGAACCTGTGATGGAATAAGATGGCCATTTTTGCCTTTGATTTCCTTTTATGTTGTGGCAATAATTGGGATTTAGTACTCGTGGGTTTGTTTGGAGAGAAGGCTACAATTGCTGGTAGCATGGATTTTTGATTTTTTTTTTTTTAAATATTGTTCATATTATCACATGCCTTAATGGCCTATTACAGGTTGATGGGTTGTTGTACATGGTCAAAGTACAGTGTAACACCCTGTACTTTTAATACTCAAATGTTACTTGAAAACTTAAATTAATATAAATAGAAATATAACTGAATTGAGTGTTCACCCACATCTGGCCTAAGTCTAATATCTTGGTGAGTAATCTTCACCCATTACTCTTCAAGATGAATTATCAAACCATCAGATTCATTGTTTATCGGGACCTAAAAACATCAAATCCATCGTCTTTGGAGTGCACAACCCTTGAGTTGCCAATCCACCACCCGATCATCACCAAGAGACCTGCTAATCATTAAATCTATGGTGGGATTCCAATCCCTCAATTCTTAAAGACCTGAGAGCCCATGTGGGTCATAATTGGAATGATCTGACGCATGATTCCCCCCTAGTTTTGACTATCGAACAATAAAATCAACCTTTGAATTGCGACTACACAACCCTAGGAACCATTAAAACTGTCCGATGTAGACCCTTGGAAGGCCTGATCTCAAGATTTCTCAATAATCAAGGGAGAATCACCAAATTCACAACTCATTAAACCTACAACCCTCAATCTGTCAATCCATTACTTAATCGTCAATATCGAACCATTCAATCATTGAGTTTACTGTTGATTTCCATGAAAGCGGTCCTTAGAATCATTATACCTTTAAGGTTCAGAATTTGGAGTCGATCTGACCGTTGGTTCAATAGAAATCATAAAATGAAGTTAAAATCTTATAGTATGGCCCATCTAAGTTGCAAATCCGCTTCACTTTTATCCTAACACCTTAAATAATTTATTAAAACATATAGACGGCGTGGATTGATCAAATACATCACAGTGGACCCCACAAAGTGAATTGTGTACACAGGTACACGTTCACATGCAGTACACAGAAACCGTCAGCCGGTTTGACCGTGCTGACCCGAAAAATCTAAAAGAAGTGAGATTTTTCCTTCTTTTCCTGCTTGAGACGAACGACGTTCGTCCGTTCAAATTTAAGCCCACCATCTTCGAGCGGCCCCATGATCTGAACCGTTCATCTTATAGAGGACCTAAATACGTCCTATAAACACCCGATTTCACCTATTGAATCGTACATTCGTGCACACAATGTCGAGCACAAAGTGACGGTGTGTGGCTGATTTTTCGAAAATGGAATATTTTGTTTCCTCCCACCTTCCACGCTGGCGATCCACGTGAAGTTGAATCCACGCGTCTCAGCCCTCCATTTGGAAGCATCTAAGCCCTACGTCTTTAGGGTTTTCTGTAAGACCCGCATCTTAGACCGTACAATTCCGTAAGTTTCCGCGGTCTTTCCGGTCGAATTTCGGCAACCTTCGACCTTTAACCGGCGTTGCGCGCGACCCTGATTCACACGCTGTCAACCCGAGTTGACTCAACCCGAGACTTGTACCATTGCGACCGCACCGTCGTCGCGGTTCCAATGCCGCGACTCGCGCGCCGAGGCGATACCCTGGCCAGGAGATGTGGGCTAGCGTTCGGTGCGAGGAAAACGCCGCGCGTTACGAAACCCAAGAGAATCCCTACGATGTGTCACATCAATCCATCAATCCATCAATCTCAAGATGTCAAGTACGCATCACCCTTTTCACCCTTCCCCAAGCAACCCAAAAGTCAAAAGTTTCTTACAAAGCCCATACCTCTCTTACACCTTTTACCCAAAAGTCAAAAGGGCTCTTACACACCCATCACCACCACATCCATCACACCACATCCATCACCCATCTCTCCCTTACAAGTCTCTCTCTCTCATTTTCAAATATCATTTCAAGCAACCAAGAGAACCATACGTCCAAGCCTCTCCCTCTCTTTCAAAACTACAAGTGTGGCCCACCTCTTCCTACCCTTCCATCTTCCATCTCAACCATCCAAACCCCATCTCCTCCGTCGGAATCGAAGCAAAGGAGCAAAGGAAGCCTTGGGACCAAGAAGGAGCCGGTGGGTGATCTTAGATCTCTGTTTTTCATGCATTTTGTTGATCAAGGGTCCATATATGTGGGACCCACCTTGATGTACTTTTGAATGAGGGGCCCATAGTGGCGGGGTCCCTCCATCCTCACCGATCTCTCTCTATCTCTCTCTTTCTCCCTCTCTTTCTTGTATTGTGGAACCCACCATGAGGCGTGTATTTTTTATCCGAACCATCTACTTGTGGGGCCCACCTTATATGTATTGAACCCACACCACATATCATGTGTGGCCCACCTAAACAAGCCCACCATAATGCTATTTGTCAAGTTCAAAAACGTCCAGCGTCTGGACGATTCCTTCCTGGAAAGAAAAAACACAGATATAATCTTGTTTCCTAGCTTATGGGGTGGCCCATTTATTTAGGCCACCTTGTTGTATGTGTTCAATCCACGCCGTCCATCCCTTCTACAAGAACGTTTTAGACGTTGACCCAGAGAATGAGGTCAATCTGACGATCAGGCGGGCCCTACCATAGAAAACCGTAAGTCTACTGTTCAAACCTTTTTGGGCCCGCCTTTCTGATTCTACACGCCCAAAAATGGCGCATATTGGACTCATTTGATGGGTTTCGACCCTTAGAACGCTTTGGGCGGAGTGGATTTACCTGAAGCGGGCCCCCACCCGCGAAAACCACGAGAAAACGATTTAAAAAAAAAAAAAAAGAGGAGTGAAGGCAGCAGCGCCTGCTGCTGTGCCCTGTCACGTACAGAGGGCGCAGGCAGCGCCTGCGCTGGCCTTTGGGCGGACGAACTGGGCCGCCCACGGCTCTTGCTGTGGGCCCCCACTTTGATGTTTTTGTGTATCCACTCCGTCCATAAGGTGGGCCACCCCCTGAAGCGAGCCCCCTCCGAAAATAAGGTTGATCTGAGATTCGGGTGGCCCACACCAAGGGAAACAGTGTGAATTGCAAGTCTACCATTTAAACCCTCTTGGGCCCACTAAACTTTCAGATCGAGCTGAAAGTTGTGGCTTCCCTTCACCCAGGTCTGGTCGACCGTATCAACGGGTTGGATGGCATAACAACATTAAGTGGGCCCCACATGGGACCCACTATGATGTACGTGTTTCACTCCACCCGTCCGCTGGACGGTAGAGCCCCCTGTTATGTATGTGTCTTCCCACCGTCCAGTGGACGGTGGGTGTGAGGAATGTGCGTGCGTGTGTGCATGCGTGTGTGTGTGTGCGTGCGTGCGTGTGTGTGCGTGGTGCATGTGCTGTGTGTGTATATATATGTATATTATATATCTATATTATTTTAGGATATTTATATATACATTATGGTGGGCCGCATGTAGACCCCACCATGATGCATATACGACATCCAATCCGTCTATCCATTTTGAAATATCATTTTAGGGCAAGAGTTAAAAGAATGAGGCAAATCTAAACTCCAAGTGAGCCCACTTTGATGTCTGATTGAGGCCCACCTCCGTTGTTTGTGGACCATCCGTTAAGGCCCACCTTGATATGCAAGAGGCCCATATGTTTAGGCCACCTTGATATAGTTAAGGCCCAACCATTGAGGCCCACCTGATATACTTAAAGGCCCACGGGTTAAGGCCCATTGAGATATGTTAGGGCCTATGGGTTAAGGCCCATTCGATGTACGTATGGGGCCCAATTGGTGTGGCCCATCTGATACACATATGACCCATGAGATTAGGCCCATTAATGCACTCTAAGGCCCACGGGATATGGCCCATTGCAATGCACTTAAGGCCCATTGGTGCGGCCCATTGATGTGGCCACTTGATGAATATAAGGCCCATGTGACACGGCCCATTCGATGTATTTAAGGCCCAATGGGATGTACCTAAAGTCCATTGCAATGTGTGATCCCTACATGGTTTATTTAATGATGTTTACAATAGATGATGCCTTGGGAGCAATGTCGGTTTGACGTCCACATTGCGGGTATAGTGTTGGTTAAATGTCCACATTATGACTCTCCCTAGGGCCATTGATAGGCCCGTACTGGTTGTGTGTAGGCCGTCCATGTCTAGGCCCATCTGTGTTGCAGGAATAGTTCATTTCTTTATAACATGTGTAGTATAGTTCCATGATTCATAATCATACGCATCATATGTATGCTCGACATGAGAAGTGACTGATCATAGCATATGCCTTCGGGCAGATTGTTTAGGGGCTTCCGGTTAGGCGGTGTTGCCCCACATGAGCGCACGAGCACGCGCAGGATTGTTGCATGACTGGATAGTGTGATTCATGCATTCCGCATTATGTGACATGGTTATCGTACGCCCTAGTGACATCGGGGTCGTAGCCGTAGCCGCCACAGCATATCGTGGTTGGTAGT
The DNA here is from genome assembly GCA_021015155.1 of Magnolia officinalis. Classification (NCBI taxonomy): domain Eukaryota; kingdom Viridiplantae; phylum Streptophyta; class Magnoliopsida; order Magnoliales; family Magnoliaceae; genus Magnolia; species Magnolia officinalis. Next base: position 9,515,984 of record JAJHSJ010000002.1, on the reverse strand, counting down.
ATTGGATACCGGAAATTTGGTTCTACATGGGGTGCTATAGATATCCCTGGGTGAAAGTCCCTAAACCCTTATGGTACCGAGAGGTTGCTCCAACGTCTAGACCGAGTGGGTGCATGAGCGCCTATGACCGATTACCAGGAGGCTGCGCTTTCCACTGTGTCGTGGTCGGTTGGAAGGGGGTGCGGCCTTACCCGCCCGAGAGTAGGGGGCAACGCTAGGCTGAGTTTGACCAGCTCGAGGAATGGGTCCGCTATCGACGAGCCGCGCCCGATATTGGCAGGCGGATAGTGAGGTCTCTTCCACTTACCTTATTGCGCGCGATGGGGCGACAATCTGGTTTAGAGTGTACTAGACCCCGGTGATATTCCAGATTTGAACTGTACTGATATGTGGACTCAGATGATGATTTGTATGCTTGAGTTGCATTTCGCATTGCATGGCCTTGGTGTTGATGTTCGACATACATCATGGTTGGGCCCACACAGCTCGACCTCGTGGGGAGTTCCTATGAGCTCGATTGTATAGAACCTTTTCCTCTAGTAAAAAAAAAAAAAAAAACTACATACATCGATGTGGGGCCAACTGAGTTTAAAATATACCTTTGCTGCTTGCTTTCTTCTCTGGACCGACCATTTTGAGAAGAAGATAAAATGCGATTGAGGGGGGCTCACAAAAAGGGTTTTTTGGGGTCTTTCTACCGGAAACACAGTGAGGAAAGGGGGTGAAAGCAACGGCAGTGAAAGCAACAATGGAAAGGGAGAGGAAAAGCGAGCAGTGGAAATGGGAGAGGAAAAAAGCAAGCAGTGGAAATGGGAGGGGAAAAGCCACAGCCGTCAAAGGAGGGGTATTTTGGTCCTGAAATTCTGAGTCCGGAGGTCCAAGTGCGTATTCTAAGTTTGTATTGCTTCAAAAAAACCACGGGATAAAAGGTGGGGTCCACAGTCGTAAATTTCTCCAAAAGAAATGAATGTAAAAGGCACTTGAACTGGCGGGTACTATGGAGCCCACTGCGACGTATGTATTTTATATCCATGCCGTCCATACGTTTTTACAGATTATTTTAGGGATTGAATCAAAAAATGAAGTAGATTCAAAGGTCAAGTGAACCACGCCACATAAAACAGTGGGAGTAATGACACCTTAAAATCTTTTTAAGTTTCATTGTGATGTTTATTTGCTATCCAAACCGTTGATTAGGTCACGCATATATGGATGAAGGAAAAACACAAATATCAGCTTGATCCAAAATTTTTATGGGCCCCAAGATGTTTTAAATGGTGGTCATTCAATCACCACGGTTTCCTGTACTGTGGTCCAATTGAGCTTAGAATATGTTTCATTTTTTGGCTCATGCACTAAAATGACCATTAAAAACAAATGAACGGCGTGGATATAATACGTGCATCACGATGGACCCTACAATGGAAAGGTCACCAGCAATCCACTTCCCTTGAATTCTGTCCACACGCTCAAAGTCACACTGCTACGACAACCTTATACACATGGTTCCAATCACTCGAGTCTTCCACGCACTTCCACACGTAACAAACGTGTGACTCTCACCAATACACGTTCGTGCGATGTTCCTCGTACCACGTAGGCACACCCAAAACCAGTGCTACTTCCTACTCTTTCTTTTATCACCACACATTCCTTCCATTCCTCTCAGCCATTGCCCTCTTTATTCATTGTCTAAGCCCATCCATACCCCATCCCATATCTCCCGTTCTCAATGTCAGTCTTGCCTCAGCAATGGCACCCCTTGAGTCGCCCATATCACACCCACACGTGTAGCTACCTTGGCCCACCATGCATACGTGCCGCGATCACCACCACCACTCCCCAAAGAGACCTTTCTCTCATCGAACCACACGTGTCAACATCACCCATTTTAGCTACGACCACGCCAAGAACGCATTCTGCCAACGAACCTAGCCTACGTTCTACATGGGCTCACGGAGCCTGGGTCATGACCGGGTGCACCTCCGTTCTTGTTTCACTAGCGAAGTCCACGGTTGCAGCCACGGGTTCTGGCATGTGGCTCGAACCATTGCTCGCGGGCTTGCTTGGATACGTACTAGCAGACTTCGGCACCGGTGTATATCACTGGGCCATCGACAACTACGGCGATGCATCAACGCCCGTTTTTGGTCCCATGATCGAGGCCTTCTAAGGTCACTACGAGTGGCCCAGGACGATCACACGGCGGCAATTCGCCAACAATCTCCACTCGCTCGCACGTGCCACAGCATTCGTGCTTGTGCCAATTGACTTGCTGCCAAGTGATGGGATTTTGCACACGTTCGTTGAAGTGTGCTCGGGCTGCATCATGTTTAGCCAGCAGTTCCATGCATGGGCCCACAGTACCAAGAGCCAATTGCCACCGTTGGTTTTGGCATTGCAAGATGCAGGCGTTCTGGTCTCACGTGCGAAGCATGCGGCACATCACCGTTCCCCCTACACACAACAACTACTGCATCGTTAGCGGCATGTGGAATGAGTTCTTGGATGACCGTAGATTTTTCGAGGCCATGGAGATGATCGATCGTGTTCTTTAAGTTCGGAGTGCGGCCACGATCATGGAGTGAGCCTAACTCCAATTGGACGGAAGATGGTAATGCCACGTCTGCACAGATTGCACATGTGTGATCCAATGGTGGAGCGCAATTACACGCATGAAAGGTCACACGAGTGGAATAAGTGGCACATTTTTGCATGTTCGATCGAGTTCTGTAAATCAGCTTTTCATGCAAATGTCTTCATTGATTTTGATTGTCCAATAAATGTTAATACGAAAATTGGTCTTTTATTACAAATCAAAGTTTCATGTTGGACGAAGTACTGAAAATCATTTATTACAAACATGTCATTGTGTAGGTTATCCGTACCATGAAAACGGTAGGCCCCACCATGATGATGGGCCTTCTCCAAAATCAGGTTGATCCGCTCATTAGGTGGACCACACCTGTATGTTAAGTAAGGCTGTTGGTTGTCCATTGATAATGGTGTGGACCTCACCCGACTGCTTTTTCTGTCAAGTGATGTTCATGGTGGGACATTCCGTTTTCATGGTACACAAGTCGGACAGAAATACCAAAGGCAACGGGGGAGTTGATATTGGCTGGGACCCTTCAATGCCAAAGTTAAATAGCTCAGGTTTCAACACCCAGATCCATAGCTCAACTGGCAGACTGAGTGGAGATACCTCGCTTCAACACTTGAGGTCACAAGCTAACCCATAAAAGAAAAAAAAATAAAAAATGGTTAAATAGCTCAGGTTATAAGAGAAATGAGTACTGAGTTATTAATTTTTTGCTTACCATCTTCAGTAGACATGAGGGTTATTCATAGAATGCCTTGGCGACTACTAAGCTTGTGTATCTCAATAGGATCTGTTGAAGGGTCTAAATTCAAATGAGGATCTTCTTCTGAAAATATTGCCAAGTTTGTTTATGAGCTCGACATGATCTTTGGCTAGAATCTCATTGATTTTATCCATTCTTGGTATGATGTATGATTCTCTCCTGATATCCTTCTTCCTATGTTGAGGTTGGTTTGATCAGCTCGATAGATAAGTCCTATCACCAAGTTCTGCCTTTGAACAGCTCGGCTCAGCAGGTAGGTCATTCCTCGGAGCTAATTAGTTTTGGGCCTGAGCTTGGTATTAGCTTTTTGATGGGGTTTTTTCCCCGTCTTCGACCGGTCCTGAGCTCCGCTCGACCGGTCGTGGGAGGCGCTCGACCAGTCGTAGGTTCGAGCCCTGGCACGACTCAAAGTCCAGCGAGTAATTTTGCTGTTTTTTACTGTAGCTAGGACTGGTCGAGGGTGAGTTAGGACTGGTCGAGGTGGCTACGACCGGTCGTGGGAAATCCAGGACCGGTCGTAGGTTACGCAGTTTGTTCCGCGATTTTGCGCGAAACTGCGGATTTGAGTCCTTTCGCAACTGGGATGCGGAAAGGAGTTTCCCAAAACTATAAAAGGGGTTGCCTAGGGTTTTCTAGGTATCACAAAATAGCAAGAGGGTTTCCTAAAGCTTTACAAGGTATTTGCTAAAGGGTTTAGGGCTATCAAAGGTGAGAGAGAGGGAGAAAGAGAGAGAGGAAGCTTATAGAAGGGAGGTTCTGCTCGTGGAGGTTCTCTACTTTGCAATCTACATCTCAGCGCTTCTATGTCCTCGTAATCGGTTAGATCTCTCCGTTTTCTCTATTTCTCTTATTGTTTATCCACTCCTGCGTGAGTGAAGAAGGTTGTAAACGTTCTACTTCATAGTGGATTGTTGATCTGGACGAGGTCCCGTGGTTTTTACCTCTTTGAGGGTTTTCCACGTAAAAATCTCTTGTGTGGTGTGTGATTGATGCTTTGATTTATTTCATTGCTTTATTATCCATAATTCTGGTTTGTTTCGGGAGGCTAGATCCTAAGGTTTGTGCAAGGCATCCCAACAAAGTGGTATCAAGCTAAGTTCATTGAACGGGTAGGATCGGTTTTGAATTATGGAAGGTGGCTCAAGGATGATCAGCCTCAATGGTTCTAACTGGACCATATGGAAGGCTAAGATGGAGGACTTGCTTTATTGCAAGGACCTATATTCTCCAATCTCAGGCATATCAGCAAAATCCAAGGATATGACTGATGATGATTGGAAGAAGACGGACCGAAAGGCGGTGGGGTTTATTAGACAATGGTTGGATGATTCTGTGTTCCACCATGTGTCTACGGAAACCTCAGCCGAAAGCCTATGGCTAAAATTACAAGGGCTGTATGAGAGGAAGACAGCCGGTAATAAGATATTTCTGATAAGGCGACTTGTGAATCTCAAGTTCAAGGATGGTGGTTCTGTGGCCGAGCACATGAATGAGGTCAGCAATATAGTGAACCAACTCACCTCTATGAAGATGGTCCTGGATGATGAATTGCAGGCTTTACTATTGCTTAGTTCATTGCCTGACAGTTGGGAGACATTGGTGGTGTCTCTAAGTAACTCCGCGCCAGACGGAAAGATATCCATGGAACAGGTAACTAGCTGTCTCTTAATGAAGAGACAAGGAGGAAGTCTCAGGGGTCTACTCAGCAAGAGGCCCTTGTGACACAGGAACGGGGGAGAGGAAAGAACAGGAAGGGCGGGAAGGCCCGAGATAAATCAAGAGGCAAGTCGAGCAACAGAAAAGATGTTGAATGCTGGAATTGTGGCAAGAAGGGCCACTATAAGCATGAATGTCGTGGTAAGAAAACGACAAGAAAGGAAAAGGGAAGGAAGATGAATCAGATTCCACTGCGGTCGCTTCAGATGGCGACATGGTAGTTATTCTTTCTACAGATCACATGTATGTCTCACGGCTACGAGTCAGGGCACCGACTGGGTGATAGACTCGGGAGCTTCTTTTCATGCGACTCCACACAGGGACTCCTTCACAAGCTACAAGTCAGGTGACTATGGGACTGTGAAGATGGGAAATTCTGGCGTATCAAAGATCGTGGGAGTCGGTGATATTTGTGTGAAAACTGATGTGGGCTGCACATTGGTTCTCAGGGATGTGAGGCATATCCCAGACCTTCGCCTCAACTTGATGTCGACGGGAAGGTTGGATGATGATGGCTATGAAAGCCGGTTTGCTGGTGGGCGATGGAAGCTCATCAAGGGTTCATTGATCGTGGCTAGAGGAAAGAAGTGTTGCACCCTGTACAAGGCAAGTGTCAGTATGTGCAAGGGTGGGTTGAACGCAGCGGAAGATTCAGCTATTGACATGTGGCACAGGCGTCTAGGCCACATGAGTGAAAAAGGGCTTCAGGTACTAGCAAAGAAGCAGCTCCTTCCAGACGTGACAGGTATGCCTCTTAAAACCTGTCTTGATTGTTTATCAGGGAAACAGCATAGAGTTTCATTCGTTAAAACTGCTTCTCATGTTAATAAAGTGCATGCATTAGATTTGGTTTATTCTGATGTTTGTGGTCCTATGAGGACAAAAACCTTGGGTGGGGCATTGTATTTTGTTACTTTTATAGATGATGCATCTAGGAGGGTTTGGGTTTATGCTTTGAAATCCAAGGACGAGGTCTTTGGTGTGTTTAAATTGTTTCATGCTATGGTCGAGAGAGAGACAGGTAGACCATTGAAGTGCATCCGCACTGACAATGGTGGTGAATACATTGGCGACTTTCACGAGTACTGCAAGTCCCGGGTATACGGCATGAACAGACGGTTCCCAAGACCCCCCAGCATAATGGTGTAGCTGAGCGAATGAATCGCACCATTGTTGAGAGAATCAGATGCATGTTATCCCATGCGAAGTTGCCCAAGACGTTCTGGGGAGAAGCAATGCGCACGGCGGTGTATTTGATAAACAGGTCTCCATCAGCCCCGTTGAATGGAGAAGTGCCTGAGAAGGTGTGGACTGGACAGGATCCATCGTACAGTCATCTCAGGGTGTTTGGATGCAGGGCATCCGTTCACGTACCAAAGGACGAGAGGTCCAAGCTCGATATGAAGATCAGGCAGTGTGTGTTCTTGGGGTACGGTGATGAAAAATTCGGTTACAAGTTATGGGATCCGACCGAGAAGAAGCTCGTCAGGAGCAGAGATGTGGTTTTCTTTGAAGATCAGTGTATCGAAGACATTGGTAAGCCAGAGAAGAACCAGCCTAGTTCAGGTGAGCTAGAGGACATGGATCCGATTACTCCTCCCGTGGTGCCTGATGACGGGGGAGTACAGCAAGGTGCAGAGGACGAGGGAGTTCCTTCAGAAGATGGACCAGGGGAGCAGCCCCCACTTGATCCACCTGTTGAGCCACAGGTGAGGAGGTCATCTAGGGACAGACAGCCGTCCAAGAGGTACTCGCCGCATGAGTACATTATGCTAACCGATGGGGGAGAGCCAGAAGATTATTCTGAGGCCCTAGCCGACGAGCATAAGGAGGAGTGGTTGAAAGCTATGCAAGAGGAGATGGAATCCTTGCATAAGAACCACACCTATGACATGGTGAAATTGCCTAAGGGCAAGAAAGCTTTGAGCAACAAGTGGGTGTTCAGAAAGAAAGTTGAGCAGAAGAATTCACAGACGAGGTTTAAGGCCAGACTTGTGGTGAAAGGGTTTGGTCAGAGGAAAGGCATAGACTTCGAGGAGATATTCTCACCAGTGGTGAAGATGACATCCATACGGGTGTTGCTTGGGTTGGCGGCTAGCATGGATCTGGAGATAGAGCAGTTAGATGTTAAAACTGCCTTTCTCCATGGTGACCTGGAAGAAGAGATCTACATGCACCAACCAGAGGGGTTCGAAGTCAAGGGCAAGGAGCATATGGTGTGTAGGCTGAGGAAGAGCTTGTATGGGCTGAAACAAGCTCCACGGCAATGGTACAAGAAGTTCGATTCGTTCATGTTACAGCATGGGTATGACAGAACGGAGTCGGACCACTGTGTGTTCACGCGTAAGTTCTCAGACGGTGATTTCTTAGTTCTGCTGTTATATGTTGATGACATGCTCATCATGGGAAAAGACATCAAAAAGATTGACAGGCTGAAACAGGAGTTGGGCAAGTCTTTTGCGATGAAAGACTTGGGCCCGGCTAGACAGATCCTAGGAATGGAGATAACCCGTGACAGAAGCAGCAGGAAGCTTTGGCTGTCACAAGAGCGGTATATTGAGAAAGTCCTAGAGCGGTTCAATATGAATGCAGCGAAGCCGGTCAGTACTCCACTGGATGGTCACTTCAGATTGAGCGACAGGCAGTGTCCCAAGACGAAGACAGAGGTGGAAGAGATGCAGAAGATACCCTACGCGTCAGCTGTAGGAAGTTTGATGTATGCTATGGTGTGTACACGCCCAGACATAGCATATGCGGTTGGTGTTGTCAGCCGGTATCTTGCCAATCCTGGCAAAGAGCATTGGGCAGCGGTAAAGTGGATACTGAGGTATCTAAGAGGCTCATCCAGGTTGAGCCTATGCTATGGTGACGGTAAACCTGTGTTAGAGGGCTACACAGATGCAGATATGGCAGGTGACATAGATTCCAGGAAGTCTACATCGGGGTTCATGTTCACGTTTGCAGGGGGAGCGGTTTCTTGGCAGAGCAAGCTACAGAAGGTCGTAGCATTGTCGACGACAGAGGCCGAATACATCGCAGTCACAGAAGCATGTAAAGAGATGCTTTGGATGAAAAGGTTCCTACAGGAACTTAGCCTAAAGCAGGAGGAGCACGTGGTCTATTGCGATAGTCAAGTGCTATACACTTGAGCAAGAATCCAAGTCAGCATTCCAAGTCGAAGCACATAGAGATTCGGTATCACTGGATCAGGGATACTTTGGAACAGAAGGTGTTACAGCTTGAGAAAGTCCACACGGACGATAATGGGTCAGACATGATGACCAAGGCTTTGCTCAAGGGCAAGTTTGAGGTTTGTAGAAACCTGGCTGGCTTGAAGAAGGTGGATCCCTCCTGGGTCAAAAAGGGGGAGATTTGATGGGTTTTTCCCCGTCTTCGACCGGTCCTGAGCCCGCTCGACCGGTCGTGGGAGGCGCTCGACCGGTCGTAGGTTCGAGCCCTGGCACGACTCAAAGTCCAGCGAGTAATTTTGCTGTTTTTTACTGTAGCTAGGACTGGTCGAGGGTGAGTTAGGACTGGTCGAGGGTGGCTACGACCGTCGTGGGAATCCAGGACCGGTCGTAGGTTACGCAGTTTGTTCCGCGATTTTGCGCGAAACTGCGGATTTGAGTCCTTTCGCAACTGGGATGCGGAAAGGAGTTTCCCAAAACTATAAAAGGGGTTGCCTAGGGTTTTTCTAGGTATCACAAAATAGCAAGAGGGTTTCCTAAAGCTTTACAAGGTATTTGCTAAAGGGTTTAGGGCTATCAAAGGTGAGAGAGAGGGAGAAAGAGAGAGAGGAAGCTTATAGAAGGGAGGTTCTGCTCGTGGAGGTTCTCTACTTTGCAATCTACATCTCAGCGCTTCTATGTCCTCGTAATCGGTTAGATCTCTCCGTTTTCTCTATTTCTCTTATTGTTTATCCACTCCTGCGTGAGTGAAGAAGGTTGTAAACGTTCTACTTCATAGTGGATTGTTGATCTGGACGAGGTCCCGTGGTTTTTACCTCTTTGAGGGTTTTCCACGTAAAAATCTCTTGTGTGGTGTGTGATTGATGCTTTAATTTATTTCATTGCTTTTATTATCCATAATTCTGGTTTGTTTCGGGAGGCTAGATCCTAAGGTTTGTGCAAGGCATCCCAACACTTTTTGGGTGGCTCATCTTGCACCATGAATAGTTGATGATTGAGGAGCCTTTTAGTGTCCGAAATTTCCGATAGTGTTTTCTAAGATTCCCTCCTTTGTGGTCCGTTGCTCATTGTAACACTTCACTTTTGTTTTCATTCACCGTACAGATACCCTGAAGATTCTATATGACACAATAATGGATATACTCCTCAGTTTGGGCCATGCATCTACTTAAATCTGAAATGTTGATTGTTATTTATTTATTTATTTTTTTTTAACTTGATTTTGTCTCATACAGTGTCTCTGATCTTCCTCATCAACCGACCAAATATTTTTGTCAAGGTAAGTTGTTCACAGTGTACCTACAGATGAACGGTGCTGATCTTTGCATGCACCGATGGAAGGAATGATTTCCCACCGAGAGTTTTAACTCAGATGATCTTCTTGATGGAAAATCAGTGGCTCTCAAGTGTTTGTCTCTGTCTTTCTCAGCCAGTGACATAGCTTAAAAGACACGGACGCAACTTGCCTCCAATCATTGTGAAAATATCCCCGAGATTTTGAAAATCTCACGATATCATGGTAATTTAATTTTACCAAATTTCTAATTCAAGAATTTCAAAATTAAAAATTTAGAAGTTTAAATAAATTTAAAACTTCTTATGATAATATTTATTTTTTCAGCAAAAATTTCCTGAAAATATTGCGAGTAAATGCCATAATAGGAAGACCTCCCGGTAAATTCCCATGCTGAGAAATTGCCAAGTACGAGATTTGTGGTTGTGCCTGTGACCCGGGTTAAAGCGTGCTATGGGGCACACTGTAATCTTTTTATTATATCCACTCCGTTCATCGTTTTTTGGTAGCTCATATGAAGTCATGAGTCCAAAGGGGAGGGAGATTCAAATTTAAGTGGGCCACACCACAAGAACCAGTGGGGATTGAACGCCCTCAATTGAAACTTTATATGGGGAAGAAAGAAATTTTGGATTATGATGATATTGGTGTCCATTTGGGAATCACATTGTGAATGCATTAGATGGCATATAAACATCACGGTGGTCCCTAGGAAGGTATGAACCATGGCATCTCCACTTTTTCTTGTGGTGTGGCCCACTTGACCATGTTTATATCCCCACTTTTTCTTGTGGTGTGGCACACTTGAGCTTTGAGTTTCTCTGAGTCTGGGCTAATGTCCTAAAATGAGGTCTCAGCTCGACATCGGAGGTCAGTGCTTTTAGCTGCCACTTGGGTTGGTCGCAGAGGTCGACATCTGAGGTCTGGTTGGTGCTCCGAACATTCTTTGGGGAGCTTCTTATAATAATCTCTTCTCTATAATCTAGGTGTCAGGTCAGTCCAATTTCACTCATAACACAACCCTGGTGAAGTTAATTTTCCTTGCCGTAATTTCTTTCCTACCATAATTCCCATGCAATAAAGTGTGGAATGATTCACCCAACATATTGAAGCATGATAATTTACTCCCTTAGTCCAAAAGCCACACACAATGACAAGTTTGATCCGAAAGCCCAACATGAAAGATCATAAAAGACTATAATACTTTGATAACATATGAAATCATAAGAAATTACATTGCGGAAATTAATATAACTAATTTAATTAATTAATTCACAATAAGAGAAATGTATAGAGGATGTGAGACACTGGAGATTTTAACAGACACACGTAAATCCATCTACATAGCTATCTATTGTATGATAGGTATCATGTACTCTAATAACATACATTATGGCAAGAATACGATCGATGGAAATGACATGATTCAAGAATGTTGCTGATTCCCCTTGTCAGCATTGCTGCCCCTATTTCTTGCTGCTGCCTGCAGTCGCCTCTTTAAATACGGAAATCCAATCAAATTGTAAATGAAGAAACATAAACAAAAAAATAAAGACAAAACGAGAAATGCTATATTCGACGCATTCAGGTTCGAGCGTATATCATGTGGAAGTCCTTTAGGTGTGTGAACCTCGTTGCAACGATAAATCATCACTGACAGAAAACCGACCACGAACGGAAGATACAGCTGAAGAGGTGAAAACAAAAGCATATTCACGACGTCAAATGTATGTCGGAGTCCGACCGTTCCGCCTGTTAAGATTAGGATCGTGGACAGGTAAAACGCCAAGTGGTTGAACAACCGGAATTGTCTGAACTGGTTATGATCCTTATCAGCCAAAATGGATGTGCCCGCGGTGTGATTTGTCTTATCTAAGGTGTTGTTGCCCATGTTAGAATCATCTTGCCAAAGACCGCCAGGTGGGACGAGGGCCGCTTGGAAGCATAGGGTCGCTGTTAGTGTGCCCACCAACATCAATACATTCCTTAACTCGCTAGTGGCTTTTTCTGTGGGATTTTCCCGAGATCTTTCAGCTCCGTTCTCTCGGAGTTTCTTCAACATGTTCGTGTCTGCTGGGTTACTAGGATAAAGTGCGAAGACATCCATGACTGTGAAACCATTCATGTTCATGGCGTTTATCTCCAAACCAGTCTCAGGGCTGATCAAGTACGTTATCATCTGCATTTTTTTTCATTTTGAATCAAGGAACGGTCTTATGGAAAGAGAAAACGGAAAAAAGAAAAAAAGAAGAAAAAGAACCCTCTTATGTCTCTGGTTTGTTTACTGGTGGAACATGCACCATAAATACGCACGTGGTTCACTCATCAGGTATGCCGCCATTAATAAAATGAAAACAAAGAAAATGAGGTTTTGGGCTCGGGCACATGGTGTGGTGCTTCTGATTAATGGTATAGGTTTGCAAACGTGTAACATTCTTCCTGCAACCAAACCACCTATTTTTTCCTACTGTCAGTCGCTTCTCTAAAGACTCTAATGACATCACGTAGAAAAAGAAGAAATTGAAACAAATAAATAAAGACAAAACAAGAAATGCTATATTCCACGCATTCAGGCTCGAGCGTATATCATGTGGAAGTCCTTTAGGTGTGTAAACCTTGTTGCAACGATAAATCATCACGGACACAAAACTGAGCACGACCGGAAGATACTGCTGAAAACGTAAAAACGAAAGCATATTTACGGCTTCAGATATTTCAATTTTTACGACGTCAGATATACGTCTGAGAAACGGAGGAATTTTTACGACGTCAGATATACGTCTGAGAAACGGAGTACGTCTGAGAAACGGAGGAATATCCACGACGTCAGATATAGGTCCGACCGTTCCGGCTGCTAATAAGATTAGGACCAAGGACAGGATAAACACCAAGTGGTTGAATATCTGGAATTGTCGGAACATGTTAGGCTCCTTATCAGCCAAAATGGATGTGCCCGCGGTGTGATTTTTTTGATCTAAGGTGTTGTTGCCCATGTTAGAATCATCTTGCCAAAGACCGCCAGGTGGGACGAGGGCCGCTTGGAAGCATAGGGTCGCAGTTAGTGTGCCCACCAACATCAATATATTCTTTAATTTTTGTTCTGCTTTTTCTGTGAACATTTCCCTGGATCTTACAGCTCCCTTCCCTAGGAGTTCCTTCACCATTTCAATGTCATCCAAGTCACCAGGATAAACTGTGAAGACATCCAAGGCTGTGAAACCATTCATGTTCGCAGCATTTATCTCCACAACAGTCTCAGCGCTAATCAAGTACCTTATCATCTGCATTTTTTTTTTTCCTTGTTAAATTAAGGAACGGTCTTATGGAAAGAGAAAAAAGAAAAGAAGAAGAAAAAGAACCGTCTTATGGCTCTGGTGTGTTTACTAGTGGGACATGCACCATCATTACGTGCATGTGGTTCACTCATCAGGTATGCCGCCATTAAAAAAATGAAAACAATGAAAATGAGGTTTTGGGGCTAGCGCACATGGTGTGGTGCTTATCATTAATGGTATGGATTTGCACACGTGTAACATTCTTCCTGCAACCAAACCACCTACCAAATCTCCTCATGTACATGAGCAAGATGGTGCATGATTATTTATTAAAAAGGGCCTCTTTGGTTTTCCAATTACAATGGCTGTAAGTGGGCAATAGTTATTTACTCCTTTTAATGTCTGGTGACATTACCTACATTAATTTAACTACAATGATGATTTTGCTACGTTACTTATTTATTCTTGAAATCGCCACATAAAATTGATAGTTTTATATCATAAAAATGTAATGATTATTCTAATTTAATTTACCTACTTCTTGTGCATTTGACTCTTAAATAACGAGTCATAATTCCTATTTCAACAAACTTAAAGATTGTAATGATGGCTAATTTACTTTGCATTTCCCACCAATTTATAAAACCAAATACACACCAACCCATTTCATTATTTATATATTTATTTATTACGTGTTTATTTATTTATTGATAAAACTTGCACTAACCTCATTCAACTGATGGCTTACTTTGATCAAGAAGTTCTCTAATCAGTTATAATGACAATTAGAGTCCAATCCATTGATCCAAACTGTTTATTGTCCAAACACATATTTCATGGGTTACCAATATGTAAACCTAGCGTTAATTTGACAAATACTACCATTTGATCAATGACCTTTAATATGGAGATTTTTTTAAAAAAAAAAAATCAAAAAATCAATCCACTTAACAATTTGATCTATCGAATTTAAAGTCCTCACAAGAATTACTAATGATTTTGAAGAATTATTTTTGTTGGACAATGGTAACCAGGTACATCCATTGCTTGGAAAAGCAACAATTAGAGAAAATGAGGCAAAATCAAAGATGAAGTGGATGGTCGGATCAATTTGATGTTTGCATGATATTTCCTAAATTGTTTAAGAGTTGTATTTTTTTTTTTTCAGCACATGCATTCACGCACCCTACACTGGCCGGCGCACTCACACTATAATGGGTGCTCGAACCCATGACCTCATGTTGGAACTCTTGTTAAAAGATGTCTTAAATTTTAAAAAGTTTGACTAGCCCAAAAAAGTTTCGCTCAATGGTGCAGGCCTGGTCGTATCTAGTGTAGAATCTGGGGTCACGGAATTCCTGCGAGGCTTGGGCCCGGTCATATCCCGTATAAACTTAGGGACACATGGTCTGTCAAGACTTTTTGCGGTTGTAATTACTCTTGACTCCGTCCAGCATGCTAGACTCATTCATTACTGTCAAAAGTAAACCCGGTCATATCAAGTGTAAAAACGTACTCCGATTACACCCAGGGCCAACATGCTAGGCGGGCCTTCAACTTTTTTGTTGATGGAACGGTCCAGTCAGGCTTGGAGCTCTATGAGGCTAGTTGTTATGTATGTTTTATAGTAATAGTTCATCCATTTTGACGGATCATTTTAGATGAATAAAAAATTGAGGCAGATTGAATGCTAAATAGACCGTACGAATGGGAAATAAATGCTTACCACTTAAAATCTTATGCGGCTATAGAATTTTGGATCAAGCTAATATTTATTTTATCCCATCATCTAGGCCTATGTAACCTTATGAACAAATTGGATGGTAATAAATATCATGGTGGGTCCTAGGAAGGTTTTAAACGAGGTTTCATTGTAACCATTGCATCATTTGGTGTTGTCCATTAAAGCCTTTAATCCACCTTTTTTTAAATTACAATGCAGTAGAACATGAATTTTCTATTTCTAGCAAGTAGAGAATCCAGATTCTTTGCTCATACGCTAAAACGATCTTGAATAACTAAGATAATACACATATATCACGGTGGCCCTGCAGATGGGTTGGACAATACGTGATATGGTCCACTCACTGAGTAATTTCTAACTTATTAAGTTCATGGAAATCTAATCCATTCAATAGATTGGAACTACCATGAGGAGTAATTATACAAAAATCAGCCCTATCCATTCATTAAATAGAC
Organism: Magnolia officinalis; assembly: GCA_021015155.1. Taxonomy (NCBI): domain Eukaryota; kingdom Viridiplantae; phylum Streptophyta; class Magnoliopsida; order Magnoliales; family Magnoliaceae; genus Magnolia; species Magnolia officinalis. The sequence goes on along the minus strand of JAJHSJ010000002.1, from coordinate 9,500,947 downwards.
CTTAATTGTATTTAACTATGTATCAATGCTATACGCTGTTTTCTATGGTGTGGTTCACTTGATCAGTGGATATGTATATTTTTTGTACTAACTAATTCTCATAGAGGTGCCAATATTTTAGGAGGATTGGATATCATAACAACTTAATAGGTTGGAAGTTATCCAGTGGGTGCACCAGAAACTGTGGTCCTGCCAGTTGTACTTGAGTTCTCTTCATCATTGAACTCATCAGCGATGCTGCCGGCTCGGCAGAAGAGAAAAAAAAAAATTGCATCAAGCTTATCATTATATTTATTATATCATTATATATATATATATATATGAATAATTGATTAATTAGGTCTCCGGCCAAGGAAACGGATTGGCTACTACTCAACGAGGACCTGGCTGGAGATGGAACGGTCCAGTCAGGCTTTGGGCTCTGTGAGGCTGGCTGTTATGTATGTGTTTTATCCCGATGGTTCACCCATTTTGACTGATCATTTTAGATGAACCAAAAATTGAGGAAGATCGAATACAAAGTAGACCACACTAAAGGAAACAACGGGAATTAAATGCTTACCACTGAAAATCTCTTGAGGCCATAGAGTTTTGAAACAAGCTAATATTTATCTTATCCTTTCTATATATGTAACCTTATGAATAGATTGGACGGTAAATAAATATCATGGTCGGTCTTAGGAAATTTTTAACCAGGGTTCATTTTAACAACTACTTCCTATGGTGCTGTACATTAAAGCCTTCAGTCTGCCTTTTTTGGAATCGAATCAATGTTAGTGTGGACCACCTATAATACATTAGAATATGAATTTTTTGTTTGTGGCAAGCAGAGAATCTTGATTATTTATGCTCAAAATGGATGTGCAGCTTAGATAATAGACACACAGTGGCCCTGCAGATGGGTTGGACAATATTAGGTGATGGTCCACCCAGTGAGTAACTTGTAGCTTATTAAGTTCAAGTAAATCTAATCCGTTCAATAGATTAGCACTGCCACGAGGAGCAATTTATATAAAAAAAATCAGCCCTATCCAGTCATTAAATGGACCTTAATTTCATTTATCTTTTTATCAATGCTATAAACTGTTTTCTATGGTGTGGTTCACTTGATGGGTAGATAGGGATAAATTTTTTGTACTAACTGATTCACGTAGGGGGGGCAATCTTTTAGGAGGATTAGATATCACAAGAACTTAAAAGGTTGGAAGTTATCCAGTAGTTGCACCATAAACACTGGTCCAGCCAGTTGTACTTGAGACCTCTTCATCATGGAACTCATCAGCGATGCTGCCGGCTCGGCAGAAAAAAAGGGAGAGAGAGAGAGAGAGAGAGAGAGAGAGAGAGAGAGAGAGAGAGAGAGAGAGAGAGAGTCCATACCTCCCTATCCTTCTTCATTGCAGCGAGATGAAGAATGGTGTTTCCGTCCGCATCCTTTCGACTCACAAACTCATTGTCATCGGACTCATCACCCACCAAAAGGATCAACGTCTTCATTGCATCACGCTTATCATTATATTTATTATATTTCACATAAAGGTGTAGGACCGTCTCATCTCGATCCGTCATGTCTCGGATCCACTCGGCTTTGGTTCTCTTGAACTCCATCAAGACATTGATATGACCTTTCATCGCTGCTGCATGGACAGGAGTCCACCCTTTTGAATCGCGATCATATGAAACATCAGCGATTAACGGTAAGAGCTCTTTTACGATTTCCGCAGACCCCTTTGCCGATGCCATGTGTAGAGGTGAGAATCCTTGGGAGCTCAATACGTGGGCGAGCTGGGGCTTACGACCTAGGATTTCTCTGGCTAAGTAGACGCTCCCATGTTGAATTGCAATGTGCAAAGGAGTCTGTGAAACAAATTCCGTCAAAAACCTATCAAAAATGGGTTCATTTTTTCGAATTAATTCTTTCAGGGAATTCTCCTTCTCCGACGTCCGTAATTCTTTCAGGGAATTCTCGTTCTCCCACCGTAATTCTTTCAGGGAATGCTCGTTCTCCCACCATAATTCTTTCATCAGGGAATTCTCGTTCTCCGACCGTAATTCTTCGTAGATTTTCAAAACCATCTCCTTCAAATCCATCTCTCTCTCTCTCTCTCTCTCTCTCTCTCTCTCTCTCTTACGTATATTGTCCCTGGTTTAATCGGGTTTTTATAGAATGCGTGCGACAGTGGATTTTTTTATAAAGCGTCCCCACCCTTAGTTTGATACTCCGGCAGAGCGTGATGGTTGATATGCACGCACTCAAGACCTGTAGGCAAGTTCTGTGTTAAGTTAAATTACACCGTCCAGATTATGGGGCTTTCTTTAGAAAAGTCATTAAACGGAATTCATATTGGTCAAATAGCTGTGACCACTGATTCAAGCTAACTTGTTTGTTGAATTCATACCGTTGGATGGTTTCCATTTTAACCTTCCACTCGAAATCCACCAATCGAATATAGCCAGTAGCTACCCAACCAAACTAGTATAAATTTTAGGTTGTGACCCGTCTAAATTGGACCTCAGAGTCTAGATTCTTCCGTTTTAGTAATTTATGTGCTTACGTGTCAATTCTTTGTGCCTGCGTATCAACCATCACCTACTGCTGGAATATAACAAAGTTTTACTCAACCCTTAAAAAAGCAAAAAAAAAATTAACGCCACAAATGTACGATGACTAAGAAGCATTTTAAAAATGACCATTTTTTATATCTTTAAGTTTCATAATTCATGAAAATATAGGGATATATCTGTTATTTTATGAGACAGTTTGTCTTTTTTTTTTTTTTATTATTTTTTTTGTTTTTTTGTTTTTTTAATAAAGAAAAGATGGGATCATCCCACCGAAATATCATAGACAAAACTAGATTTACAGCCATTGAGGCGGGCCCAACAAAAGGATTCGGGCCCGCCAAACCAAGAAAGCGCTGCACAAAGGGAAAAAAAAAAAAAAAAAAAACAGAACACTAACAGCTCCTCCAGTCCCCATGACTACGCCTGATAGACCCCAGGCCAGTTTTATCTAGAAGGACCGAACCTTGCACGGGGCGAGGAAGATCGGTGACTGTGGAGAATATTGAGTGGGCTTGAGAGGAACTCGCCAATTTAGCTAGACCATCCACCGTGGCATTCGCTTCCCTAAAAACATGGGAGAAGGAGATATGCACACCCATACATAAAATGTGAATACGGTCCAGCCAGTAGCTCCACCTCGCACTCGCCTGGCTGTTACCATTCAGCAGGTCCACAATGAGATTAGAGTCTGATTCAACTTGAACCTCCAACATACCCTTCTGCCGGCACAACAATAAATCATCCCAAATGGCTCTAAGTTCTGCAATGTTGTTGGATCCGACGTCATACCCTATAGCAAAGGCGAACTGAAATTTACCTTCCACCCCTCTACAAATCCCGCCACCCCCGGCTCTACCCGGGTTTCCCCTGCTGGACCCATCGACATTGAGTTTGAAACAATCCCCCTTAGGGTGGATCCATTTAACAAAAAATGGGGCCTTCTGGTCGGGGTGGGAAGGACAATACCCATAGCTTCCATCACCTTACATTCAGCGGACGAATGACAGGACCAAGCTGGATATGCCTGGCTGATGGATTTTAGCCAACCAACAACTCTGCACATAACTTCAGAAGGGAGAGCTGCCTTTCCCTCAAATTTCGCTTTATTCCTCGACTTCCAAGTTTCCCATATGATGAACAGGGGAAGAAGGCCCTGCACAATCGACGTCTTGCTCGAACCCGTATAGGCACTCCACCACGCATACAACCTTGTTTCAACCGTGGGGTTGGCCCCAACGTAATGCCAAGCATGGCTCCAAAGTGATTCCATACAGCTTTAACAAGGCTGCTATGAAGGAAAAGGTGGGTTAGAGTTTCTGCCGAAGGGGACATAGAGGCTGACGGTGGGCAACAAACGCATTTGGAAACCAAAGATACCCCTTTGTCCTTCACTCTGGAGTCCGTAGGGACAACATCTAGGAGGACTCTCCACACAAAGCAAGAGATTTTAGGAGGCATCATTGAATGTCAAACCCAACGAGTCCAGCCCTTCCTCGACCTAGCCGGGCGAATCATGCCCCACGCAGACCTGATAGAAAAGGAACCGGACAAGTCCAAAGGCCAGATGTGCGAGTTGGAGACATCCGACGTGCAAAAGCCGCCTTAGAAGATGTGGTCAATTACCTCTTGAGGGAGCAGAGTGAAAATCGCAGACGGAGGAAGGAGGCCATAAGGGCCTAGAAAATCCCTAACTTGCAGGTCCCACAGTCCCTCGGGGATGGGGATAGAGACTAGAAGGTGGAGAGGGCTTAGATTGGACCAGTTGTCCCACCAAAGACTACTTGTACCCTGCCCGATTCTGCACTGAGCAATTCTATCAACCAGGGGGAGGCACGCCCTAACAGATTTCCACATCGGAGAGTAAGCGGAGGCCATGGCTGGACCAGGGATGGAGGGAATCAGGTCCCTCGGAGAGTAAGAAGAGGCCGTGGCTGGACTAGGGGGAGGCACGACTTGACAGATTTCCACATAGGAGAGCAAGCAGAGGCCCTGGCTGGACCAGGGATGGAGGGAATCACGTAACGCCCTGACTTTTCAGGACCCAAGTACATGACCTGTTTCCCGAAAACCCGAGTGTTAACCTTAAAGGATGGTCAAATATTTTTTTTCTTCTTTTATCAAAGTAAGCAGATGAGCGTAGAATGGACAAGTAAGCATAAGGAAAATTTTCATTATCATTTAAAATATATAAAAGAGTGCCCATAATGACTTATACAAACCAATGTCTCGATATAACAAATACAAGAATCCACATGATCTACTACAAGAAAAATAATATAAGAATGTAAACATAAGCCGCAAGACCGCGCAGTTCCTCGAGGTAGATAAAGTCATACAACCCTGGCACTTGTACCCGACTCCTCATCAGCCTTAACCTGAAAGTCACTTAAGCCACCTGTGCTAACTGTATGGTTATATATTTGATGGATGAGTGGTCAACTCAGTGTGAATTCCCCTCAAGATTACACACCGCCGCATTAGGTAAGCATAGTTATAAAACAAAGCATACAAAACAATACATGATGCAGGTCTTACTAGGTGCATGGATGCGTGAAATATGCAATTACGTCCCGAGGATGCTCATCCTTGCCGACAGTGGGCCGTCACCCATGCAATCATCGAACCTGGGACACATCATCCAGTCGGAATCATCAAACCCGGGACACATCATCCAGACGGAACAATACGTACATCACGTACGATAGCAATAGATGCTGGTCTGTGCTATGTATGCATGATTAGCCAATCCGTTATTAATCCAATTACAACCAGTCAATTTAAATAAGCTCAAAGATCACTACGGGGAGCACATGGCTCAGCGTAGGCCGACGACTCGGGCATAGTATCCTATGACTACCATCCCCAGCCCATGAGGCTACCATCGTAGGATGTTTAACGGAAACTCATTGACTAGTGGCCAATCATATTACAGTATATGGAGCTTACCATCGCATGGTTGTATAGAAATGGTACATCGAGCCGCATAGGGCAAATACTAAAATCAAGCCACGTAGGCAAATGTCAAAACTAAGCCACACAGGATGAATTTTAAAACTAAGCCACATAGGGCGATTATTACAACCATGAGATAAAGACCATCCTTGAAAACAACCTAACACAACAACTCATGGATGGTAGGCCCACATCAATATCCAATTCAAGCCGCCATTCAGCAACCACTAAGTCGAAGGCCCATTATGATCACAATCAATCAGGTTACATCCCAAGCATGAGTGTACATTTATATGTAGGGGTTTCCTACTAATGTACCAATTTAAATTCCATAAATAATTCACAAGCATGAACAAATATATAGGATGAATCATTAAGCATGTAATATAGCAATTCAATTTCCACTAGCTGACACATGTGATTATAAAAGAGAGATGTCAATTATAAATCAAAATAAGAACTATAACTTAAGCTAATGAGAAGATGGAAAGCTTAAGGGGAAGAATCATCACCTTATACTTTGAATCGTATGCACCATCGCTAAGAAGTGCGTGTTCCCTTGAAATTAATTCCTACCATCAATTGTAAAGTTGTACTATTAGATCCAAACTTACACGTTATTTAGGGTTAGGGTCTGTTCACTCCCCAAGTATAGGGTTGTGATGTAGTAATAATCTCGGTAAGACCGAGGTCGAATCCACAGGGACTGAAACCTGTACGTTATCTGAAAATAACCAGAACTAAAACTAGGCTAAGATGAAATCTAAAACGATTGTAATGTGAAGAATGATGGTGAAATAATTATCTAAAACTTAAGAAATTCAGAGGTAGGAAACTAGGGATTCAGAGGATCCACTTGTAGAGATCAGGAACTGACCTTGATATCGAAAAGATGAAAGGTATATGAATTAGAATGATTCCATCACCAAACCATGCCCAGGAGACAAAGTAAACAACAGAATTAAACTAATTACCAACCAATCAATGTATGAAAATTAGGAAGGGTACCGACATCCAACCATGCCCAGGAGACGATGGTGAACAACAGGGCTTCCTGACGTCAGATACATAAAAAGGAAAGGAAATATTCAAAGCCATTGCAGACCCATTGTAATTTCAGTCACAACAGACCATTAAAGACTAAAAACATTCTTTAATTAAACTAAAATCAAGGTCGTTTATAAATTAAAAATTAATTCAATGGCACAACGTAAAACCTCCTCCCATCACACACAAGCTTCACCCCTTAGCCCTAGCTTAGGGGTTTAGCCCAACATGGGTAGGCTAAATCTCAAAAGGAAAGAAAGAAAAAGAAAAAGGAAACAGAGAAAACAACCTCTGTCTAGTGCTCCCTGTCCAAGCTCCAGCCAACTCCCTGTCCAAGCTCCCTGTCCAAGCTCCGATCCCAAGCTCCGATCTCTCTCTCCCATTTTATAAAGGCAGCAGGACGCGTGTTGCGAAACAGAGTTCGCACTGCCATACGCTGTGAAACTCAGTGGACCTACAATCAACATCAGTGGTGAAATCCAGTCTGTCCATTGGTTTCAGGAAGAAAAACCGTCCAGGAAAGAGAGTTTTTGTTTGATTTCAGTGTGGCCCACAAGCTGCTTTAGTCCACCGTCCATCTTGCGTTGGATAATGATCTACGCATGTCCCCCGTGCATGGACCAAAATTCCACCATGGATAGAGTATTTTGGCCCTCCTGAGGCATTTGAACAGTTCAGATCACTGATTCAAAAGCTGAATGGGCCCCACTACTCAAAACCGGCGGACGTCAGTCCGTCCGCTGGTTTGTTTGCGCAGAGGAGAGAGAGAGTTCGGGTGGGAGTCGGTCAGCGCACTGGTCCCTGTTCGAAAAGATCTGATCAGAAAATCCGATCCCCATGTTGTGGTGGTGGGGCCCACCAACTTCATGAATCTCTTTTTTGAAGTCGCAGCATCGAAACAGGGTCTGACGCTGTTTGGTTTGCAAACCATCTGCACACGTGTGGGATGTTGTCGACGTGTGAACCCAACTGAAGTGGGGTCGAAATTTCCCTCTGAACAGGATAGACGGTCTGGATCAGTGGTTCAACTGATGGGTGGGCCCCACTGAAGGAGAACAGCGGACGCAAGTCCTTTTCGCATCGCCTGAGCGTTGATGCTGTGGGGTCCATGTTCGGGAGTTTACAACGAAATCCACTCCGTTCATTAGTCTGCTCTCGAAAAACCATTCGGAGATGAATGGTTTTGAAATCTTGATACTGTGGCCCACTGAGTTCATGCTTCAGCCGTCTGATCTGCGTTCGGGACTCCCCGTACATGCACTGTTTGTGAAAATCAGTCCACAGATCAGATTGTGGTCGGTTTGACCTCCTGAACTCGGTGAACGGTGTGGATCATCGAAATAAATGATGATGGTGGCCCACCAAAAATCGAACGCAGCCCCCCTGTTTGCGTAAATCTTGCTTCCTATTTCGGTCGGGTCAGCGACCGCTTGACCGTTTTCGGTGATCCAGTGCAACTCCTGTGCACGTGAGCCGTGCACACTCAAGTCATGTAAAGTGGTCTCATCTTATGCGTCAAGAAATCCGCTCGGTCCATCCTCTTTTCCAGCTCATTTCATGGGTTGAGACTTGAATTGAAGCATAGCCCGTTATCAGGTGGGCCCTAAATCAGAAATTTACAGGCTGATCTATCCGTTAGCCCACTTCCACAAGGATCCAATTGCTGAGATTTGACGTGTACGGTTAATTTGTGGTCCTCAGGCCATGTGTGTAGTTTCACGCCGATCGGATGGTGGAAACCCTGTGATCTTGCATTCTGGTTGGTTTTCAAGCCCGTTAAATGCGAACGGCCTGATTTCCTCTGATCTCTGCCGTGCAAATCCATCAATTTCAGTCCCTGGAGTTCGTCCATTGCCTTTGGTGTCCTTAGAGCGTTAAATCTCGGCTTTTAGCATCTTTTTCAGTTCACGCTGGCAAATGTACCTTGCATCACAAACACGATTAAAATAGGGCATTAAATGGTATCATGTTTGTAAATCCAAGCAATAGTTGGGGGTCTGATATGTAATATTTGACCCTCAACACAACCCCCAACCAGCATTTTGCTAGTCCCGAGCAAAGTATGCGAAAAATAAATTGAGAATTATGAGACAATCCCTGTGAACACGAGTGATTAGTAAAGAATAATCGAAATGTGAAAAGGCGACGATTCATGATGTTTGGGTATTCCTTTTTCCTTGACTCCAATGTGCAACAAACTTCATAATCAAGTTCAAAATATTAATCCCTTGATTAGAAATTTTTAAACATTAGGACCCATGAGTGTAAAGTGTAACTCGGCTTAGCAACATTAAGATTCACTTCTTTATTTCATCATGATATCATTGGTAACAAATAAGAGAATTCATGACAACCCAAAACAAACATGCCTCATAATCATCCTACCTACCAACTTTGATTTGATTTTCATATTCTTCTTTTTTTTATTATTAAAAGAATGTCAAGAGGGGAATCAAATTATCACCTATAGGGAGCAAACCTATGGTGAAATTAGTCATCCAACTCTTTCAACTGTTAACCATGGGAAATCGAATCCACACCTTAGGGAGCAAACCTATGGTGAAGATTAATTGCCCAACCTTTTCAATTCTCTCTCTGTTTTTTTTTTTTTTTTTTTTTTTTTTTTTTTTTTTTTTTTTTTTTTTAATTCCCTGATGGAAAAATATTCAGGCCGGTTCCTTTCATGCTCAGTGATTACCAAGTTAATCCTTCAATATGGAACTGAAACCTTAATGTGTAAGCGAGATGTGCTATGTGAAATCATGGCTCAATCAATGTTTACAACTTCTAATCATGGATTAACAATTCAAGCCTAACTGTGAAATCTAACAGACAACGGAATCTAAGAGTCACAAATTACCAACATCACTTATCTTGTAATTCTAAATCAAAGATGGCTGTCAAAATCACTTCGAATTCACAAGAAATTTCGAAAAAAATTTAAAATTTTTCACAATTTTTGCTCAAGACCAAGAAAATACTGATTAGGTTACCTAATCTCCCACCCCCAACCTAAAATCTACATTGTCCTCAATGTAAAAGAGATAAGTATGTCATGCATACGGGACAACGAAAGTAAAAGAGAAGTGATGGGAAGATAGTACCTAGATAACGAATCGAGAGACTTTTCCAAAAAATATCAGAAGAGAGTAAGTCAGTGCAAGGAGAAACCAACACAAGTAAAACACAAATAACAAAATAAAATCCTACCTATACCACTTTCGCAGGTGCTCTCGATTGCATTTAGCATATGCAACAAGCCTTTAAACCCCTAAGTTGCCCCTAGTGGACGAGTTGTAGTCTCGTGAGGGTTTGCAGTAATGTTACCCACAAACACATTGGACTAGGAAAATGGAATGAAAAGCTGGGCTGCCTCCCAGGAGCGCTAAGTTTACCGTCTTCAGCCAGACAAATACAATAAACTACCCTAGTCCTATGAAAGCGATAAACCTACCTATACCTCCATCAGACTAGGAGATCATTCCTGGTAAACAGGATCAGTCAGAGGCATGGACATGTCCTCTGAATCAAATTTCTCGACAAATGGCTTTAAGCGATGTCCATTTACTTTAAATTCCTTGCCATTGTCGGGATCTCTTATCTCGACGGCCCCATGAGGATATGTAGTAACAACAATGTAAGGGCCGGTCCAACGAGATCGAAGCTTACCCGGAAAGAGATGTAATCGAGAATTATACAAAAGGACTTTCTGACCTGGCGTGAATGATTTTCGTAGAATGTGTTGGTCATGAAATGCCTTCATCCTGTCCTTGTAAATTCTCGAGTTCTCGTACGCGTCGTTCTGAATTTCTTCAAGTTCATTTAATTGAAGTTTGCGTAGCGAGCCAGCATTGTTCAGATTGAAATTCAGATTTTTAATCGTCCAGTAGGTTCTATGTTCCAACTCCACAGGCAAGTGGCAAGCCTTCCTATAGACGAGTCTAAAGGGAGACATTCCAATAGGGGTTTTAAAAGCAGTACGGTAAGCCCACAAGGCATCGGTCAATCGGATTGACCAATCCTTATGGTCAGGGTTAACCGTTTTCTCCAAAATGTGTTTGATCTCCCTATTGGAAATCTTAGCTTGCTCACTTGTCTGTGGGTGGTATGGGGTGCTTACCTTATGAGAGATACATATTTCTTCATTAAACTCTCGAATGGCCTATTACAAAGTGTGAGCCCCCATCACTAATGATGGCTCGAGGCGTTCCGAATCGGGAAAGGATGTTTTCTTTTAAGAATTTAATGACCGTGCGATGGTCATTAGTTCGACACGGAATCGCTTTGACCCACTTAGTGACATAGTCTACGGCAAGCAAGATATATAAATTCCCAAAAGATTGGGGGAATGGTCCCATGAAATCGATGCCCCAGCAATCAAATGCCTCTATGATAAGAATGGGATTCAAGGGCATCATATTTCGACGGGACAATGCTCCCAATTTCTGACAAAGCTCACAGGCTAACTGTTTGTATACCGAGTAGGAAATCAGATTGACGCTCGCTCCTAAGTCAAGAAGTGCGTGATCAATTCGATGGTTTCCGATTACACATGATATGGTTGGGCTACCGGGATCCTTGAATTTCTGCGGCAAGTCTTGCTTCAGGATGGCACTCACTTTCTCAGTTAAGAAAATCTTCTTTTGAATACTCTGCCGTCTTTTGGTCGTACATAGGTCTTTCAGAAATTTTGCATATGAAGGAATCTGTTTTACGACATCAAGCAGAGGAATGTTGACTTTCACTTGTTTCAACACCTCCAGAATATCCTGAGAGTTAGAAAGACGTTTTGGTGCAAACCAACCGTTGGGGGAACGGAGCAACTGGCTTCTCTAGAAGTTCTGGTTCTAATTTTTGTGGGGTATCGCTAGATCCATCATTATTGTCCTCTTCTGGTTCTTGAGGCTTTTCAGGCCTAACCGGAAGGGTTTTATCAATGATCTTCCCACTCCTAAGAGTGGTGATGGATTTAGCATGCCCCATTTGATTTGAAGAGCTGGGATCACTTATCTCGTACTGAGGTTTAGAATTGGGGAGCGGTTGTGCAGGAAGCATCCCCTTTTCTATAACCGTCATACGAGAATCTATCTTTTGCATAAAATCTGTAAATCCTCGCATCGCCTGAGCCAGCTCTTGTATGGAATTTTGAACCGGTTCTTCTTGAGGTTTCCCCTGATTTGGATTTTGAAAAAAACCTTGGGGGGTAGTCGTTTGTCCATTTCTCCAACTAAAGTTTGGATGATTTTTCCAACCAGCTGGATTGTATGTATTGGAGTTGGGTCCAGTAAAAGGTCTTTGATAGTTGTTCACGGCATTGGCTTGTTCATTCAACACTCCTCGAAAGGCAGGTATTGTAGGACAGTTTTCAGTTGTGTGAATGTTGCAATCACAGATGCCGCAACAACTTCATTGACCTTATCCTTCTTTCCTTCCATGGCCTCAAATTTTCCTATGAGATTAGTCACTTTATAATTGAGATCATCCTCTTCTTTCAGGAGATACAATCCACCTTTCTCCTTAGATTGAGTTGGCCTAGACGTGGTGTTTGATTTTGGGTAATAGTCCCAAGATTGTGTTTTTTTTCAGCCAGACTGTCAAGGTAGTCCCCCATACCTCGTCGACATCTTTGTTAATGACTCTCCATTACACATTGTCTCGACCATTTGACGCATGGAAGAGGTCAGTCCATCGTAAAAAATTTGTAATGCGCCACGTTTCAAAGCCGTGTTGTGGGCATGAACTGACCAGATCCTTAAACCTTTCCCAACATTGAAAGAATTTCATCTTCCTTTTGGGCAAAGTTCATGATTGCTTTGCTGAGGGTAATTGTTTTATGATGTGGGAGAATTTCTTTATGAATTCCCTCTGCATATCATTCCATGTGCTAATGGATCGAGGACACAGTGAATGTAGCCACGTCTTAGCCTTCTCTTTTAAGGAAAAAGGAAAGAGTTTCAGCCTGATTGTATCCTCGGATACATTGGGAAAGTATAAGGTGGCTATAATCTCATCGAACTCTTTCAAATGTAAGTATGGACTTTCAGATTCAAGCCCATGGAATTTAGGAAGGAGTTGGATAACTCCTGACTTGATGTCCATCTGTCCTGTGTTTTCAGGAAGAACCATACATGAGGGCGTACTCACCCCCGCCGGTTGTAAATAATCTCGTAAAGTACGAGGCGGGGGTGCTTGATGCACCTCATTCTCATCATGTATTTTCTCATCCCTGTGGTGAGGTAGTGCTTGAGGTTGATTTGCAGCCATAACCTCAATTAACTCAGGGGAATTCGAGCGGTGTCTAATCCTGCGATGGACAGTCAACCCCTCGACTAATCCTCCTTCAGTCAAAAGACGTTGAGTGTTGTCACGAGCCCACTTGGGCATGAAACACTCACAGCCCTCAATTGATTTCTAAACCTAATCCTAAGAAAGAAAAAAAAAAATACTAGAAAGAAGAGAGGGTTGGAAGGAAGTTACCAAATTGAAGTCCCTAAGTTAAAACCTGCAAAATAAAACAAAACAAGTTAGTTTTTAAGGATAGTAAGCCTAAGAGTGAAAAAGGATTCTTAAGATGAAAAATAGTAATAAACTAAGTTCTAAACTAGAAAAGAGCAATCCCTGAAAAAGAATGGAAAACTTCTAAACAAATTAGGAAATTCTAAACTAGGAAATAAGTGAGAAATTAAAGAAATTTGAGAATTAGAAGGTAAAAGTTAGACAGAGCTTACCAAATTTAGAAATTAAAAACCTATAAAGCAGGAAAGTTAGTTTCTAAAATTAGAAATTTCCTAAAAAATGAAGACAAATCCTACTCTATAAATAGAAAGAAAGAAGAAGAAAGTTACCAATTTAGAAGTCTATCAGAGTCTACAAAACAAGAGAATTGAGTTAGTTTCTAAAAAGGAAACAAAGACTATCTAACACTTAAAGAAATTTAGAAAGTTACTAAAAATAGGAAATTTCAAAAAAAGGAAGCCTGAAAATTCTAAAACTAAAAATCCTAAAATTAAAAGAGTCCTAATCTTACACTAATCCTAATACCAGTTAATTTCAGAAAAATCGTAACCGTCAGTCCCCGGCAACGGCGCCAAAAACTTGTTCACTCCCCAAGTATAGGGTTGTGATGTAGTAATAATCTCGGTAAGACCGAGGTCAAATCCACAGGGACTGAAACCTGTACGTTATCTGAAAATAACCAGAACTAAAACTATGCTAAGATGAAATCTAAAACGATTGTAATGTGAAGAATGATGGTGAAATAATTATCTAAAACTTAAGAAATTCAGAGGTAGGAAACTAGGGATTCAGAGGATCCACTTGTAGAGATCAGGGAGATTAAAGGTGTAACTATGAAAATCAAACTGAACTGACCTTGATATCGTCTTCAAAAGATGAAAGGTATATGAATTAGAATGGATTCCATCACCAAACCATGCCCAAGAGACAAAGTAAACAACAGAATTAAACTAATTACCAACCAATCAATGTATGAAAATTAGGAAGGGTACCGACATCCAACCATGCCCAGGAGACGATGGTGAACAACAGGGCTTCCTGACGTCAGATACATAAAAAGGAAAGGAAATATTCAAAGCCATTGCAGACCCATTGTAATTTCAGTCACAACAGACCATTAAAGACTAAAAACATTCCTTTAATTAAACTAAAATCAAGGTCGTTTATAAATTAAAAATTAATTCAATGGCACAACGTAAAACCTCCCATCACACCACAAGCTTCACCCCTTAGCCCTAGCTTAGGGGTTTAGCCCAACATGGTAGGCTAAATCTCAAAAGGAAGAAAAAGAAAAAGAAAAAGGAAACAGAGAAACAACCTCTGTCTAGTGCTCCCTGTCCAAGCTCCAGCCAACTCCCTGTCCAAGCTCCCTGTCCAAGCTCCGATCCCAAGCTCCGATGTCTCTCTCCCTTTTATAAAGGCAGCAGGACGCGTGTTGCGAAACAGAGTTCGCACTGCCATACGCTGTGAAACTCAGTGGACCTACAATCAACATCAGTGGTGAAATCCAGTCCGTCCATTGGTTTCAGGAAGAAAAACTGTCCAGAAAGAGAGTTTTTGTTTGATTTCAGTGTGGCCCACAGCTGCTTTAGTCCACCGTCCATCTTGCGTTGGATAATGATCTACGCATGTCCCCCGTGCATGGACCAAAATTCCACCATGGATAGAGTATTTTGGCCCTCCTGAGGCATTTGAACAGTTCAGATCACTGATTCGAAAGCTGAATGGGCCCCACTACTCAAAACCGGCGGACGTCAGTCCGTCCGCTGGTTTGTTTGCGCAGAGGAGAGAGAGAGTTCGGGTGGGAGTCGGTCAGCGCACTGGTCCCTGTTCGGAAAGATCTGATCAGAAAATCCGATCACCATGTTGTGGTGGTGGGGCCCACCAACTTCATGAATCTCTTTTTGAAGTCGCAGCATCGAAACAGGGTCTGACGCTGTTTGGTTTGCAAACCATCTGCACACGTGTGGGATGTTGTCGACGTGTGAACCCAACTGAAGTGGGGTCGAAATTTCCCTCTGAACAGGATAGACGGTCTGGATCAGTGGTTCAACTGATGGGTGGGCCCCACTGAAGGAGAATAGCGGACGCAAGTCCTTTTCGCATCGCCTGAGCGTTGATGCTGTGGGGTCCATGTTCGGGAGTTTACAACGAAATCCACTCCGTTCATTAGTCTGCTCTCGAAAAACCGTTCGGAGATGAATGGTTTTGAAATCTTGATACTGTGGCCCACTGAGTTCATGCTTCAGCCGTCTGATCTGCGTTCGGGACTCCCCGTACATGCACTGTTTGTGAAAATCAGTCCACAGATCAGATTGTGGTCGGTTTGACCTCCTGAACTCGGTGAACGGTGTGGATCATCGAAATAAGTGATGATGGTGGCCCACCAAAAAATCGAACACAGCCCCTGTTTGCGTAAATCTTGCTTTCTATTTCGGTCGGGTCAGCGACCGCTTGACCGTTTTCGGTGATCCAGTGCAACTCCTGTGCACGTGAGCCGTGCACACTCAAGTCATGTAAAGTGGTCACATCTTATGCGTCAAGAAATCCGCTCGGTCCATCCTCTTTTCCAGCTCATTTCATGGGTTGAGACTTGAATTGAAGCATAGCCCGTTATCAGGTGGGCCCTAAATCAGAAATTTACAGGCTGATCTATCCGTTAGCTCACTTCCACAAGGATCCAATTGCTGAGATTTGACGTGTACGGTTAATTTGTGGTCCTCAGGCCATGTGTGTAGTTTCACGCCGATCGGATGGTGGAAACCCTGTGATCTTGCATTCTGGTTGGTTTTCAAGCCCGTTAAATGCGAACGGCCTGATTTCCTCTGATCTCTCTGCCGTGCAAATCCATCAATTTCAGTCCCTGGAGTTCGTCCATTGCCTTTGGTGTCCTTAGAGCGTTAAATCTTGGCTTTTAGCATCTTTTTCAGTTCACGCTGGTAAATGTACCTTGCATCACAAACACGATTAAAATAGGGCATTAAATGGTATCATGTTTGTAAATCCAAGCAATAGTTGGGGGTCTGATATGTAATATTTGACCCTCAACAGGGTCTTAACCCAGGTTTTAGTTAAATGTCTAGATTCTAGGATTTTAGTGCTAATTGATGTACATTTGACCATAACGCTAATAATGTTAATAATTTCATGGTGGTCATTAACATTAGAGATATAATAATTATTGTGATTAAAATAAGTGGTATGCTTTACTATCTATGATAATATTTAAGGATGAAGAATAAAACACTTATATTTATCAATTGTAATAACAATGTTGAGGCCTGGTCCCTATGTTTCTTGACCTCAACAACCAGGTGGGGCTCATCGGGCTTTACCCAAAGCTATGAGGATTGGACCCAATAGTCCATGGCCCAATGGGACCGACCTGGTCCATCCGTGTGGCCCGCCCATTGCATATGGTACATGCACCAAAACCTCAATGATGGAGAAATATTTGTTAAACTTTTTAATAGGCCGACGACTAATAAACAATTATGAAAGAAAGATACAAAAGTGAGCACCCGCTCGACCAATACAAAGTTCAAATGTCCTATAGCCAGGATCTTCATGTTGGGAGGTTTTCGCTGCATAGGCCATCAGTAGTGAGGCCCACCACATTAGCGCTTAGATCATCATTGGCCTATTTGCGCGGCTGGGCTTAACACAAGCCCATGACATTTGTAACTATCTCCAACGGAATCAACAACTGCAACTGATTTCTTGTTATAGCTGCTGCAACTGCCTGATTCTATCTAGGCTATGATGATCATCCTTATCGATTTCTGATCCAGGAAACCCAATTCAAGATGAGTCTAAATGTAAGATCAAGAGAAAGAAAGATGATTTGGTGTGTAGGCCGAGGAAGAGCTTGTATGGGCTGAAACAAGCTCCACGGCAATGGTACAAAAAGTAAAACTCGTTTATGTTGAAATATGGGTATGACAGAATGGAATCGGACCACTGTGTGTTCATGCGCAAGTTCTCAGATAGTGATTTCCTAGTACTGCTCTTATACGTTGATGACATGCTTATCATGGGAAAAGACATCAAGAAGATTGACAGGCTGAAACCGGAGTTGGGCAAGTCTTTTGCGATGAAAGACTTGGGCCCGGCTAGACAGATCCTAGGAATGGAGATAACCCGTGACAGAAGCAGCAGGAAGCTCTGGCTGTCACAAGAACGGTATATTGAGAAAGTCCTAGAGCGGCTCAATATGAATGCAGCGAAGCCGGTCGGTACTCCACTAGATGGTCACTTCAGATTGAGCGACAGGCAGTGTCCCAAGACAAAGGCAGAGGTGGAAGAGATGCAGAAGATACCTTACGCGTCAGCGTAGGAAGTTTGATGTATGTTATAGTGTGTACATGCCAGACATAGCATATGCGGTTGGTATGTCAGTATCTCCCGGTATTCCAATCCTGGCAAAGAGCGTTGGTCAGCGGTGAAATGGATACTACGTTATCTAAGAGGCTCATCTAGGTTGAGCCTATGCTATGGTGATGGTAAACCTGTGTTAGAGGGCTACACAAATGCAGATATGGCAGGTGACATAGTCTCCAGGAAGTCTACATCGGGGTTCATGTTCACATTTGCAGGGGAAGCGGTTTCTTGGCAGAGCAAGCTACAGAAGGTCGTAGCATTGTCGACGACAAAGGCCGAGTACATTGCAGTCATAGAGGCATGTAAAGGATGCTTTAGATGAAGAGGTTCCTACAGGAACTTAGCCTAAAGCAGGAGGAGCACGTGGTCTATTGCGATAGTCAGAGTGTTATACACTTGAGCAAGAATCCAAGTCAGCATTCCAAGTCGGAGCACATAGAGATTCGGTATCACTGGATCAGGGATACTTTGGAACAAAAGGGGTTACAGCTTGAGAAGGTTCACACGGACGATAATGGGTCAGACATGATGAACAAGGCTTTGCTCAAGGGCAAGTTTGAGGTTTGTAAAAACCTGGCTGGCTTGAAGGTGGATCCCTCCTGGGTCAAAAAGGGGGAGATTTGATGGAATTTTTTCTCCGTCTTCGACCGGTCCTGAGCCCCGCTCGACTGGTCGTGGGAGGCGCTCGACCAGTTGTAGGTTCGAGCCCTGGCACGACTCAAAGTCCAGCGAGTTCGTGCTGTTTTTTCTCGGAGGCTAAGACCAGTCTTGGAATTCCAGGATCATTCGAAGGTGGGCTTCGACCGGTCATGGACAGGCTTCGACTAGTCGAAAATTACGCAGTTTGTTCCGCGATTTTGCGCGAAACTGCGGATTTGAGTCCTTTCGCAACTGGGATGCGGAAAGGAGTTTCCCAAAACTATAAAGGGGTTGCCTAGGATTTTCTAGGTAATGCAAGAGGGTTTCCTAAAGCTTTATAAGGAATTTGCTAAAGGATTTAGGGCTATCAAAGGTGAGAGAGAGGGAGGAAGAGAGAGAGGAAGCTTATAGAAGGGAGGTTCTGCTCGTGGAGATTATCTACTGTGCAATCTATATCTCAGCGATTCTATGTCCTCGTAATCGGTTAGATCTCTCCGTTTTCCTCTATTTCTCTTACTGTTTATCCACTCTTGCGTGAGTGAAGAAGGTTGTAACGTTCTACTTCATCATAGTGGATTGTTGATTTGGACGAGGTCCCGTGGTTTTTTACCTCTTGAGGGTTTTCCACGTAAAAATCTCTTGTGTGGTGTGTGATTGATGCATTGATTGTTTTCATTGCTTTATTATCCATAATTCTGATTTGTTCTGGAGGGCTAGATCCTAAGGTTTTGTGCAAGGCCCCCAACAAAAAAAAAATAAATAAAAAGTCTCATCCAATCTTACTCTGTTTCAATCTTATTTTAATTTTGAATTCATTTCTAGATATAAATTTTAAAATTCAAATTAAACGTAGGGAAAATTGAGAAAAGGCAAACAGGGAAATTACGTGAGGGACCCACCATTAGTAGTTGACCACACGTCGGCCACATGGGCATATGTCCAATAAAAATGTGACGGCTCATTAAAGGAATGGGTGGATCTGATTTATGCTTACCTCTGGTAGAGATCAGTTATTAGTGCGAGTTGGGCTATCGCGGTCCTTACAGTAAAGAGGCTACAACTGGAGATAGATGCAAGGTAGGCTTTTGTTTTTTAGATACGAGTGATGTTAAGGAACTTATCTAGTTGGGTGAGGGGCCAGCGGGAATGACCATTAACGCATACATGGAAGAAGGGAAATCCAAATATCAGCTTGATCCAAAACTTTTCTGGCCCTTATAACTTTTTAATGGTGGGCGTCACTCTCCCCACTGTTTTCCGTGGACTCATTCTCTGGATCATGCCCTAATATAATCTCCCCAAATGGATGAACGGTGTGGATACAAAACATACATGATGGTTGGGACCACAGAACTTAGTGACGTCACTTCAATGTGAGTCTTGCCTCTGCAATGGCACTCCTTGAGGCGCCCATATCTCACACACGTGTCGCTACCTTAGGCCCACCATGCATACGTGCCGCGATCACCACTTTAGCTGCGATCACTCCAAGAACGCAGTCTGCCAGCGACCCGAGCCTACGTTCAACATGGGCTCACTGAGCCTGGGTCATGACCGGGTGCACCTCCGTTCTTGTTTTAGTAGCGAAGTACACGGTCGCAGCCACGGGTTCTGGCATATGGCTCGAACCATTGCTAGCGGGCTTGCTGGGGTACGTACTAGCAGACTTTGGCACGAGTGTATACCACTGGGCCATCGACAACTACGGCGATATATACATCAATGCCTATTTTTGGTCCTCAGATCGAGGCCTTCTAGGACACCACAGGTGGCCCAGGACGATCATACGGCAGCAATTCGCCAACAATCTCCACTCACTCGCACGTGCCATAGCATTCGTGCATTCGTGCTGTCTAGTGATGGATTGTGCACACGTTCGTTGCAGTGTGCTCGGGCTGCATCATGTTTAGCCAGCAGTTCCATGCATGGGCCCACAGTACCAAGAGCCAATTGCCACCGTTGTTTTTGGCATTGCAAGATGCAGGCGTGCTGGTCTCACATGCGAAGCATGCGGCACATCACCGTTCCCCTACCAACAACTACTGCATCGTTAGCGGTGTGTAGATTGAGTTCGGATGACCCTAAATTTTTGAGGCTACGAGATGATCTTGTTCTTTAAGTTCAGGTGCGGCCACGGTCATGGAGTGAGCCTAACTCCAATTGGACGGAAGATGCTGATGCCACGTATGAAAGATTGCACATGTGTGATCCAATGTGGAGCTAGCACAATTACACGCGCTTGAAGGTCACACACGAGTGAATAAGTGGCACATTTTTTGCATGTTCGAGTTCTATAAATCAGCTTTTCGTGCAATGTTTTCATTGATTTTGATTGTCCAATAAATGTTAATACGAAAATTGATGTTTTTTTTACAAATCAAAGTATCATGTTGGAGCATCCATAGGTGGTGAAATCTCACCATGCGTGAGTGTGTGGGGGTGTGTGCGTCTGCGCGTATGTTAAAAAAAAAAAAAAAAAAAAGTATCATGTTGGACGCAGTACTGAAAATCATTTATTACAAACGTACCATTGTGTAGGTCATCGGTACCATGAAAACGGTAGACCCCACCATGATGATGACCCTTCTCCAAAATCAAGCTGATCCGCTCATTAGGTGGACCACACCCGTATGTTAAGTAACGCTATTGGTTGTCCATAGATAATGGTGTGGACCTCACCCGACTAGGGGTGCACACGGGTCGGTTTGGTCCGGTTCTGGGGTGAAACCGGAACCGAACCGTTCCTAACGGTTCTAGAATATTCGGAACCGGAACCGGACCGTTGGCACCCTAGAACCGAACCGGAACCAAACCGTTAAAACCGGTTCAGTTCCGGATCGGTTCCACGGTTCCGGGCTTTTTATAATCCAGACCAATTGAATGTTTATTTTTATTATCTAGACCATGTCCATCCATGTTGTGGTTTAGATATTGTATAAGGTGTGCAAAAATACATTTATGAAAATAATTAAATGGTGCATTATAAACCATAAATCATGAGTCAAATATGGAAACAATCAAATGATTCTTGGTTCGGTTCCAAGTTCGGTTCCACGGTTCGGTTCTACGGATCGGATCCACGGTTTGGTTCTACGGATCGGTTCACGGTTCGGTTCGGTTCTACATACCCCCAAACCGAGAATCGAACCGATGTAACCGGTTCTTTGATTTTTAGAACCGAAACCGGAACCGGTGCACTATAGAACCGAACCAAACCGGACCGTTTGGTCGGTTCCGGTCCGGTCGACTGCTTTTTCTGTCAAGTGATGTTCATGGTGGGACATTCCGTTTTCATGGTACACAAGTTGGACAGAAAGGGCATGTTTCTTTTCTCCTTGGAGGATTGAGGGCTTCGTTTCCACCGTTAAACGGCACATGTGGGATTGATCTGGGCCACTTATCAATATGTAGCGGGTAATGTTATCGTTTGAATATGGATGAGCAAATATTGCTTCCGTAAGCTTACGAATACCTGCACCAGTGAAATGCAAAAGGTAATGGGGGAGCCGATATTGGCTGAGACCATCCGATGCCAAAGTAGGTCAGATTAAATGAGCACTGAGTTATGAATTTTTTGCTTACCTTCATCGGTAGACGTGATGGTTATTTATAGAATGCCTTGGTGACTACTAAGCTTGTGTATCTTAGTAGGATCCACTGAAGGGTCCAAATTCAAATGAGGATTTTCTTATGAAAATATTGTCGAGCTTGTTTACGGACTCGGAATGATCTTTGGTTAGGATCTCATCGATTTTATCCTTTCTTAGTATGATGCGGGATTCTCACCGGATATCCTTCTTCCTATGTCGAGGTCGGTTTGATTAGCTCGATGGTCAAGGCCTATCACTGAGTTCTGCCTTTGAACAGCTCAACTTAGCACGTAGGTCATTCCATGGAGCTAGTTAGTTTCAAGCCTTAGCTTAGTATTAGCTTTTTGGGTGGGCCCATCTTGCACAATGAATAAGTTGATGACTTGAGGAGCCCGTTCAGGCGAATCCCGATTAGTGTTATTCTAAGATTCCCTCCTTTGTGGCCCGTTGCTCTTTGTAACAGGTCATTTTGATTTCCCCCCTAACATATACCATGAATATTCCATATGACACAAATAATGGGAGCATACTCATCAGGTGGGCCATGCATCTACGTTAAATGTGAAATGTTGGATTTTTTTATTTTTTTTATTTTTTATATATTTTTTTAATTTTATAACTTTGATTTTCTCTCATACGAGTGTACTCTGATCTCCCTCATCAGGGGGACCAAAATTATTTTTGGTCAAGGGCATGTTGTGTCACAGTGTACACTATCTGAGTGAACGGTCTTGATCTTTGCATGCATCTGATGGAAGGAATGATTTCCCACTGAGGTTTTCAACTCAGATGATCTTCTTGATGGATAATCAGTGCTCTCAAGTGTTTGTCTCTCTGTCTTTCTCAGCCAGTGACATAGCTTAAAAGACACGGACGCAACATGCCTGCAATCATTTTGAATATCTCACGATATGCGGTAATGTAATTTACCAAATTTCTAATGCAAGATTCTCAAAATCGCTTACAAATTTTAGAAGTTCATCTAATTTTGAAACATCTTATGATAATATTTTATTTTAAGCAAAAATTTCCCGATAATATTGCGAGTAAACACCGTGATAGGAAGACCTCCGGCTAAATTCCCATGCCAAGAAATTGCGGAGTACGAGATTCGTGATTGTGCCTGTGACCTGGGTTAAAGTGCACTATGGGCCCACCATGATCTTTTTGTTACATCCACTCCGTTCATCCGTTTTGGTAGCTCATATGAAGTCATTAGTCAAATATAAGGGAGTTTCGGTAGCTCATATGAAGTCATGAGTCCAATCAGGAGGGAGATTCAAAATCAAGTGGGCCACACCACAGGAACCGGTGGGGATTGAACGCCCTCCATTGAAACTTTATAGGAGGAAGAAGGAAGTTTTGGATCATGATGATATTGATTTCCATTTGGGAATCACCTTATGAATGCATTAGATGGCATATAAACATCATGGTGGTCCTGGGAAGGTATGAACGGTGACGTTTACATCCCCACATTTTCTTGTGGTGTAGCCCACTTGTGCATGTTTACATTCCTACTTTTTCTTGTGGGGTGGCCTATTTGAGCTTTAAGTCTCTTGAGTGTGAGCTATTGTCCTAAAATAAGCTCGCAGAACGATCGGACCAAATAGATATAACATCGATATCACTGTGGGCCACAAACCTTAGTAAATGGGCAAGTCATGTCCTAAAAGGCCCCACATGTTTATAGCAAGTTGATGATCAGATGCACGTGACACATCTTTTTTCTTTTTCCGGCCAACATATCCAATCCGTACTCGAAAGGTGGGCTCCACCATGATTATCAACTGATATGAAAATCAAGCCTATATACTCGTTAGGCAAACCAGTCCAATTACTCATACAACTGGGTGTTCTTTTATTTTGATGTGATACTGTTCCAATCAGTGAGTGGATCGGCCTAATTATTTTTTTTTTTCAAAAGAAGCTCTGTATAAATATGAGCAAGACTATTACAGCACCATATGAAGTAGGCAACCCATGACCAAAAAACAGGGATCGGCCTGATTTTCATATCAGGCAATCATCATGGTTTGGCCCACCTTTTTTCAGGATTAATATACGCATGTGACATGTTAGTGAGACAATAATTATAAAAATGTAGCTGATTATGTCTGGTGTGTAACCCACCTTTATGAGCCCAGCTAGTGCCTGTAAACTGGTGCCACAGGGACCATTTGTTGCACCCATCTGAAGAAAAATGTGGCTTTTGGACTTTGAGCTCAGAAGAAATATGCTCAACCCATGGGGTCTTATTCGGAGTAGGAGATGTTGAAAATAATAGATAATATTTTGCATATGAAGCTCAGTACTCCCTCTATTTTTTTGTTTGGAATTGGGAGCTAATGATGCTATGTATCCGTATTTCATCCCTTAGTTTTTTTTTAAAAAAAAAAAAAAGAAAGAAAAAGAGTCTCATCCAATTTTACTCCGTTTCAATCTTGAATTTAATTTTGTATTCATTTCTAAATATAAATTTTAGAATTCAAATTAAACGTAGAGAAAAATGAGAAAAAGGCAAATGGGGAAATTACGTGAGGGACCCACCATTAGTAGTTGACCACACGTCGGCCACATGGGCATATGTCCAAAAAAATATGTGACAGCTCATTAAAGGAATGGGTGGATCTGAATTGTGCTTACCTCAGGTAGCGATAAGTTATTAGTGGAAGTTAGGCTATCGCAGTCCTTACAATAAGGAGGCAACGATGAATCTGATTTATGCTTACCTCAGGTAGTGATCAGTTATTAGCGCCAGTTAGGCCACCGCAGTCCTTACAATAAAGAGGCAACGACTGGACATAGATGCAAGGTTGGATTTTTTTTTTTTTATATTTTTTTATAAAGATGTGAGTGGTGTTAAGGACCTTATCGTGTTGGGTGAGGAAGGTTGGCTTTTTTTAGATGCGAGTGGTGTTAAGGGCCTTATCTAGTTGGGTGAGGGGCCCGCAGGAATGACCACTAACGCAGATATGGAAGAAGGGAAATCACAAATATCACTTTTTAATGGTAGGTGTCACTCTCCCCACTGTTTTCTGTGGTGGGGCCACTAGAGATTTTGATCGGACTCATTCTCTGGATCATGCCGTAATATAATCTCCCCAAATGGATGGACGGTGTGGATACAAAACATACATCATGATTGGGCCCATAGAACTTGGTGACGTCACTTCAATATCAGTCTTGCTTCTGCAATGGCACCCCTTGAGGCGCCCATATCACACCCACACGTGTCGCTACCTTGGCCCACCATGCATACGTGCCGCGATCACCAATCTAGCTGCGATCACTCCAAGAACACATTCTGCCAGCGACCCTAGCCTACGTTCAACATGGGCTCACCGAGCCTGGGTCATGACCGGGTGCACCTCCGTTCTTGTTTCACTAGAGAAGTCCACGGTCGCAGCCACGGGTTCTGGCATGTGGCTCGAACCATTGCTGGCGGGCTTGCTTGGGTACGTACTAGCAGACTTTGGCATGAGTGTATACCACTGGGCCATCGAAAACTACGGCAATACATCAATGCCCATTTTCGGTCCTCAGATCGAGGCCTTCCAAGGCCACCACAAGTGATCCAGGATGATCACACGGCGGCAATTCGCTAACAATCTCCACTCGCTCGCACGTGCCACAGCATTCGTGCTTCTGCCCATCAACTTGCTGCCAAGTGAAGGGATTTTGCACACGTTCGTTGCAGTGTGCTCGGGCTGCATCATGTTTAGCCAGCAGTTCCATGCATGGGCCCACAGTAACAAAGAGCCAATTGCCACCATTGGTTTTGGCATTGCAAGATGCAGGCGTGCTGGTCTCACGCGCGAAGCATGCGGCACATCACCGTTCCCCCTACAACAACAGCTACTGCATTGTTAGCGGCGTGTGGAATGAGTTCTTGGATGAGCGTAGGTTTTTCGAGGCCATGGAGATGATCGTGTTCTTTAAGTTTGGGGTGCGGCCACGATCATGGAGTGAGCCTAAATCCAATTGGACGGAAGATGGTGATGCCACGTCAGCACAGATTGTACATGTGTGATCCAATGGTGGAGCGCAATTACACGCATGAAAGGTCACACGAGTGGAATAAGTGGCACATTTTTTGCATGTTCGAGTTCTGTAAATCAGCTTTTCATGCAAATATCTTCATTAATTTTGATTGTTCAATAAATGTTAATACGAAAATTGATATTTTATTACAAATCAAAGTATCATGTTGGACGCAGTACTGAAAATCATTTATTACAAAAGTACCATTGTGTAGGTCATCCGTACCATGAAAATGGTAGGCCCCACCATGATGATGGCCCTTGTCCAAAATCAGGCTGATCTGCTCATTAGGTGGACCACACCTGTATGTTAAGTAAGGCTGTTGGTTGTCCATTGATAATGGTGTGGACCTCACCCGACTGCTTTTTCTGTCAAGTGATGTTCATGGTGAGACATTCCGTTTTCATGGTACACAAGTCGGACAGAAAGGGCATGTTTCTTTTCTCCTTGGAGGATTGAGGGCTTGGTTTCCACAGTTAAATGGCACGTGTGGGATTGATCTGGGCCGCTTATCAATATGTAGCGTGTAATGTTATCGTTTGAATATGGATGAGCAAATATTGCTTCTGTAAGCTTATGAATACCTGCACCAGTGAAATGCAAAAGGTATTGGGGGAGCTGTTATTGGCTGAGACCCTCCGATGCCTAAGTAGGTCAGATTATAAGAGAAACGAGCATTGAGTTATGAATTTTTTGCTTACCTTCATCGGTAAACATGATGGTTATTTATAGAATGCCTTGGTGACTACTAAGCTTGTG
The DNA here is from genome assembly GCA_021015155.1 of Magnolia officinalis. Taxonomy (NCBI): domain Eukaryota; kingdom Viridiplantae; phylum Streptophyta; class Magnoliopsida; order Magnoliales; family Magnoliaceae; genus Magnolia; species Magnolia officinalis. The sequence continues at coordinate 9,474,458 of JAJHSJ010000002.1, read as the reverse complement.
TATCTCAGTATGATCCACTAGAGGATCCAAATTCAAATGAGGATTTTCTTATGAAAATATTGTCGAGCTTGTTTACCAGCTTGGAATGATCTTTGTTTAGGATCTCGTCGATTTTATATTTTCTTGGTATGATGCGGGATTTTCTCCCGATATCCTTCTTTCTATGTTGAGGTCGGTTTGATTAGCTCTATGGTTAAGTCCTGTAACTGAGTTCTGCCTTTGAACAGCTCGGCTTAGCACATAGGTCATTCCTTGGAGCTAATTAGTTTCAAGCCTGAGCTTGGAATTAGCTTTTTGGGTGGGCTCATCTTGCACAATGAATACGTTGATGACTTGAGGAGCTTCAGGCGAATCCCGATTGGTGTTATTCTAAGATTCCCTACTTTGTGGCCCGTTGCTCTTTTGATTTCCCCCCTAACATATACCATGAATATTCCACATGACACAAATAATGGGAGCATACTCATCAGGTGGGCCATGCATCTACGTTAAATCTGAAATGTTGGATTTATTTATTTATTTTTTAACTTTGATTTTCTCTCATACGAGTGTACTCTGATCTCCCTCACCAGCGGACCAAAATTATTTTTGGTCAAGGGCATGTTGTGTCACAGTGTACACTATCTGAGTGAACGGTCTTGATCTTTGCATGCATCCGATGGAAGGAATGATTTCCCACTGAGGCTTTTAACTCTGATGATCTTCTTGATGGAAAATCAGTGGCTCTCAAGTGTTTCTCTGTCTTTCTCAGCCAGTGACATAGCTTAAAAGAGACGGACGCAACTTGCCTGCAATCATTGTGAAAATATCCCCGAGATTTTGAATATCTGACGATATGCGGTAATATAATTTTACCAAATTTCTAATGCAAGATTTTCAAAATCGCGTACGAATTTTAGTAGTTTATATAATTTTGGAAATATCTTATGATAATATTTTATTTTCAGCAAAAAATTTCTGAATAATATTGCGAGTAAAGGCCATAATAGGAAGACTTCCGGGTAAATTCCCATGCCAAGAAATTGCCTAGTACGAGATTTGTGGCTGTGCCTGTGACCCGGGTTGAAAATAGTAGATAATATTTAAAAAAATGAAATTAAATAATAAAATAAAGTAAAAAAAAAATATAACATTTGTTTGAGCCGAGGTGTGACTGAGTCCCTTGGCTTGAAACCAAATTTGTCCTCATTGGACCGCATCCCCAATACAACAAGAATCTTGACAGTTGGCCTCCATAATACAATGACGATTATGATCTGGTCCCAATGGTACATTCACCGTAGCTCGAACGATCTTGCTTAACTTAACCAAAAAACTTATTTTAAAAGGACAAGAGAGAAATTATGGTTTTTAAATGATTAAGTTATATATATTATATATATATATATATATATTATATATATATATATATATATATATATATATATATATATAACACAATTAGGTGCTTAAAGCACAATTTCAAATGGGTTAGGTCGGTTGGGTTTGAACCCAGTGCGACTACCTGAACACGTCACACAACCATGGTTATGATGCGCACTTTGTAAGAGATGATCCAACTCAAATGGCTATTTATCCTTGTTGGCTAAAGCCTTGTACAATCACATCTCTTGTATACATGAGATTTCTTTAGTTCTTTTTGATTATGGCAAGAAAAATCCTAAAAAACAAACACTTTTAAAACAAAGAAACTTGAAGGAAAAGCCGGAATATCTTGCTAATCCGCTCTGCCCTAATAAACTTGGATAGTTGATCATCTATTCCTTAATTCTCCATTCATGACAACTGATCATATTAGATTACATGATGAGTATGTTCCTCTGGCTATATACCACCTAGAATGGAGACGGTCTGGATTGAGTTACACGTGTACCCACTATACAGTGGATTCATGATCATGACTTGTGGGCATGGGATGATTCAAGTGGACTACCTATGCTCCATATGATAGACTTTGGTTTCAGCTGTTTATACCATTTCCATGCTGTCCTCGATAAAGTTAAGGAGAATGTTATAATCTGGTCGGTCCTACTCTCTCTTGCTAGCTTGTCGCGCACCTGCAAAACAAAGAGACGCTAGGGGTGCCGGTTGTACCCGGGGACCTTCCGATGCCTAAGTTAGGGTAGGCTCACAATGGGTGTAGTTGGATTAGGGCAGTTGTAAATACCTTTCTAATGAGTAGGGTGCCTATTATAACCCTCTAGGTCACTTACATGTTGTGGTGAATCTGCTAGAGGGACCCTTATCATAGAATGAGTCCGTCCCCAAATATAT
>JAJHSJ010000002.1:9386892-9472084 GCA_021015155.1 Magnolia officinalis | reverse complement strand
TTATGATGTGACCCTTATGTCTCAATGCTAGAGTCACGAGTTTCACCCTCTCTTAGACAGTCCAATCAATCAACATGATTTGTCTATTAACTTCTAAACTATTGTGATGTAACCCCATGTCTCAACACTAGACTCACCTGTTCCACCCTCTCTTGGACAGTCCGATTAATCAATTTGATTTGTCTATTAATGTCTAAACAATTGTGAGGTGACCCTATGTCTCAATGCTAGACTCACGAGTTTCAACACAGGTGATGGGCTCAAGCACCCATGATGGTCTGAGTGTGCCCGCGTGTGTGTGGGTTGTATGAGTGCCAGCGCCCAAAAAAAAAACTCAACTTTTAAACAATTTAAGAAATATCATGCAAACATCAAATTGATGTGACCATCCACTCCATCTTTGATTTTGCCTTATTTTCCATAACCGTTGATTCTCCAAGCAATGGATGTACCTGGTTACCATTGTCCAACAAAAATAATTCTTCGGAATAGTTAGTAATTCTTGTGAGGACCTTAAAATAATATAGATTAAATTGTCGAGTGGATTGATTTTTAGATTTTTTTTTTTTTTTTTTTTTTTTAAATTTTTTTTTAAAATCTCCATATTAAAGGTCGTTGATCAAATGGTAGTATTTGTCAAATTAACACACTAGGTTTACATATTAGTAACCCATAGTAACCCATGAAATATGTGTTTGGACAATAAACAGTTTGGATCAATGGATTGGACTGTCTAATTGTCATTATAACTGCTTAGAGAACTTCTTGATCAAAGTAAACCATCAGTTGAATGAGGTTAGTGCAAGTTTTATCAATAAATAAATAAACACATAAAAAATATATATATAAATAATGAAAAGGGTTGGTGTGTATTTGGTTTGATAAATTCGTGGGAAGTGCAAAGTAAAGTAGCCATCATTACAATCTTTAAGTTTGTTGAAATAGGAATTATGACTCGTTATTTAAGAGTCAAATGCACAAGAAGTAGGTAAATTAAATTAGAATCATTACATTTTTATGATATAAAACTATCAATTTTATGTGGCGATTTCAAGAATAAATAAGTGATGTAGCAAAATCATCATTGTAGTTAAATTAATGTAGGTAATGTCACCACACATTAAAAGGAGTAAATAACCATTGCCCACTTACAGCCATTGTAATTGGAAAACCAAAGAGGCCTTTTTAATAAATAATCATGCACCATCTTGCTCATGTACATGAGGAGATTTGGTAGGTGGTTTGGTTGCAGGAAGAATGTTACACATGTGCAAATCCATACCATTAATGAGAAGCACCACACCATATGTGCCCTAGCCCAAAACCTCATTTTCTTTGTTTTCATTTTTTTAATGGCAGCATACCTGATGAGTGAACCATGGCCGTGGTGATGGTGCATGTCCCACCAGTAAACAAACCAGAGCCATAAGACGGTTCTTTTTCTTCTTCTTCTTCTTCTTCTTCTTCTTTCATAAGACCGTTCCTTTGATTCAACATGAAAATAAAAATAAAAATGCAGACGATAATGTTCTTGAGCACTCAGATTAGTGTGAAGATAAACGCGGCGAACATGAATGATTTCACAGCCTTGGATGTCTTCCCAATTTATCCTAGTAACTCAGTAGACACGGACATGGTGAAGGAACTCCGACATAAGGGAGCTGAAAGATCCGGGGAAATGTTCACAGAAAAAGCAGATAACGAAATAAAGAATGTATTAATGTTGGTGGGCACATTAGCTGCGATCCTATGCTTCCAAACGGCCCTCGTCCCACCTGGCAGTCTTTGGCAAGATGATTTTAACATGGGTTTCAACAACACCTCAGATAAGAAAAATCACACCGTGGGCACATCCATTTTGGCTGATAAGGAGCCTCGGGGGTTCCTAATGTTACAGACATCCAACTATTTGGTGTATTACTTGTCCTTGTTCTTAATCTTAACATGCACAATTTCGGGCAGACTTGGATTTGAAGGGAAATTGTTTTCTCCTGCGGTATTGTATATTATGTTCACTCTTGTGTCAGAAATGATTAATTTATCTTTGCAACAAGGTTCACACACCTGAAGGATTTCCAGATGATTTAGGCTGGGTACTGAATGGGATGCATATAACGCTCTTTGCTTTACTTATCTGCACTGCTTTCTTGTTTTACCATTTGGTGGCTCAAGATCTTTATTTGAAGAGGTGACAGACAGCAGCAAGAAAAAGCGGCGGCAGAAATGTTGACACGGGGACTAAGCAGTGTTCTTGAATCATGTCATTTCCATCCATTGTGTTCTTGCCATAATGTATGTTATTAGAGTACATGATGGAAACTATTTAGGTGGATTTATGTACGTCTGTTAAGATTTCTAGTGTCTCACATCTTCTATACATTTTTCTTATTGTCAATGAAATAAATAAGTTATAGTTTCCACAATGTAATCTCTTATGATTTAACATATTATCAAAGTATATAGTCTTTTATAATCTTTTGTGTTAGGCTTTTGGATCGAATTTATTATTGTGTGTGGCTTTTGGACTAACTTAGGGAGTAAATTATCATGCTTCAAAATGTTGGGTGAATTATTCCACACTTTATTGCATGGGAATTATTGTAGGATAGAAATTACAGCAACCAAAATTAACTTCAGTGAGCTGTGTTATGAGTAAAATTGGATTCACCTAGTACCCGGAATATGACAAAGAGATTATTATAAGAAGCTCCCCAAAGAAGGTTCGCACCGACCCGACCTCAGGTGTCGACCCCGACCTCCACAACCAGCCCAAGTGGCGGCTACAAGCACTGACCTTGGCTGTCAAGTTGAGACCTCACGTGACAGTCTCCACCATCAACCTTAGAGGTTGGCCTCGTCTACTAACCTCGGGGGATGGCCTCGGCCGTCAACCTCGAAGGTCGGCTTCGACCAATGACCTTGGCCTCGGATACTGATCGCTACCTCAGAATAGAAAGTATCCAGATAGGATCCCCACCATATGTGGGCGGGATTGTCTAGTGAGATCTCAGCTGAAGATCACGTCAATCAAGGCACAATATATTTGGGGACGGACTCATTCTATGATAAGGGTCCCTCTAGCAGATTCACCACAACATGTAAGTGACCTAGAGGGTTTATAAATAGGCACCCTACTCATTAGAAAGGTATTTACAACTGCCCTAATCCAACTACACCCATTGTGAGCCTATCCCTGACTTAGGCATCGGAAGGTCCTCGGGTACAACCGGCACCCCTAGCGTCTCTTTGTTTTGCAGGTGCGCGACAAGCTAGCAAGAGAGAGTAGGACCGACCAGATTATAACATTCTCCTTAACTTTATTGGGGACAGCATGGAAATGGTATAAACAGCTGAAACCAAAGTCTATCATATAGAGCATAGGTAGTCCACTTGAATCATCCCATGCCCACAAGTCATGATCATGAATCCACTGTATAGTGGGTACACGTGTAACTCAATCCAGACCGTCTCCATTCTAGGTGGTATATAGCCAGAGGAACATACTCATCGTGTAGTCTAATATGATCAGTTGTCATGAATGGAGAATTAAGGAATAGATGATCAACTGTCCAAGTTTATTAGGGCAGAGCGGATTAGCAAGATATTCCGGCTATCCCTCCAAGTTTCTTTGTTTTAAAAGTGTTTTGTTTTTTAGCGTATTTTTCTTGCCATACATCAAAAAGAACTAAAAAAATCTCATGTATATAAGAGATGTGATTTGTACAAGGCTTTAGCCAACAAGGATAAATAGCCATTTGAGTTGGATCATCTCTTTACAAAGTGCGCATCATAACCATGGTTGTGTGACATGTTCAGGTAGTCGCACTGGGTTCAAACCCAACCGACCTAACCCATTTGAAATTGTGCTTTAAGCACCTAATTGTGTTATATATATATATATATATATATATATATATATATATATATATATATTATATATATATATATATATATATAACTTAATCATTAAAAACCAATAATTTCTCTCTCGTCCTTTAAAATAAGTTTTTTGGTTAAGTTAAGCAAGATCGTTCGAGCCCGTATACGGTGAATGTACCATTGGGACCAGATCATAATCGTCATTGTATTATGGAGGCCAACGGTCAAGATTCTTGTTGTATTGGGGATGCGGTACAATGAGGACAAATTTGGTTTCAAGCCAAGGGACTCAGTCACACCTCGGCTCAAACAAATAAGTTATATTTTTTTTTTACTTTATTTTATTATTTAATTTTATTTTTTAAAAATATTATCTACTATTTTCAACATTTACTACTACGAATGAGACCCCATGGGTTGAGCATATTTCTTCTGAGCTCAAAGTCCAAAAGCCACATTTTTCTTCAGATGGGTGCAACAAATGGTCCCTGTGGCACCAGTTTACAGGCACTAGCTGGGCTCATAAAGGTGGGTTACACACCAGACATAATCAGCTACATTTTTATAATTATTGTCTCACTAACATGTCACATGCGTATATTAATCCTGAAAAAAGGTGGGCCAAACCATGATGATTGCCTGATATGAAAATCAGGCCGATCCCTGTTTTTTGGTCATGGGTTGCCTACTTCATATGGTGCTGTAATAGTCTTAATCATATTTATACAGAGTTTCTTTTTGAAAAAAAAATAATCAGGCCGATCCACTCACTGATTGGAACAGTATCACATCAAAATAAAAGAACACCCAGTTGTATGAGTAATTGGACTGGTTTGCCTAACGAGTATATTGGCTTGATTTTCATATCAGTTGATAATCATGGTGGAGCCCACCTTTTGATTACGGATTGGATATGTTGGCCGGAAAAAAAAGATGTGTCATCAACTTGCTATAAACATGTGGGGCCTTTTAGGACATGACTTGCCCATTTACTAAGGTTTGTGGGCCCACAGTGATATCAATGTTATATCTATTTGGTCCGATCGTTCTGAGAGCTTATTTTAGGACATCAGCTCACACTCAAGAGACTTAAAGCTCCAGTAGGCCACCCCACAAGAAAAAGTAGGAATGTAAACATACACATGTGGGCTACACCACAAGAAAATGTGGGGATGTAAACGTCCCGTTCATACCTTCCCAGGACCACCATGATGTTTATATGCCATCTAATGCATTCGTAAGGTGATTCCCAAATGGAAACCAATATCATCATGACACTACAAGAAAAGCGGGTAATAGGGGCGTTTTTAGCACAGGCGGCTACCAAAAACCGCCACTGTAGCTAAAATGAGAGGCGTTTATACATGGCCGCCTGTGTACAAACAGGGCCACCGCCGCTATTTAAAAAAAAAAAAAAAAAAAAAAAAAAAAAAAAAAAAAAAAACCCAAATTACACCCTATCCCGCGTGGCGCCCTATCCCCAAATGTCCAAAACCCTTACCCGCGCCTATCCCAAATCATCCCGCTTCTTCTTCTCCCTCCTCTTTTCTCACCAAAACCCATCCCCAAAACCCTTCTCCCTCTTACTCTCCACATCTCCCTCTTTCTGTCTCTCTCGATCTCCCTCTCCCTCCAAGTGCGCCCCAAAACCCTCCTCTCCCTCTATCTTTCTCGATCTCCTTATCTCTCTCGATCTGCATCTCTATCTCCCTCTCGATCTCCTTTATCTTTCTCGATTTATCTCTCTCTACAGCAACGACGCATCGTCTCCAACAACGGCGCATCCTCTCCAGCATCATCTTCAGCACTCTAAGTGCGGCAAGCAGCCCCCGCCCTTCACCTCGTCCCCGGCCATTTCTGGTAAACAATGGGACCAATGATATAGATGGTCTAGGTTTTTATAGATGTATGCCATTTATACAATGGATGCAGATATAGAATAGTTGTGCCATTCATCATTTGTTGTGAATGTTTAAGGTGTGCACAACATGTGTTTGATGAAATGTCTCTGTTTTAACAATTTTTATGTTTTTTTCTCACAACGATCTTCAACTTGAGGCCAACCTTTTCAACAGCCAAGATGGCATACATGCATGATAGGTTGGCCATGGGCAACTAAATGGATAGCAATCTTTTCGTCCATTGAGGTTGATCAAAATAGCTCCATCTCTGGTCCTTACTCATGATGGGACAGATGAACTTAAATAAAAATTCCAAGTAAGAAAATCAGGACCGAAGGATTCTTATTTTAAATGTAGGTGCCACTCTTCTTGTTTGGAAATTGTTTGATATTTTCAGGATCAGTTAAAGAGAACTTCTATTGTATGAGTTAGGAAAATAAGAGATTTTGAAAAGATGTTCTGCTTTAAGGGTGTAAGCTTCTGAGTGAAGCTAACTCCATTGCTGACAAGAAGTCATCTCTTGGAATAGCCTGTCTATTTTGTTATCCATGGGCCAAATTTGGAATAGGGTCTGTTTGGATTGGTGGAAAATGGGATACAACAACAGAGGAAAGAATACTGTCACCTGATGTGATGGTTCCAGTGGTTTCCGAAAATCAGTTTTCCTTTCCTACGACTTCCTCAGTAAGGGATCATTTCCTTTTCCTCTCCATGGTAATGTGAAATGGAATTTTTTATCTTTTGCCAATAAAGCAGTCTTTATGTAATAAAAAAGATGAAGTTAGTAGATGGGTTCTGTCAAGTTCTCTTCATCTCTATGTATCATGCTTGGTGTGTATTAACAAGTATAAAAATGACTGTACATTGGATGGTCACGATTGTCCATTAAGTTCAATCTCCACACCATGGTCCACTCACATTGGAGCCCCTCAGCCTCTGTTGTAGATGGAGCATAAGCCAAAAATCACACTGATTGGATGATCTTGACCATCTGACCTCAGCCAATTAGATGGTTATGATCATTCAATAAGTTAAAATCATTAGGCTATGATCCATCCAGATCGGGGCCACGTGTACCATCTATCCAATCACTACCATTTAAGAAACCAATATAAAGTCATATATTAATATATAGCCCTTAATTTAAAAGATTAGAAAGGTACACTTACATTTTGAGTAAACTCCATTTTCTTATAGTCATCCCAGTTCAAGTACTCTTCTTTTCCTTTCACATTTCTTATACTTTCATGCTCTGACTGTTTCAAAAAAAAAAAAAAAGGATTTCTTTCATTTTCTTTCTCTTTTCTTTTTATAAAAAATTTCAAAGAAGGCCATTGAATTTCATCTTTTTTATATGGAGCTTGAAATGGCTAAAAGGGGAGGAGAGAGAAAGATGGTGTCTACCCTCAGTTGTTGCAGAGCAGCTGGTGATTGACCCAAGAAGAGAACTGCCAATGCCATGAGGAGGGAGTTGGTTTCATACCCACCCAACAAAGAATCCAGTACAAAGCTCACTCTTTCATCCTCGGACAGGCTATTTGCTGATAGGAGTATTTCAAGGAAATCACTTTTCTTATTACCAGCAGAGTTCTCTTCCTTTGATCTTTTTTCTTCAACTATAGCTTTCACTGTAGAAGATATTCTTGCTCTAGCCTGCATACACACACAGTCAGTCAAAAGTTCTGGTTAGAAAGTAAAAGGAGCAAATATCTAATTTGAAATGACACCAATGGTGGTAGTTCACTAAAAGTCTTAAAATGGTGGTGATCCATGCACCCTACACATGTGATGCATGTATCAGAATCAGGATCTTTCAAATTAAGTGGCACTTTTTGGGATAGACAACAACCTCAATATCAGACTGATGTGATGGTTTGGATCATTGGGGCAGCGTGATTTTGGACTCTCAATCAACCATAATATGCCCATGGATTTCCTTACATATATGGCTAGTGTGGATAACTCACCACCCTTCAAAAATGGTGGTAAACTACAACCTTAGTCTTGTCAAATGATAAAGGAAAATGGAAGAGAGATGTTTACAACCCTGTACCTTTCTTACAAACACCCCATCTTTCTATTTATTGATAGTAAAGTAGTGCACTATAGGTACTGTAATAGTACCAAAACTAGAAGAAAATGGTGTGCATCAAAAAGATGGGTGTAAATGACACTTACCTAAGAAAATGGTATCTATGCATGAAAAGGGTCTGAAATATTTCTACTGAAATATGATTAGAAGTACCTGAACAGCTCTTGCATATGGAGTGCCTGGAATATATAGTGGAAAGGAGATGAGTCCGTTCATGAAAGTGAGGAAATCTTCTAGTATTTTTGAAGTTTGTGGCTCTTCTGGTGTCAACCCAAGAACTTGTTTTACTATCACATTGAATGTGAACTGAAGAAAGGAACCAAAAATAAAATAAAATAAAATAAAAATCAGTGACTTGAATTTTATTATAATCACATAAGAGTAGAGGAATTGTACATCCACTCCCAAAAGTTGATAGCTCACCCCAATATGAATCATTTGACCACATAAGGTTTTGGAAAATGGGATGTACACACCATGCTTCTGATATATATACAAATATCCTTTTTCTATTTTTGGCATATGAGTAGTAGGACTAACTGCCATTTTTATACCATAAGCATGAGAATAGTAATTTGGCCATTATAAGTTTTGGAACATGACATGCACACCCTATGTTTCTGATATATATACAACCTAGTTTCTACTTTCGTATATAAATAGTACAGATTTGTACTACTCTTATACCCAAAGTACAAAAATGGTGTTTTCATTCAAAAGGAGTGTGGACAGTCAGTTTCAGAGCATTATTGGTAGCTGATTTTTGTTTTGCTGCTACTCAGCGGTTAATTGATTATATAGCTTCATGGTTGTTTGAGTAGTTTTGTTCTATGATTAACTCATTTGAACATTCTAGATTTATAGTTTTAACGGTTAATTTAAAATTGAAAGAACAAAAAAGAAAAGAAAATTCTTGCACATCCTCTTACTCAATGCATTGTCAACTAACTATGTTGTGAACTTTAATCAATCTATGAATGATTTATTTTTATTTTTATTTTTATTTTTATTATTTTATTTTTTAATGTTGCTACCATTGTTTTGCAGAGTCCTCTACAAGTAGATTTTAAAAACTATTCAGTTTCTTTCCTTGATTGGTCTTATGATAATTACTTGTGCTTGTACTTTATAGATTTTTTATTTTTATTTTTTGTATTGTATCTGTTCAATCACAAGATATATTTGTTAGACCATAAAGGTAACCTTTCAGCAAGTCTGTAGAGACTAATCTGGGCTAATTAGCTGATGGTGGAGGTGGCTTGACAAGTTCAATTTTCCCCTCGTCTTGCATCTTTTTTTGTATTCATATTTATTTTTTCATACTAAAATGAGTTAGATTGTCATTGATCAAAGAAAAGTTACAAGATTTACCCAGGCTTGAAGTTGGGTACTATTGTGTCTTGGCTGATTCTTTTTTTTTTTTTTTTTAAATTTATTTTAAATCCAACAAAGGCTGATCTTTATTGAAGAAATAGAGGTGTAAAGAAATTATGAATGTCCTTGGTTGCAAGAATGCTCAATCTTTACCTTCTTTTCTAACTTTTAAGTAATTTAAGTTGAAGATTCTTTTCAAATCTTGAAATTGTTGGAATACATGGATAGGCAACAGAGTTCTGGTGGAGAATAACTCAATAGTAATTCTTTCATATGCTATTTGTAACCTTTTCCTTCTTTATATTATTTGATTTACAAGTTAATGCCACACAACTGGAAAATCTTAAATTCTAATAGAAACAGTTATCAGTTACATTCCTGACCAACTTGCAACCTTGGTTTCAACCATGAATGGTTGATTAACACTGACTTTGCATACTATGTTTTTCAGTTCTGACAAGTGAGGCCCACGTTTTAGTAATCCAGATCATTGGTTTGTTTTTGTTCCTCCATGGATGGAGTGCCAAGCGTACCCCCAAAATTTCCTCTATTGCACAATCATAGCCTTTAGATTTGTGTCCTACAAATAAATAGGAAGAGAGATACAACAGTTCACATTCAATTGAGAAAAGTCCCAAGATTGGGGACTAAGATCGGTCTTCCAATCTGAAAGGTACTTGGGGCTTAGTCCATCCAGGATGGGATGGAATCTACCAATGGTTTGGCTTTCTGATCCACAGATTTTGATTTGGAGAATTGAACACCGCAGGTTACTTTGTAAAGCTTCAATCAACGATCTTATAATTCTTCATTGTTATCTATTTGGTTTGGCTCACTGATCCATGATCCCAATTTTCAGAACTGAAAAACCAAGGATAGTCTGGAAAACTTCAGATCAAGGATCTTATAATTCCTCCTTGTTATGTAACACAGCTGCTTCCCATCAATCCAACTTAGTATTGTAACATCTATAATTTCTCCAAGAGCTTTTATATCCAATAAAAATGCACTTAATGAACTTGTCATCTAATCTAGGGACTTGAGATCATACATTGAAGACCTTAGGTCATAAAAAAAGCTAGACAATTTTCTTTCAAAACCTGAACAGGAAAATTACTCTTAAGAATCCCTGCAGGCACATGACTGATCGGACAACATACCGTCAAATATATGCACTGTTCTTTATCCTCCCTCTTGACTTGGATTTGCAATCAAGGATAGCAAAGAGGCTTTTGAATTGCCAATTAGTTAGATTAGATCACTTCAAGCATCTCTTGGTTCTCTTTTCTAAATTCAGTTAGATCACTTAAATCACCTTCTTAGATAATTCCTTCCCTGTTTCGTTTGGTTTCCTAAGCCCACATGGACCTTTGTGTGCCAACCTGGCATGTATGTGGGACATGCAAACCATGAATCAAGTGGACCCTTTCATATATATGATCTCACCCAAAATATGAGTCACTCCAGTCACTGGGTGGCTACGCATGTATGTTGAATGTTTCCATAACCATCAATTTTCATACATGTGGATGATGTGAATATTTTGAAAACCCTCACTTGCTGTACATTTGGAACCCACCTGATGACCTGACTGGCCTCATTTTTGGGCTAGGTCAAATATTAAGTGGGTCCCTCTTTATGCAAGTATCAGATGTTGAAACACATGCTAGGTTGATACTCTTGTTTGCACAGAGATTGTGTAGGTTAGGAAAGCTCTTGTTTCTATTTAGTTGTCTACCTACTTCACCTGTATTTTACTTTAACCATGATGAATATACATATGCAGTATCTGGATGAAAACAAGTCACTGATTTTGCAGATTCTCGACAATCAGAATTCAGGTGACAGCAAGAAGTTGGAAAGAAAGCCTTTGTTGGTGACAGCAAAAGCCAGCAGCTGCTGGCGATAAAGAGGGTGTCACTGCAATGGAGGGCAAAAGTCAAGCTCGACTTCACTGCTCCTGCAGAAGTTGGAAAGAAGTCATATATGCTGTATTTTATGTGTGATTCGTATCTAGGATGTGACCAGGAATACAGTTTTACAATTGATGTCAGATACGCAGTAGAAGGTGATTGAGGTGGGAGAGTGATGTCATGGCAGCCTTTTGATCCTGGGCGATGAGGGCATGCTTGATGTACAAAGTGGACCTCTGTTTATCTGCTGATTTTGCACTTATGTTCTGGTATTATCTCTTTCCATATGCCATTTTTTCCCTTGCATCAGGTAAACACTGTTTCTGACGTTGCTTTCGATAACTATTTACAAATCTGAATCTCTTTGGACTATACTAAGTCCTATATTTACGTATTTGATATTCAGGAGACGACTGCATCTCCATCGTCAATGGTACCTCAAATCTGAAGATGAAGAACATTGATTGCAGACCAGGACATGGAATCAGGTAAGCCTTCGTCATGTTTATTTGCCATCGAACTGTTGATGAAGTATCACGAACATGGATGAGGGGAAAAAGTAAATATCAGCTCAATCCAAAACTTTAGTTGCCCATTTATGGACAATCACCACAGTTTCCCTAAGGTATGGTCCACCTTAAGGGCCTGTTTGGCCAGTTGTATTGGAAAGGATTAGGTGGGATGGAATTGCATCCGGTCATGTGCCAATTCCATCTGTTTGCTAGATTATTTTAGGGCCTGAACCTGAAAATGAAACAGATACAAATTTCAGGTGGACCACACCACATGAAACAGTGGTTACTAACCATTAAAAATTTTTTCAGGCCAAAAAAAAAAAAATGTATATAAGACCGAGATGATATTTATTTTTTCTTTCATCTCTAATTTCTGTGGAACTTTTATTTCTCTCTTTTATTTCTCTTCATTTCTTCTCATCATCAGGTTCTTATATCAGATCTAGAGCTACAGATTGAGTAGGGCCGGCAACCTGTGGACGTGGTCATCAACGGTGAGCAATCAAGGACCCTAATCAACGGCCAGTGGTTAACGGCCAAGAAAATTGATGTCCAACATCGTTTTTTTTTAAATTTATTTAAAATGTCCAGCATCTGATCCGAAGATCATTCCAACGGATCGAGGGTACTCTCTCTTTCTCAACAGTGAGCAATCAAGGACCATAGCTCGTTCTCTTCGAGGCACTCGAAGGTACTCTCTCTTTCTCTCTATTTTCCTCTTTTGATGGCCAGAAATTGGGCAGCAGCCATGGCAGCGGCAACCATGTCCGCCGCTGTCCACGGCCCCCTACATGTTTGAAGAAATGCTTCAACCAGACCTATGCTTCATCTCATACAACATATGCAATTGTATATGATAGTTACACCCACTACTTATACACCATTCTCTTTTGTGTATGCTCTCCTATCATGGTGGTGCAGTGATCTCACTCGAAATCTCCTCAGCGGTCCGATCCCCCCCCCCCCCGAATGGAACACATTGCCCTTAACGGGCATGTAAATCACTTTCAATCATTTCTTATATTTTAATTCGTTTGTTCGACTGAAATAATATGTTTTGCTGTGTTTGGATGCACTAGCTAATTGATTTGCAAATAGAACTTTAATTCGAAGAGGAAATGAAACAATAATGTTTCTTGGTGTTCGTTATGAGGACATAGCCTGCAAATTGCAATTACATACCTTTCAAGTTCATACACTCATTTGAAAGTGATGAATAACAATTGCGGCCCATACCCTCAATATGAATGTTAAGGAAATTGCAATTTGGTTATTTCCACTTATAATTGCGGTTCAATTAGGTAGTGCAGCCAAACGCACCCTTAAAATGCATCCACTCATCATCTCTTTGGCGTGGTCAACTAGCAGTTCCCTGATGGCAAATCGGCTGTCAGGTCCGATCCCTAAGGAGATTGGAAACATTGCCACTCTCCAGTACATGTATGTATGTAGCAGTTTTTCTACAGGCATTTTTCTTCTGGAATCATCTACATGATTTGATCCAAGTGGACCATTCTTGTAAGTGAACATATATGGGCATGTACAGGAACTTGGATGCCAATGGATTCTCGGGGCTCATTCCTCCGGAGCTTGGGAACTTGATCAATCTCGAGGAACTGTAATGCAAATTTTTTTCCTTTTCATTTGATCTCTCTGTATTGTAAGGTGTACTACATTTGTTTACCTGTCGATGGCTTTTTTTAGTTGTGGGGAAATGTAGAATGTTTTGCCCGACCCAACAGCATTATCAGTCGGGCGCACCTTTCAGCAATCAAGATTGCTCACTGGTGGAGTGTGGATGGCCAGTAATGTGATAAAAAAAAAACCCCCACCAAACCATCCTAGCCATCTAATTTTTTCCTGGAAAATAGATAGAGATAATCACAGCAAATTCAATTTAATTGGAAAAGGTCCGCCTTTCAGATGGATGGGATTGTTCAGTGGAAGTCCATCAATCTCTTGTATGTTATTTCTTTGGCAGAGATCTTAGCTTCAACAACTTGACAGGCAATGTTCCGATCTCCTTGGAGAAGTTGCAAAAACTAGATTTCATGTAAGACACTTTCTTTCAATGATTATATTTAGTAGAACTGATTATTTTGCTCATCTTTGGAAATGCTGATAGCAATGGCTCTGTTCAGGTTCTTGACCAGCAACAGGCTTGCCGGACCTATACCTCACTGGATTTTGAAAACAAACAGAAATGTGCATGAGTCACTTTTCCTCTTGAGATTATCTTTGCCGGCTAATTGTTTCTATGTAAGTTTGTATGCATCTTTCCATTGCATTTTGTTTCTATGGATTGGAAATGTATTTTAAATTGTACAAACAGAAACTTGCAGTTCCTCAGCCTCAATCTGAGTCACATACACAAATTCAGTCTACCCAACAAATTTCTCAAACCTAGCAGGTTGAGACACAAATTCAGTCACATGCATTTCTTCGCTATTTGGAGTGCTTCATGTAGCTTTTCCTTGTTTGACTGCAGGTTTGTATTCTTGCGTTGGGAGCTTTGTGTATCATGTCTTGACATCTTCACAAGTTCACATATTCTTTTTCCTTTTTGTTCTGTTTTCCTTGTGCGGATTCATATTTCTACAGATGAATGTGAAGTTTCCTATTAATTGTTGTCAGTGTTTTGGTGTATGGGTTGTTGTCCATCACAAAGCATACTGAAGCATGGACATTTTCTGCATGTAGTACTGACTACTGAGTGTAGGAAAATTCTATATCATGCTCAAGACAAAAAAAAAAAAAAAAACTATGGACCTAGCTTGTATAATAGGAAGTAGCTTGATTTTTCTATAGAATATTGATGTCATGTTTGGATGAACCCGTTTGAAAATGATTAAACCATTGGGAGTGAAGGGCGTATTATCCCTTGATCCCATCATCTAGATGTTAAACTTAACATCCATTCCCCACATAAAAATAGCAAAGACCAGTTTTTTTTTTTTTTTTTTCCAACTAGCTATGGAAATGGGTATTCCTTGTTGTGTTAGAAATTGCTACTTACATCCATGTAATGATGAATGCACTGCTTGTTGATTTAATTTTATTTATTTTTTAAGTCGTCTTCATCATCTAAGCCTAAGCCTTTATCATAGCTAGTTGTGTTAGGCTTTGTCACGAGCTGAAATATGTTCGACTAATGCTCATCATGACTTCCCTTTCAGATCTCCTTCTCCTTATTTTTCTAACATTTACCTATTTTCTATTTTAAAAAAATTCTGCAAGACTTCCCTTTCAATTCAAATAGTGCTACATTTATAACCTATTGTTTTGTTGTGCATCTTCAATATCCATGTAACAAGCAGACTCCACTTCTGAGATCAAACAATACATCAGGCCTTCAAATCTCTCTCAGTGATGGGAGCTGGGTTTCAGTCCCACCTAACCACAACTCCTTTGTCATTGTTGGTTATTCCTTGCAGGTATAAATCTACATAATGATGCTTCTTCTTTTTCTTCTTCTTTCTATTTAATTCCCAAGTTTCTCTGTTTTGAAGAATGGACTTAATATGGTGCATTCTTGCAGGTATGGGCAAACAAAGCCAGTTTATGCATATCGTTTGATGGCACATGGAACTATGGAAGAAAAAATATATAAACGGCAGGTACAGACGAACCCACCTCTTTTCTAGAGTTCTTGGCATTTTGATTTTTGGGTCTGTTTTTTGCTTGATTTTTTAAGAAGATCTAGTCCATTCCTTTCATTTTACTGCATATATGGCATGTGTTTAATGAACCGAACTGTTGGTTTATTGTGTACAAACGTGAATGGATCATAGGCTGAAAATTACACTGACCACACAATTCTAACCATGTGAAAAAGTAGTGTATTAAATCACTAAATTGTAGTTAGTGGCTAGGATTATCTGATCAGGATGATGATTGGTAAATGGTCAATTGGTGGACCTTAAGATGAATGAATGGCTCAGATTATCAATACATGTGCCAAATATATGTAGGTGGATTGGGTCCTTTCCCTTCATTGAATATGGTATCTATTACTACTGTGACACGAACACCGCTGCTATCTATTACTATCATTTTTCCCAATAGAAAGGTGTATCTCATATAAAACAGAAACAACCTCTGTTTTATTCTGTGCTGTCTGCCACCTGTTTAGCTTACAAAAGTTCTCCTGAATAAAAATAAATCAATTCTTACAATACTGTCAAAGTCCCCACACCTTGAACATCTCAATCTAGCAACCGCAACTAGGTCGACAATGTTGCTGCTTCCCTTCAGGCAATAATGCGTTATAATATGAGAAGCAGCTGAGTGATAGCCCTTGGTAGCTATAAACTTGACTTGAGGTAGCAAACGATCACAAAGCGAAGTTACAACTTTAGACAAAGAGCAATAGAGAAAACCATTAGTTTTATTTTGTTGCCGAGACATGTTTATTAGTATTCCAACAATGTTGGTGCTTCTCTTCAAGCAGTAATGCGTTATAATATGAGAAGCAGCTGAGTGATAGCCCTTTAATAGCTACACTCCTGACTTAAGGTAGCAAACGATCGCAATGTGAAGTTAACAGCTTTAGACAGAGCAGTAGAGAAAACCATTAGTTTTATTTTGTTGCCGAGACATGTTTATTAGTTTTCCAACAAGAGCTTGAGGATCCATCCATTTCTCATAAAACCATAAAAATAGTAGGCCAAACACTCTCACCTGGTAAACAGACAAATATTGTCCATATCATATTACAATGTTTCTTTTAACTGTATAGCTAATTTCATTTTTTTTGCTGACATTGTTGTAGGAGGTAGCCATGATACGATTGGATATGAGTGAATATATGGAGCGTCAATGAAAGTAGTTGGCAAGATTAAAGTGGAAGGTTAGTTTTCAATGGTATAAACCGAATTTCATGATGTTTGGTGCAACCAACTGCACCCTAAGCTACATTTATTTTCATTGGTACAGAAATTGTGAGTAATAGTCTATCTTAAATCAGACGTTAAAAAGTCCTAAGCCTTCTTAGAACATCTCAGGTTGTGTTTATGTTTTTATGAATCCCAACTTTTGAGTTTTGGAACATCTAAAGTTTGAAATTCTCATTACAGAAAAGTGTAAAGAGAGATAGGTCTTAGTTTTAAAGCGTTAGATCTTGTTTGATTGGTCCAAACAACAAGAACAGTTTCCTAAGGGCCTGTTGGATGCAAACTCCGAAGGGGCTTTTGAGGCCTAAACCCCTTTTTGATCCAAACAACAGTTGATGTTGTGCATTTAGATGTACTTTGTAGACCCTTGTCTCATCTCCTGCTTGACAAAGTAGGAGCTAAAAGCCAACTTGGCATAAACCAATCCAATTGGTTTTTGCTGAATCGATAAAAAAAGAAGAAAAAGCAGGCTTGAAACCCTTAAAAAAAAAAAAAAAAAAAAAACCCTTTTTGAAACCCTTTTGAGGAAGTGTGTCCTAATGTGCCCGAAAACCCTACTCAACAGCCTTAGCTTCATTTTTCAGCTGAGAAACACAAAATACCAAGCAAATTTTCCTTAAAATTTTGTCTTTCCTACCTTCTGGATCTTCTTAATGGTCATGTTTGTAACTTGAAATTGTTTGGTTCAATATATGGATTCAGTGAAAAAGGTCCGGATCATTCCACGACGGAAGCTTCAGAGCACATACTCACAGAGAAGTGCGGCATATATGCAAGTTAGTGTAGAATATGGTCGGCACGTTTCAACATTGCTGAAAACAGGCATCAATTCATTAAAAATCAGCTCATTTACGGTGACTTCAGAAGGTCACATAATTTTGGTTCCATATTTTTTGTTGGCTGTGTTCAAATACATTACTCAGGTTGAGAATTTGTACAGTTCACTCGGGTTTTTTTGTTAAATTTGGATGAGATGACTATCAGGTGCAACAAATTCAAAAAATAACAAATATAACACTTTTTTTTTTTTTTTGCAGAAATTTTAGCGATGGACCTACATTAAATGGGCAATTTTGTTTTTGTTTTCATTTTCTTCTATTTTTTGGATTCTTCCACCCATAATCATGAGTGAGATGAGAACTATTTGTAGCACATCTTATTTGTACAACCACAATAAGATGAGAAGGAAAAGGGAATGGAAACAACAGTGTGCCTAACACAACAAAGAAATTAGTTAAGAGAATGGAGCCATATGTTTCACCAATTACCTGCATACTTGTAATTTCACCAAGTGGTGTGTTGAGTTAACCACCAATATGTTGCTCTGTTTTGTAATGCTTTTAGCATGGTGTGCTTATTTCTCTCCTTCATGTTGTTTCCTTGATTATAACTTGGCTATCTACTTTATAACTTGGTAGTTGTGCTACACCAAAAATCAGGCCTTTCAAACTCTCAAGTGGGCTCCACCTGTTAGATGGGCTACAAGTTGTCACTGCTCCTCATCAAACGACTTCTTCCAAAGGTTGCTACCCTCATTTGTTAGCAGTTACAAAGGCATAAACTGTGTGCATAAATTTTTTATGTGTGTTATGGATGGACTGGTTTGTTGCATGGAAGGGAAAAATATACAGTTGGATGAAATCATTTTAAGCTCAAATGCTTATGTTGGTTGCATTGATGTGCAGAGATTTGAAAGGGAATCAACTGACCGGTTCAATCCCTGATGAGATCGGCAATTGCGTCTTGCCGAAATCTCTGTAATCTCTCTCATTTACTTGCATTCTGAAGTTATGGGATTGAGAATGTAATGGCGGATTTAACTGAAATCTGTGTTGGTTTGTTTTCTATAGGGATTTATCCGGTAACTTGCTATATGGAGATATTCCGTTCTCGACATCTGGGCTCAAACAGCTTGAGGAATTGTTAGTATCATGTCTGCTTTTATTTGGTAGATTGGTCATTTTTACGATTCTTGCTTGCCCCTTTGTAGGGGATAGATTGGTCATTTATGGTGATGTTACTATGTAGGACATTGAAGAACAATCAGTTAACGGGGCCTATCCCTTCAACCCTTTCACAGATGCCAAATCTCAAAACTCTGTAAGGTTGTTGTCACTTATATTTGAGGTGTGTAGACACTGAAAAAATCGGCGTCCACGTTGTTCACGTTGTTGCTGTAAAATGTTGGTGTTATGGTGATGCTGGGGGTGATTAAGCTGACTTATGATTGTTGGAGTCGCCACTAGCCGAATGATCTTAGAATCCCGCGGTCGGCTAGAACCACGGAATACGTAAGGTTGGAGAAATTCGAAGATTCTCCGACCTTAGATTGACTCCTGGTCTACGATACGGGATTCCGGGTAAGGGACCTCGGTTACAGAGAGGGAAGGTGTTAGGCACCCTCTCTGCCCGTACAAGTGTACGGTCTCGACTTAGTGTGGTAAAATAATCTCAAGGGATGACGATGATGCTATGGTCATGATGGGACTAGTCACACGGGATTTCTGATGTAGCAAGATCCGAGACTTCGGCAGGCTACAGAGCATACGTCCGACAATGCGTCTAGAGGACGGATGTGATGATGCTTATGCAAAGAGATAAGAAAAGTGGACTAGATCACTAGGAATTTCTGATGTGACAGGATCCGATGTACGGCAAGTCACAGAGCATACGTCCACTAGAGATCTAGAGGAGCAGGGGGGTTGAGAAGGGAGTAGGTGTCATGATGAATGCTTGTAGGATGATGGATCTTTGGCTTGATTCTTGAGTAGGCTAAGACATGAACTGAACCATGATCATTCTGGGCCAAGCTCATGGGTTGGAAGGGGATGAGGTGAAGGCTGGGAGATTGATCAGGGTCGAATATTGCATATCAGACCCCAGTAATTACTTGATTTTACATACATGATAATATTTAATGCCAGATTTTACTCGTGTTTTTGTTACAGGAGGAAATTAGGAGCGTGTATAGCAAAATGATGTTAAAAGCATGGATTTGACGCTCCAGAATTACCAGAGCACGAGATGTACTCCAGAAAACCAATGGTGAAGAATATACACGCCTGGGATCTGAGGAAAGCACGTTTAAGAGGCCCGAAATTGGTCCAGAATGCAAAATCACATGGTTCCCACCATCCGATCAGTTCCAAACTCCATACATGAGATGAGGGCAATAAATTAACCGTACATATCAAGTTTCAGCCCTCGGATCACTATGGAAGTGTCCCAACTGACAAATCAGCTCACAAACCGTTGATTTCAGGCCCACCTGATATCTGGAACTGTCTCAAATTGGATTTTGGCGGGTGAAATAATATGAGGAAAAAGATGGACGGTGCAGATTCCGCACAAACATTACAGTGGACCCCACTAAGTGCTGAGTGTACACAGGCCTTATGTGTAGCCGCGCCACACGTGACGGTCAAAGTCGGCTTGACCGACTTCCTCTCGAAGAAAAGAGAAAAAACGGAAGTTTCCGTTTACAGCGTTTCTCAAAGCCGACGCCGGTTTTGAGTTGTGGGTCCCACCTAGTGTCCAAATGGACAATCCAAACCGTTCATTCACTTCCTGGGGCATACATTACCACTGCCTAGATGGCAGAATCTTAGACTATAGCAGAAGATGGTGTTCCAACCGTTCAAACACCAAACGAACGGTCGGGCAGAAAATCAGGTGGACCTCATCATAAAAAGGGCGAAAATCTGCATTCCCAACCGTTTTTTCCTCCTCCATCCAATGGACGGAGTGGATTTTGAAAACATCATCACAGTGGGCCCCACCATCTTCGCAGCGGAAAGAAACCGCGTCCGTCCGCGTTTGCGCGTCAGCGAGCGAACGGCCGCTGGCCGTTTTTACGGACGTCAGTGGGCCCCACCCGTCACCTGTCTGGACGATCCGATCCGTCCATCTTGTAGAGGGCCATGAGAACTACAAAACCATGCTGAGATTCCACTCCCATGCGTACACACGTGTGCGGTACAGAGGCCAAAAGTGGACTGCCCCGGGACGTTAAAAACTGAGTTTTTTGATTTCTTCTGTGGGCCGTGCAAATGGACCTTCAAAACCACCCATTCCTGACTGAAATTTCGTCCTGAATCTAATGGACGGGGTGGATTTTCCAGAAAACACCTCTGTGGGTCTCACCGATCACGACAGCGAAAGGGTGCGAAAGGTTTCGCACAATTTGGAAATCCGGTTTTCCAGGCGATTTTGGGCCACCATCTTTGATCATATGGCAGATCTGAACCGTCTATCATGTAGAGGACCCAAGAAAGTCCTAAGGGACGGTGTTTGTTGGAATTTGAACGAGGAAAGTGTGGTATTTCGAGGCCCCGAACTTAGCTGCGAAAAAGCTTTCGCTGCGCGTGCGACAGCTTCCCAGATCCGATTTTTACCACTCCAGCCACTCCATCAGCTATAAAAGAAGAGTCTTGGACATGAGAAAGGCATTCAGATCCAGAGAATTCCAGATCTACAACAAAGGAGGAAAGAAAGTAAGAAAGAAAGAAAGAGAAGAAAGAAAGAAAAAAAAAGGAAAATGGTTTTGTTATTTCAAACTTATGTTTTTATTTTCCTATCTAGATTTATAGATTTCTAAACTCTTTATCTAGGGCTGAGATGAAGCCCCTAATTCGAATAATCCTTGTTCTCATATGTTGATTTTATTTAATCAGATTGGTTGTTTCTTTCTCTAGTGTGCTTGATTGGTTTAAATTCTATATTTCTCCATCTATGAACTTTTGAGTCTATGGATGGATGTGGTTTGGATGCTTATCTAGGTGCTTGTATCTGATCATGAACAGGTTCCTGTAGAGGAAGAAACAGGGTGCTTTACTGGACTGCATATTCCATATGCCCGATTTGGACATGGGATATGTTATTCATGGCATTGCTTAAAGGAATTAGACAATCTGTATGCCCAATTAAGGACACAGATTGTGCTTTTTCTAGATAAGTGGATCAATCTAATTTAAGGTGAATTAACAGACAAAACAAGGGTTAGGATAATTAGGGGTGGATTCGAAAGTCCTAGTTCTCTTTCTCTGATTAAATTTTCTTCCCTATTCTCAATAGTTATTTTCCATAAATTTGTGTTAGCAATTTGATCCCTTATTTGTTGAATTAGTTAAGGAGAATCGTGAATTTGAATTGTGACGACCAGTCCCTGTGGATTCGACCTCGGTCTTACCGAGTTTTATTACTACATCACAACCCTATACTTGGGGAGTGAACAAGTTTTTGGCGCCGTTGCCGGGGACTGTTTCGATCCAAATTGGATTTAAGATTCTCTCTTATCATAATTCATAGTCTTAGGATTTTACTAATTTTAGATTAGAGTTTTTGTTTAGAAACTAACCTGTTTCCTATTTTGTAGGGTCCTGAAATAAACTTCTAATTTGGTAATCCCTTTCTAAATTCTTTATTTTTTCTAATTTTTATTTTTAGAATTAGGATTTTACTTTTTAGGAATTTTCTAATTCTAGAATTTTTTTTTTTAATTTTTTTTTTTTTTCTATTTTTAGATTTAGATTCTTCTTTTAACTAACTTTCTATTTTTAGAAATTTCTTTTTAGAAACCTACTTAGCTTTTTATTTTTAGTAACTTTCTAATTCTAGGATTTCTTTCCTTTTTAGAAACTAACTCTTCTTTTTTGTTCTTTAGGAAGTTTCTAATTTTAGATTTTCTGTTTTAGAAACTAACTTGTTTGTTTTCTTTTGCAGGATTCTAACATAGATCTCCAATTGGTAACATCTTTCTAAATTCTCCAGTCCTCTCTACTTTCTATTTTGAGATTTAGGTTTTCAATTTTTAGGAATTTTCTACTTTCTAACTTTGGATTTGGTAACTTTCTATTTTCTAGTTTTAGAAACTTTCTTTTTTAGAAATTAACCGTTGCTTAGGATTTTTCTATCATTATTTTAGGAAACTTAATTTGTTTTTGTTTTTATTTACAGGAATTGGGGAAGTAAGCTACTAAGTGAAGGAGGAGCTTCTAAAATCTTCTGACATCAATCATCTCCTTTCCTGGGTTCTTTCTTCCCATTCTTGTTGACATAGTTTTAACTTGTTTTAGAATCTCATAGTTTCTAGTTCTAGTTTTATTTCTCTTAGGTTGCTTTTTAGTTTAGTTTCCTTTCTTACATTGCAATAACATAGTTTATGCTAGGACGTAGATCTCTGAATATAGAACTAGCACCTTTTGATCCTGAAATAGAAAGAACTTTTCGTAAAAGATTTAGAAACATCCTATTTGAAATGGCAGAAGAGAATGGAACTAAAGCTCTTAGAGATTATTCAGCTCCTGTCCAATTCAATGCGCCTTCATGCATAGTGTTGCCCACCACCACGGCAGCACACTTTGAACTGAAGACTGGGGTCATACAGTTGTTGCCTTCTTTTTATGGGTTAGACAAGGAGGACCCATATCATCATGTGAAAGAATTCCTAGACATTTGCTCTACCTTTAGGTTTCAAAACTTTTCAGACGATTCGATCCGTTTGCGCCTTTTTCCTTTTTCTTTGAAGGATAAGGCGAAAGCATGGTTGAATTCTCTAGGAGTTGGGTCTATCACTACATGGGACCAATTGTCTAGGAAGTTCTTAAACAAGTTCTTCCCTGTTCACAAAACAAATGCTCTCCGTAGAGAAATCACTAATTTCACACAAAAAGAGGGAGAGCACTTTCATGAATGTTGGGAAAGATGGAAGGACTTACTTCTTAAATGTCCACACCATGGTTTTGAAAAGTGGCAACAGGTTCAATACTTCTATGACGGTCTGACACCCCAAACCGTCGCATGGTTGATGCCACCAGTGGAGGGTCATTCATGACCAAAAGTGATGTTGAAGCATGGAACTTCTTTGAAACCTTATGTGAAAATTCCCAGCAATGGGACTATTCAAATAGAGATGACAGAAGTTCCCAACCACAAAAGAGAGGTGGTATATATGAGATAGGAGTCACGCCAGACCTCCATGCCAAGATTGATGGCCTGACCAAGAAGGTTGATGCTCTGATGTTGCATAATGGACCTCCACAAACAACTCAAGCCGAGGCTTGTGGCATATGCTCTAGTCCTGCCCATCCTATGCAGTCTTGTCCATCTGGTGCAGCATCCCCAGAACTTCTCTCTGAACAAGTACATGCTATGAATACTTTTCAAAAACCTGGGAATGATCCTTACTCGAACACATACAACCCAGGGTGGGCTAGACATCCAAATTTTTCTTGGGCAAAGGGACCACAACAAGGAGGACCTCTGGAAATCCTCCTATGCAACCTCAGCAGTTTCCACAATATCAACAAATGCCTGCACAATCAAGGAAACCATCTCTTGAGGATACACTCCATCTTTTTATGCAGAGTTCTCTCCAATTCCAAAAAGACACCCAACAAACCTTACTAGCCAACCAGCAAAGCTTACATGCAAATGCGCAATCCATTGCCAAGCTGGAAGTACAAATGGGTCAACTAGCTGCCACATTGAGTGAGAGAGAGAAGGGTAAGTTCCCTAGCCAACCTGTGGCTAATCCAAAGGGACAGTATGAGATTGGCTCTAATTCCAATCAAGGGCAATATCATGAGCAAGCCAAATCGATCATTACCCTTAGGTCAGGCAAACAGATTGACAACAAAATAGAGATACCTAGGGATGAATCAAATCAAGGTGAAGCAGAGAGACACACC
The DNA here is from genome assembly GCA_021015155.1 of Magnolia officinalis. Lineage (NCBI taxonomy): Eukaryota > Viridiplantae > Streptophyta > Magnoliopsida > Magnoliales > Magnoliaceae > Magnolia > Magnolia officinalis. The sequence continues at coordinate 9,447,830 of JAJHSJ010000002.1, read as the reverse complement.
AATGCATCCAAAGTCCAAAAACTCTCTGACTCTCCAAGAGCCGCTGACGTGCCCAAAGCACCCTTTCCTCAACGTCTGGCACCAATGAAGAAAAGAAACAACTTTGATGAAATCTTGGATGTGTTTAAAAAAGTGCAAGTCAACATCCCGTTGCTTGACGCTATCAAGCAAGTCCCTCCTTACGCTAAGTTTCTTAAAGATTTATGCACTCAAAAGCGTAAGCAGAATGTTCATAAGAAAGTCTTCCTTGCAGAGCAGCTTAGCTCCATGATTCAACATAACACTCCTCCTAAATTTAGGGATCCAGGAGCTCCCACCATTTCTTGCGGCATAGGAGATCATAAGATAGGGAAGGCATTGCTTGATTTAGGGGCGAGCGTCAATTTGTTACCATATTCGGTTTATGAGCAGCTAGGACTTGGTGAGTTGAAACCGACTAAAATAACGTTACAGCTAGCTGATAGATCTGTCAAGGTGCCCCGGGTGTTATTGAAGATGTGCTAATCCAGGTTGACAAATTTTATTTTCCAGTGGATTTCATAGTTATAGATACTCAGCCTGTTCAGAATCCTCATAGTCAGATCCCAGTCATTTTGGGTCGTCCATTTTTGGCCACATCTAATGCTATTATAAATTGCCGAAATGGAGTTATGAAGTTGTCCTTTGGTAACATGAATATTAAACTTAATGTTTTTAATGCAGGACAACAATCCGCAGATTTGGATGACATATTTGAAGTGGACATGATCGAGAGCCTTGTGCAGGACTCCTTCCGTACATCTTTTGAAGATCCTCTTGAGACCTGCTTAGCACAATCGGGCATGGATTTTGACATCGATAGTCCCATCCACGAAGTCAATGCACTGCTCGACTCTACTCCTATATTGGAGACTGAAAAATGGAGAGCGAAAGTGGAACCTCTTCATCCTCTGAGACTCTTCCTGACAGCACAGTTTCTAACTCTGAAAAGGCAAAAGAGAACAGGTTGCTTAATGTTCTTCAAACATATAAGGCAGCAATTGAACGGAAGATAACAGAAATACAAGGAGTGTGCCCCACTGTATGTAAGGATCATGCTGTGGAAATGTCATGTAAAATGCAATGGAAGCATGATCCTAACATGAAAGAAGTTGTTCGAGCGGAAGTCCTTAACTTATTTGATGACAGTGTCAGTTACCTCATTGCAGATAGCACAGCTCATGGGAACTCACATCACTTGTCTGGGATTGGTTAACCACAGTGTTGAGGTAAGTTCTTTGGTGGACCCTGGTCTTAAAGATTAATGAATTCATGGTCCGTTTTTGGTCTGGCTGAAGACGTTAAACTTAGCGCTCCTGGGAGGCAACCCAGCATTTCTTTGATTTCTTTGTTAGTTAGTTCAATGTTTGTGGGTAACATTGCTGCAAACCCTCACGAGACTACAACTCGTCCACTAGGGGTAACCTAGGGGTTTAAAGGCTTGTTGCATGCGCTAAATGCAATCGAGAGCACCTGCGAAAGTGGTATAGGTAGGGTCTTCTTTTATTTTTCTTTTATTTTTACTTCTGTTGATCCCTCTCTTGTGCTAACTTGCTTTTATGATGAAATTTTTTTTGAGAAAGCTTCTTGATTCTCCATCAAGGTACTATCTTTCCATCACTCATCTTTTATTCTCGCTGTCCCATGTGCATTGCATGCTTATTTCTTTTACATTGAGGACAATGTAGATTTTAGGTTGGGGGTGGGAGATTAGGGTACCTAATCAGTATTTTCTTGGTCTTGAGCAAAATTTGTGAAATTTTTAAAATTTTTTCTGGAATTTCTATTGAATTCAAAGTGATTTTGAAGGATAGTTGTGATTTTAACATTATAAGATATGTGATGTTGGTAACTTATGACTCTTGGATTCAGCCATCTACTTGATTTCACAGTCAATTTTGAAATGATAATCCATGATTAGAAATTGTAAACATTGATTGAGCCATGATTTCACATATCACATCTCGCTTACACATTAAGTTTTCAGTTCGATAACCGAATGATTAACTTGGTAAAAAGAAGAATTAAAAGGCTAAGTCACATAATCGTCATCATAGGTTTGCTCCCTATAGATGAAGATTCGATTTCTCATATAAAAAAAAAAAAAAAAAAAAAAAAAAAAAGAAGTTAGGCGACAAGTTTTTGCCATAGGTTTGCTCCCTATAGGTGAGAATTTGATTCCCGTCATTTGTGTTACTGCTCATGAATAAAAAAAAAAATCAAAGGTTGATAAAATGAAAAGTTAATCTGTGAGATAAGTGTTGGTTTCAAGCTTGGCAACTTACCAAAGATATCATGAAATTGACAATTGGATCACTTAATGATTGTACGTCGAGAATATACTATACACTCGTGGAACTCAATGTTTAGGAATGTTCAAATTAATGGATTAATATTTTAAATTTGATTATGAAATCTGTTGAGAGCTTGATTCCAAGAGAAAAATTCCACACACCAATCATGAATCTTAGAATTTTCACATCTCAAGCTATCTGTTCACAAGTCACTTGAGTTTACAGGAATTATCTTTTATCTCGAAATTATTTTTCGCATGTTTTGCTCGGGACTAGCAAAATGCTGGTTGGGGGTTGTGATCAGGGTCGAATATTGCATATCAGACCCCAGTAATTACTTGATTTTACATACATGATAATATTTAATGCCAGATTTTACTCGTGTTTTTGTTACAGGAGGAAATTAGGAGCGTGTATAGCAAAATGATGTTAAAAGCATGGATTTGACGCTCCAGAATTACCAGAGCACGAGATGTACTCCAGAAAACCAATGGTGAAGAATATACACGCCTGGGATCTGAGGAAAGCACGTTTAAGAGGCCCGAAATTGGTCCAGAATGCAAAATCACATGGTTCCCACCATCCGATCAGTTCCAAACTCCATACATGAGATGAGGGCAATAAATTAACCGTACATATCAAGTTTCAGCCCTCGGATCACTATGGAAGTGTCCCAACTGACAAATCAGCTCACAAACCGTTGATTTCAGGCCCACCTGATATCTGGAACTGTCTCAAATTGGATTTTGGCGGGTGAAATAATATGAGGAAAAAGATGGACGGTGCAGATTCCGCACAAACATTACAGTGGACCCCACTAAGTGCTGAGTGTACACAGGCCTTATGTGTAGCCGCGCCACACGTGACGGTCAAAGTCGGCTTGACCGACTTCCTCTCGAAGAAAAGAGAAAAAACGGAAGTTTCCGTTTACAGCGTTTCTCAAAGCCGACGCCGGTTTTGAGTTGTGGGTCCCACCTAGTGTCCAAATGGACAATCCAAACCGTTCATTCACTTCCTGGGGCATACATTACCACTGCCTAGATGGCAGAATCTTAGACTATAGCAGAAGATGGTGTTCCAACCGTTCAAACACCAAACGAACGGTCGGGCAGAAAATCAGGTGGACCTCATCAAAAAAAGGGCGGAAATCTGCATTCCCAACCGTTTTTTCCTCCTCCATCCAATGGACGGAGTGGATTTTTGAAAACATCATCACAGTGGGCCCCACCATCTTCGCAGCGGAAAGAAACCGCGTCCGTCCGCGTTTGCGCGTCAGCGAGCGAACGGCCGCTGGCCGTTTTTACGGACGTCAGTGGGCCCCACCCGTCACCTGTCTGGACGATCCGATCCGTCCATCTTGTAGAGGGCCATGAGAACTACAAAACCATGCTGAGATTCCACTCCCATGCGTACACACGTGTGCGGTACAGAGGCCAAAAGTGGACTGCCCCGGGACGTTAAAAACTGAGATTTTTATGATTTCTTCTGTGGGCCGTGCAAATGGACCTTCAAAACCACCCATTCCTGACTGAAATTTCGTCCTGAATCTAATGGACGGGGTGGATTTTCCAGAAAACACCTCTGTGGGTCTCACCGATCACGACAGCGAAAGGATGCGAAAGGTTTCGCACAATTTGGAAATCCGGTTTTCCAGGCGATTTTGGGCCACCATCTTTGATCATATGGCAGATCTGAACCGTCTATCATGTAGAGGACCCAAGAAAGTCCTAAGGGACGGTGTTTGTTGGAATTTGAACGAGGAAAGTGTGGTATTTCGAGGCCCCGAACTTAGCTGCGAAAAAGCTTTCGCCGCGCGTGCGACAGCTTCCCAGATCCGATTTTTACCACTCCAGCCACTCCATCAGCTATAAAAGAAGAGTCTTGGACATGAGAAAGGCATTCAGATCCAGAGAATTCCAGATCTACAACAAAGGAGGAAAGAAAGTAAGAAAGAAAGAAAGAGAAGAAAGAAAGAAAAAAAAGGAAAATGGTTTTGTTATTTCAAACTTATGTTTTTATTTTCCTATCTAGATTTATGGATTTCTAAACTCTTTATCTAGGGCTGAGATGAAGCCCCTAATTCGAATAATCCTTGTTCTCATATGTTGATTTTATTTTAATCAGATTGGTTGTTTCTTTCTCTAGTGTGCTTGATTGGTTTAAATTCTATATTTCTCCATCTATGAACTTTTGAGTCTATGGATGGATGTGGTTTGGATGCTTACTCTAGGTGCTTGTATCTGATCATGAACAGGTTCCTGTAGAGGAAGAAACAGGGTGCTTTACTGGACTGCATATTCCATATGCCCGATTTGGACATGGGATATGTTATTCATGGCATTGCTTAAAGGAATTAGACAATCTGTATGCCCAATTAAGGACACAGATTGTGCTTTTTCTAGATAAGTGGATCAATCTAATTTAAGGTGAATTAACAGACAAAACAAGGGTTAGGATAATTAGGGGTGGATTCAAAGTCCTAGTTCTCTTTCTCTGATTAAATTTTCTTCCCTATTCTCAATAGTTATTTTCCATAAATTTGTGTTAGCAATTTGATCCCTTATTTGTTGAATTAGTTAAGGAGAATCGTGAATTTGAATTGTGACGACCAGTCCCTGTGGATTCGACCTCGGTCTTACCGAGTTTTATTACTACATCACAACCCTATACTTGGGGAGTGAACAGAGATGGCTGGAAAATTTGGGCTTGAAGGCTTGGGAGCTCCTTCCCTTCCTTCACTCTCTCTTCCCACTCTCTCTCTCTCTCTCTCTCTCTCTCTCTCTCTCTCTCTCTCTTTTCTTTCTCTCACTCTGTCACGCCCCAAACTCGGAAACCGGGCTCACAAAATTCCCGATCGCCGAATCCGGCGCCGACAGCCTCCGTAATACCCCATTCTCGGATCCCAACGCCCATACGCCAGATTCCAATCCTGGGATCTTACAAGGAGGATTTTTCAGTCTGAATTTTTTTTTTTTGTAATGGAGCATAACCACAAGCATAACCAAGTCACAAAACAACATCAACACATATCCACTATATCAAAAACTTTTAAGTACAATGCGGGAAGGGAAATACAGTATAGTCAAAAGGCTCCAAAATGATCTGATGCGCGCTCCTGCCTCAGCGCTGCTGCTGTCCAACGCTACCTGCACGCAACGGTCGTGCATAAGCTTACAAAAGCTTAGAGGGTGGTGTAAGTGTGTGCGCATGGCAAACACCAAGTGTACAGTATCAGAGTAATGCGGAAGTATGCGACAAGTCCATGAATGCTATCAACTGAACCAGAGCCATGTAATGCAAGGCATGAATGCGATCGGCCATACCAAGGCCATGCGATGTGAGGCCTATGTAGCCAATGTCATATGCGAGATGCAAATCAAGCATGCCAGTACTCCATAAGTATACATATCAGTACAGTTCCTCTCAGGATATCACCGGGGTCCAATACACCTCACACTGACTGCCTCCTCCCTAGCTGCACAGTCAAGCGAGTGGAAGAGACCACACTATCCGCCTGACCAGTAGTCTGCCAATACCTACCCGGCTCGTCGATAGCGGACACATTCGCGAGCTGGTCAAACTCAGCCTAGCGTATAGCCCCCTCACTCAGGCGGATAAGGCCACACCCCCTTCCAACCGACCACGACACAGTGGGAGACGCGGCCTACTGGTATTCGGCACTCGGGCGCTCATGTATCCACTCGGTCTAGACGTTGGAGCATCTCCTGGTACCAAAAAGGTTCTGGGACTCTCACCCAAGGACATCCTAAGTGCCCACAGTGCTAGAACAAGTATTTCCGGTATCCGATACGGCCATCCACGATGTGCCTGTGGAGCCACGGCCCTGATGTCGCTAGGGCGTGCAGTGATCACAACATACAATGCGAAATGCATGAGTCACACCGTACAATCATGCAGTAATCTCGCGCGTACCACGCGCTCATGTTGGGCACTCCATCTCATATGGAGTCCCGTAATGTCTCAGCCCAACGGCTTATGCTATGATCAAACATCTCTCACATCAAGCATACAAATGATGCGTATGGGTATGAATCATGGAGCTATACTAAGCATGTTATAAAGTAATGGACTATCCTTACGATATAGATGGACCTAGATGGCCTACACACAACAAGTGTGGGCCCGACAGTGAGCCCTAAGGAGAGTTACAATGCGGACATTTAACCAACATTGTACCTACAATGTGGGCGTCAAACCACCATTGCTCCTAAGGCACGACTCGCTATAAATATCATTATATAAACCATGGAGGGATCACACATTGCAATGGACCTTAGGTACATCCCATTGGGCCTTAAATACATCAAATGGGTCATATCACATGGGCCTTACGTATATCAAATGGGCCACACCAATTGGATCGTACTAATGTGCCTCAAGTACATTGCAATGGACTATAGCCCATGGGCCTCGAATATATCGCAATGGGCCCGTAACATGGGTCTCATATATATCAAAGTGGGCCTCGACAACGGGCCACAAATACATCAAGATGGGCCTCACAACATGGGCCTTGTATATACCAAGTGGGCCGTATTAATGGACCTTATACATATCGAATGGGCCACATCATGATACAACCGTTGAGGGATGCCTTGCACCATTTAAAAACATTCATAATCATTTTGAGGGCCCACAGAGATGTGGTTACAAATCCAGTCCAACCATTGTGGGTGGGTCTCAAATAGATGGACGGCATGGATGAACACAAACATCAAGGTGGGGGTCCACAAGATGGACAGTTTAGATATAACACATGCATCAAGGGGGAGTGGTCCACCGTCCAGCCTCCTGGACGGTGTGGACCAACACACGTCACGGTGGGGGCCAACTGGCCGTCCAGCAAGTGCTGGACGGCATGAATAAAACACATGCATTATGGTGGGTTCCACCGTCCGCCTGGACGGTGGATGTAAAACACATTCATCAATGTGGGTCCCATGTGGGGCCCACTGTAATGTTTATTTTCCATCCAACCCGTCCATAAGGTCACGCAGACCCAGATGGAGGGTGAAAACAAATTTCAGCTTGATCCAAAACATCTGTGGACCCCAAATGGGTTTCAATGGTAGAATTCAATTCACAATGTTTCTAGTGATGTGGGCCACCCGAGCATTGGATCTGACTAATTTTTGGAAGGGGCCCACTTCATGCAGTGGCCCACCAAATGGGCGGAGTGGATAAAATAAATACATCATGGTGGGGCCCACGGCTGAGGGCCGTGGGACCAGCCCGTCCGCCCGCAGGCACGCGCAGGCAGCGCCTGCGCCTCTGGCGCTGTCAGCGGCGGCAGCGCTGCTGCCCCTTATCTTTTTTTTTTTTTTTTTTTTTTAAAAATCACTTTTTTTGTGGTTTTTCGGTGGTAGGGCCCGCTTCAGGGAAATCCACCCTAGCCGTTGGATTCTGCGGCTTGAGACCAACCCAATGAGTCCAATATTCAAGGCGTTTTGGTGTGTGTAAACCATAGGTGGCTTTTCAACGGTAGGAAACATTGTTTGCCATGCTATGGCCCACCAGTGGGTCGGATCAGCTCCATTTTTCCGCTCAACGCCTAAAACGAGGTGAAAAAGGGGATGGACGGCTTGGATTGAGTACATACATCAAGGTGAGGCCTACACCAATGGCTCACCCAAATAGCCTTGAAACAAGGCTTATATTTGTGTTTTCCTCTCCAGCAACGTCCAGACGCTGGACGTTTTTGGGCTTAGCAATGTATATAAGGTGGGCCTTGTTTAGGTGGGCCATCACATGATGGATGGTGTGAGTTCAACACATATAAGATGGGCCCCACCCACAGTCGGCTTGGATAAAATACTTATTTCATGGTGGGGTCCATCCGGGTGGGTCACATGGCCACCTCATCATACACAAAGGTAAATAAATAAATAAATAAGGAGAGGGAGAAAGAGAGATAGAGAGAGAAATGGGACACGCATGATGGAGGGCTCCGCCACTATGAGCCCTCCCTTACAAGCATCCAATCATACATCAATGGGTCCTATTACATATGGACCCTCCAAATCAAAGATCAACGGTGGAGATCCCTCTCCACCCAAAATGAACGGTCTCTATGACCTCTATTCAAGCTAGGAAAGTAAACATCATGATGGGGTCCATGGAGAATGGCCCCATCATGGAATGATATTGATAATCAAGGTGGGCCATCGGCCACATCTTAGGATCCAAAGTAAGATCCACACCATTAATCGGTGGGCCTCACTTGGCCCATCATAAAAATATGAAAACTAGCCTATAGGAGCACCCACCTAGCGATCTCCTTGGTCCGTTGGAATGCCTATCTCCTTGTGCTCCTCTTTGATGGTGGAGATTGGAAATCAAGGGCTAGGATGAGAGATCTTAATTGGGATGGAAAGTGGGCCACCAAAAATCACTTTTCTCTCTTAGGAAGCTTGGACGTGTGGGCTCTCTCTTGGTTGCTTGGAGTTGTGTTGGGAAATGAGAGAGAGAGAGAGAGAGATAAGGAGAGAGAGTGATGGATGTGATGGGTGAGTGATGTGAGGTGAGGGATGGGTGAAGTGAGAGGTGGTTTGACTTTGGTGAGAAAGAGCATGGGTTGCTTTACTTGTGGAGAAAGGTGATGTGTACTTGACATTGATTGGTTGATGTGATTGATTGATTGATGTGATTGATTTGATTGATTGGATTGATTTGACATGTTGTAGAGATTCTCTCGGGATCGTAAAAGCGCGGCGTTTCTTCGAAATAAACGTCGGCTCACATCTTCTAGTCAGGGTATCGGATCGGTGCGTGAGTCGCGGCGTTAGAACCGCGGCGATGGTGCGATCGCAATGCTATAGGTCTCGGATTAAGTCGACATGAATTTAAAGAAAATGACTTACAGTCGTGCGCAACGTCGGTCATCAGTCGCGGATTGTCGAACTTCGACAGAAAGGATCGCTGTAGTCGACGGAACAGTACGAACTAGGATACGAGTCTTACACACTCTTTCTCTCTCACTCTCTCCCTCTCTCACTCTCATCCATCTCTCACTCTCATCCATGTGTCTTGAAAATGAAAGGGGAGAGGGCTATTTATAGCCCTTTCCAATGGTTGTTTGGTAAATAGAGGATAAGGGGAGGGCAAATGCTGATGTGGCATATGATGATTGGTGGAGAGGAGAGAGATGCCACATGGCATGCTCCCATTGGCTAAAGGGGCTGGTAAAACGGTAAATAGTGAGGATGGGGAGGGTAAATGTATAGGAAAGTTGACTTTGGACGCTGGGACAGCTGTCCCTGCTCAGACCGCACGCGGCGGAACTCCGATCACCGCCGGCGGTAATCCGACAACCGCCGGCGGTAGTCGGACTACCGCCCGGACCTGGTTGAGTCCGGAACTCGTGTGACTGGCTTCGTGCGCATTTTCTGGGAAGAAGTGGTAATTTGACTACCGCCGGCAGTAATCCGATTACCACCTCGGTACGGTTTTCCTCAAAATTCATCTGGTGAGTTCTTTTTTGGGTCCTTAGAGTGAAACAAAGTTTGTTTTGGATATTTGGCTCAGAATGGCTTGAAATTGGCTCGATTGTTACCCGAAAGTCACTCAAGAAATGGATCGGTTCTGGACATGGTCTGGATTGAATGATGATTCATGATGGCTTAGGTTAGGATTAGGGTTAGGTTTAGGATATGATCATGGTTCTCGGATTGTCTTAACAAAATCAAGATGTTAGCCTGGGTGGGGTGTCTACAAGGTGCTTGTTCTATTTTGTAGTTTATGCTTTCTAATATCTACTTGAAAACAATGAATTGTTTTTTTTTTTTCTCTTCTCATTTGGGTTATCTCAGTTACACATTTGCATTGGGGGTTTGTCTAATAGAACATACCTGAACTACAATTGTTTGTTTCCAATGGTGTGGATTTGTGTGTACAAAGTGATTTTAATGGGGTCGCTTGCTGTTTATTTTTTTTTAGGGATCTTGCTCAGAATCAGCTCACTGGTGACATTTTAAGGCTGATTTACTGGAATGAAGTATTGCAGTATCTGTGAGTACTTCCTCCACTCTGTGTACTCCATGTAAATCACAATTTATAAGTCTATATCAAATTAGTTCTAGTTCATCTAGTAATTTGGTATGCTTTGGAGTTGCCCATTATTGTGACCACACTATGGGTTGTGTTATGTAATGTGATGGCCACTTTGATTCTGGTTATGTAAGATGGACATTGACTGTTATGACTTCCAGCATTTCTTTTGGTGTGGGTGTTGTTCTAGTTCTTTCTTTAATTGTTTATGGTCTATTGATTGTTATGACTTCTAGGGATGTTTCTTATAATCAAATCACTGGAGAGATTCCTTACAACATTGGTTTCATGGCAACTTTTTATAGGACTTTACCCTTTTTACCGGCGCTTTGTACAGCTTTATGCGGCGTTAGTGGCGGCGTTTGTTACAAATTTGACTGCTTTTAGCAATATTCCCGGCGTTTCTCAAAGCCTTTCAGCGGCGTTTTTAAATTTAGCGGCGCTTTTTACCGGCAGTTACCAGAAGCGCCGCTAAATAATAAGAAATGCCGCTAAATGCTAATATTTTAGCGGCAGCCACCAAAACGCCGGTAAAAAGTTCGACCGCCGGTACAACACACAGTGACGCCCCCTTAGTGGCATTTGTCCAACCGCCGCTAATTCTTATACCGGCGGTTTTTGGGACTTTTAGGGGCGGTTTTGGCCGCCGGTAAATCCTGTTTTTTTTGTAGTGGGAAATCCAAAACTTCCTTCTTCCTCCTATAAAGTTTCAATGGAGGGCATTCAATCCCCACTAGTTCCTGTGGTGTGGCCCACTTGATTTTGAATCTCCCTCCTGATTGGACTCATGACTTCATATGAGCTACCGAAACTCCCTTATATTTGACTAATGACTTCATATGAGCTACCAAAACAGATGAACGGAGTGGATGTAACAAAAAGATCACAGGCACAATCACGAATCTCGTACTCCGCAATTTCTTGGCATGGGAATTTAGCCGGAGGTCTTCCTATCACGGTGTTTACTCGCAATATTATCGGGAAATTTTTGCTGAAAATAAAATATTATCATAAGATGTTTCAAAATTATATGAACTTCTAAAATTTGTAAGCGATTTTGAGAATCTTGCATTAGAAATTTGGTAAATTACATTACCGCATATCGTGAGATATTCAAAATGATTGCAGGCATGTTGCGTCCGTGTCTTTTAAGCAATGTCACTGGCTGAGAAAGACAGAGAGACAAACACTTGAGAGCCACTGATTATCCATCAAGAAGATCATCTGAGTTGAAACCCTCAGTGGGAAATCATTCCTTCCATCGGATGCATGCAAAGATCAAGACCGTTCACTCAGATAGTGTACACTGTGACACAACATGCCCTTGACCAAAAATAATTTTGGTCCCCTGATGAGGGAGATCAGAGTACACTCGTATGAGAGAAAATCAAAGTTATAAAATTAAAAAAATAAAAAAAAAATCCAACATTTCACATTTAACGTAGATGCATGGCCCACCTGATGAGTATGCTCCCATTATTTGTGCCATATGGAATATTCATGGTATATGTTAGGGGGAAATCAAAATGACGTGTTACAAAGAGCAACGGGCCACAAAGGAGGGAATCTTAGAATAACACTAATTGGGATTCGCCTGAACGGGCTCCTCAAGTCATCAACTTATTCATTGTGCAAGATGGGCCCACCCAAAAAGCTAATACTAGCTAAGGCTTGAAACTAACTAGCTCCATGGAATGACCTACGTGCTAAGTTGAGCTGTTCAAAGGCAGAACTCAGTGATAGGACTTGACCATCGAGCTAATCAAACCGACCTCGACATAGGAAGAAGGATATCTGGTGAGAATCCCGCATCATATTAAGAAAGGATAAAATCGACGAGATCCTAACCAAAGATCATTCCGAGCCCGTAAACAAGCTCGACAATATTTTCATAAGAAAATCCTCATTTGAATTTGAACCCTTCAGTGTATCCTACTGAGATACACAAGCTTAGTAGTCACCAAGGCATTCTATAAATAACCATCAAGTCTACCGATGAAGGTAAGCAAAAAATTCATAACTCAGTGCTCATTTAATCTGACCTACTTAGGCATCGGATGGTCTCAGCCAATATCAGCTCCCCCATTACCTTTTGCATTTCACTGGTGCAGGTATTCGTAAGCTTACGGAAGCAATATTTGCTCATCCATATTCAAACGATAACATTACCCGCTACATATTGATAAGTGGCCCAGATCAATCCCACATGTGCCGTTTAACGGTGGAAACCAAGCCTTCAATCCTCCAAGGAGAAAAGAAACATGCCCTTTCTGTCCAACTTGTGCACCATGAAAACGGAATGTCCCACCATGAACATGACTTGACAGAAAAAGCAGTCGGGTGAGGTCCACACCATTATCTATGGACAACCAATAGCGTTACTTAACATACAGGTGTGGTCCACCTAATGAGCAGATCAGCTTGATTTTGGAGAAGGGCCATCATCATGGTGGGGTCTACCGTTTTCATGGTACCGATGACCTACACAATGGTACGTTTGTAATAAATGATTTTCAGTACTGCGTCCAACATGATTTTTTATTTTTTTTTTATTTTTTTTAACATACGCGCGCACACACACACCCCCACACACTCACGCATGGTGGGATTTCACCACCTATGGATGCTCCAACATGATACTTTGATTTGTAAAAAACATCAATTTTCGTATTAACATTTATTGGACAATCAAAATCAATGAAAACATTTGCACGAAAAGCTGATTTATAGAACTCGAACATGCAAAAAATGTGCCACTTATTCCACTCGTGTGACCTTCAAGCGTGTAATTGTGCTAGCTCCACCATTGGATCACACATGTGCAATCTGTGCATACGTGGCATCAGCATCTTCCGTCCAATTGGAGTTAGGCTCACTCCATGACCGTGGCCGCACCCTGAACTAAAAGAACACGATCATCTCCGTAGCCTCAAAAAATTTAGGGTCATCCAAGAACTCAATCTACACACCGCTAACGATGCAGTAGTTGTTGTTGTATGGTGCACGGTGATGTGCCGCATTCTTCGCACGTGAGACCAGCACGCCTGCATCTTGCAGTGCCAAAACCAACGGTGGCAATTGGCTCTTGGTACTGTGGGCCCATGCATGGAACTGCTGGCTAAACATGATGCAGCCTGAGCACACTGCAACGAACGTGTGCACAATTCCATCACTAGACAGCACGAATGCACGAATGCTGTGGCACGTGCGAGTGAGTGGAGATTGTTGGCGAATTGCTGCCGTATGATCGTCCTGGGCCACCTGTGGTGTCCTTGGAAGGCCTCGATCTGAGGACCAAAAATAGGCATTGATGTATATATCGCCGTAGTTGTCGATGGCCCAGTGGTATACACTCGTGCCAAAGTCTGCTAGTACGTACCCCAGCAAGCCCGCTAGCAATGGTTCGAGCCATATGCCAGAACCCATGGCTGCGACCGTGTTCTTCGCTACTAAAACAAGAACGGAGGTGCACCCGGTCATGACCCAGGCTCGGTGAGCCCATGTTGAACGTAGGCTCGGGTCGCTGGCAGACTGCGTTCTTGGAGTGATCGCAGCTAAAGTGGTGATCGCGGCACGTATGCATGGTGGGCCTAAGGTAGCGACACGTGTGTGAGATATGGGCGCCTCAAGGAGTGCCATTGCAGAGGCAAGACTCACATTGAAGTGACGTCACTAAGTTCTGTGGTCCCAACCATGATGTATGTTTTGTATCCACACCGTTCATCCATTTGGAGAAAATATATTAGGGCATGATCCGGAGAATGAGTCAGATCAAAATCTCGAGGCCACAGAAAACAGTGGGGAGCGTGACGCCCACCATTAAAAAGTTATAAGGGCCAGAAAAGTTCCGGATCAAGCTGATATTTGTGATTTCCCTTCTTCCATGTATGCGTTAATGGTCATTCCCGCTGGCTCCTCACCCAACTAGATAAGGTCCTTAACATCACTCGTATCTAAAAAACAAAAGCCTACCTTGCATCTATCTCCAGTTGTAGCCTCTTTACTGTAAGGACCGCGATAGCCCAACTCACACTAATAACTGATCGCTACCAGAGGTAAGCATAAATCAGATCCACCCATTCCTTTAATGAGTCGTCACATTTTTATTGGACATATGCCCATGTGGCCGACGTGTGGTCAACTACTAATGGTGGGTCCAGCACGTAATTTCCCTGTTTGCCTTTCTCTCAATTTTTCCTACGTTTAATTTGAATTTTAAAATTTATATCTAGAAATAAATTCAAAATTAAAATAAGATTGAAACGGAGTAAGATTGGATGAGACTTTTTATTTATTTATTTTTTGTTGGGGGCCTTGCACAAAACCTTAGGATCTGGCCCTCCAGAACAAATCAGAATTATGGATAATAAAGCAATGAAAACAATCAATGCATCAATCACACATCACACAAGAGATTTTTACGTGGAAAACCCTCAAAGAGGTAAAAACCACGGGACCTCGTCCAGATCAACAATCCACTATGAAGTAGAACGTTACAACCTTCTTCACTCACGCAGGAGTGGATAAACAGTAAGAGAAATAGAGAAAACGGAGAGATCTAACCGATTACGAGGACATAGAAGCGCTGAGATATAGATTGCACAGTAGATAATCTCCACGAGCAGAACCTCCCTTATATAAGCTTTCTTTCTCTCTCTTCCTCCATCTCTCTCACCTTTGATAGCCTAAATCCTTTAGCAAATCCCTTATAAAGCTTTAGGAAACCCTCTTGCATTACCTAGAAAACCCTAGGCAACCCCTTTTATAGTTCTGGGAAACTCCTTTCCGCATCCCAGTTGCGAAAGGACTCAATGTAACGCCCTGAAAATCGGGGGTCGAGTACATCCGCAACTCCCGAGTTTCCGAGGTCACTTATCATGCGTTTAATGGTTTTAGTGTTAGTCTGATTAACTGCGAAATTTGGAACAAACTGAAACATGAAGCACAAGCGCAAGTTTACTGAAATGGGAGAAAAACATCACAAATATATGTACACGTCCAAAAGAATAAGGGCACATGGCGCCACACGACAAAATCACAAAATGATATATCATGTCCAAAAAGAATAGGGCTGAGCTCTCGCAGCTCAGCAGTCCGTCGTCACAGCTACGGATCCGACGCAGCTCCATCCATCAACTGGAAGTAGGAGTACTCCTCCTCCACATCCACGTCCGCAATGCCAGGCTCCTCCTGAACTTCGCCACCTGCATCTATGGAAGCGTCTGGTTGGTGTTTTAAAACACCGTCCCAGAGTGGGAGTGAGTGATCAACTCAGTGTGAACCATTAACCTTAAGTTGTAACAAGCATCAATTATAATAGGAATTTAATGAAAAGCAGGAATCAGCAACACCTATAACTCTTATTAAATGCGCATGAAATGCGATGACATGATGCATGCCCTCGCCACAACACTCCCTCAAGCGACTACGTCTACGATCGCAAATGTCATCACTCCCTCAATGCGACCTCGACTTCCGAGTCGCCATCCTAGCTAATGCGTGAAATGCGATCATGTTAGCCAAGTTGTTAGTTAGAGTCCATTCATCCAGCAGATTTGGGGATTCTGGATCACCCTACATGTCACTGCCCTAATCTGGTTGCGAGGGCAAGGCCCCAACAACGCGTGAGGCCGAGTCCTCGCGGTCCGTGATCCCGTCGGGGTCCTCATCCCCGACTCTAAGCACATGAGGAGTGCCGATGGAGAAGGGATCGCTCGCGGTCACTACGGGGAGGCGCGGTACCCCAGCGTAGGCCGACAGCTCGGACACAGTGTCCCATTCCACCATGCCCGGCTCACGAGACTGTGGACCAATTGTAGTCAAATTTTCAGTGGGCCACAAAGGTTATAGGGTGCATCAGGTTCCATACATATGTGGGCGAACATGGTTAACAGACAGGGATGATCAGGTAGTAGGCTAATCCGCACAAATCAGGCGAGCATGAAACGAATGACCTCGGGCACAAAGGTCCCATGTAGTCGAACTACAGCCACCCGAACACTCCCGCCCAATCCGCGAGTCTAGTCTTAGCGTAGTCCTACCGATGGGGCTACCCTCTCTTGTCAGGTTCCTGACCATCCCAAGAGAGTGGAAAGGGATCTACAACATGCTCACTACTCATACTATCAGCTAGTACATCCATGTCATAATCTCATGCATCCCAACCATACAAAACAAATATCTTTAACAAGCAATCAAGTAACATCATAGAATCTAGGTGCATGTGAGTGAATGTGTGTTGTGTGAGGAAGTTAAACACTTCCCCCATCTTGAGGGATCATAAGCATTTGTAAATAATCACACACACAATTAAAGCATTGCATATGATGGAAATGTATCAACAACCACAAGCATGTTATCAATCAACATTAAAATCATGTGAAGGCACAATATATATAACATTTGAGAATCAAACATGCATATTCTAACAAGTTCAACATCATGAAAATCCCTAGGGTTTCCTAGAATTCCAAATACGACATCCAAGCACTCAAAATCATTAAATTCGTATTAAAGTTGGTGCTAGGCCACCTAAGAGTAATAGTCCGCACCTATGGATCGTTGGCGACACGATAACGTCCTAGGAAAGGGGCTTTTGGGACGATCGGCCGGAATCCCTAAACCAACCCTTGCATGTTAGTTTCTCCAAGACAATCCCACCACAATACATGGATTTCAAGAAGAAAAAGGGAGAGGAAATTACCTAGGTGGCCCACGAACGAATTTGGGGTTGCGGCGGAGGGTTTCCTCCTTTGGAAAGGGAGACGGTGTTGAAGAATCGGTTCTCTTGGGCCCCAACTCGATTTAGGGTCCACCACACTTCCTTGCCTACCCTTTCTTCTTACTTCACTCTCCTTGGTTGTTGGAGGATGGTGGAAGTTGCTAGGGAGAGAGATGGGAGGTTGGAGTTTTGGAGGAGATCAAAGAGAGCTCGGTTGTTGGAGATTCGGAAGGAGATTAAGGAGAAGGGGAATGGGTTGTTGGGAGGTGAAGGGAGAGATAGGAGAGAGAGGGTTTGGTTGAGAGAGTGAATGAAATTGTGAAAGGGGGTTAGGGCTTATTTCCCTAGAGTTGGGTCTCTTGGCCCCATGTTTCCTAATCTTCCCAAATTAGACCTATGGGACCCCTATTAAGTGTTGAGGTGGCCCTAGTGCCTCATTGGCCACCAAATTCGGCGTGTAGTTGTCTCCTAACCCTACTAGGGTCCATGCAAAAATTGAGGACGAACGGATGAACGGTTATATGATCTGGAAGGGCGCCACCGATCTTTAAGTGGCCCTGTGGGACCCATTTCGGTGATTGGAATTGTTCTGGGGGTCTTCTGGCCATCAAACTTATAGGTTAAGTGATCCATGGCCCGATGAAGGGCCGTGCAAAATTTGGGAGCGATCGGATATAGGGTTTGATCGCACGGGTCCGATTTGCGATCGACGGTCATCGTGCCACGATCGGGCCCCAGATTTGGTGAACGGGCGTTGAAAAATATATCAACCCATTACCGTAAATTTGGAAGAAATCCGATGGTTGGAAAGTCTCACATTTCAATTTCCCTGATCAGTGCCAGATTTCAATTCTAGCATTGGTGGGGTGCATGGGGCCCCTGCCAGATCCCACTTCTGGGCGTCTGCCGGAGTTGCGGTCCGCGATGGCATTCAAGCCCAGTGAGACCAACGGCCATACCAAGTTTTAGAATTTTCCGACCATCCTCGGTCGTTGTGCGTCCAAGACAAGCGGTCTATGATGTGTAAACAGCCATCTGGCTTGGTGGCCCACACTAAGCCCTATTATGGCCAGTCAGACCTACCAAACTGGATTAATCTTGGATGATTTTTATCTATGGTAACCCACCATGAGTGGCTTAAGCGAGTGGTCCTACGGCAATCCTACGTGGACGCCTCAGGACACTGTGCTGGTTGGACGAGACGTTACAATCTACCCCCCTTACAAGTAAATTTCGTCCTCGAAATTTGTACCTGTTCGTATTGTTGAAGCAGGCTCGGGTAATGTTTGCGTACTTCTGCTTCCGTCTCCCAAGTGGCTTCTTCTTCATCGTGATGGGTCCATAGCACCTTGACCAATGGGATGACTTTGTTCGTAGGACCTGTTCCTTCCTATCCAATATCCTAGTGGGCCGAAGAATGTATGTGGCATTTCCTTGAGTTCCACCTGCTCCCACTTGATGATATGCGAAGGATCGGGGACGTACTTCTTCAACATGGATACATGGAAGACGTTATGCACTCCAGCAAGCGGCGTAGGTAGGGCCAAGCGATAAGCCACTGCACCTACCCGGTCTAAAATCTGGAAGGGCCCAATGAATCGCGGCGTGAGTTTTCCCTTCTTGCCGAAGCGTAAAACGCCCTTCATTGGGGAGATTCTAAGAAATACATGATCTCCAGCCTCAAATTCCAAATCCCTCCGCCTTGTGTCGGCGTAGCTTTTCTGTCTGCTTTGAGCCGTTAAGAGGCGGCGTCGGATAATTTCAATCTTCTCGGTTGTGATCCGCACCAACTCCGGTCCTAACAAGCTCTTCTCGCCAATTTCTTCCCAACAATGCGGGGCTCGACACGGACGCCCATACAATGCCTCGTATGGCGCCATACCGATGCTAGTCTGGAAGCTATTATTGTAGGCGAACTCGGCATATGGGAGGCAGTCGTCCCAACCCTCCTGAAAGTCCAGGACACAAGCCCGCAACATGTCTTCCAAAATTTGATTCACCCGCTCAGTTTGCCCATCTGTCTGAGGGTGGAAGGCGGTGCTAAACTTCAGCTTCACTCCCATGGCCTCTTGGATGCGAGTCCAGAAAATCGACGTGAATCGAGTGTCCCGGTCCGACACTATTTCCAGCGGGACACCATGGAGTCGAACTATTTCCTTGATATATAATTTTGCCAGATCATCAGCGGAGTTGGAAGTTTTAATTGGCAGAAAATGGGCTGATTTGGTGAGCCTGTCCACAATCACCCATATAGAGTCATGCCCCTTCCTAGTCTTAGGTAGACCAGAAATGAAGTCCATAGATATGAAGTCCCATTTCCATTCGGCTATGGGCATGGGTTGCAAGAGGCCCGGCGGTCGGCGGTGTTCGGCCTTGACTTGCTGACAAGTGAGGCATCGGGACACATACTCCGCTATTTCCTTCTTCATGTTGTCCCACCAATAGTTCCGCTTCAAATCCCGGTACATCTTCGTGCCACCAGGGTGCATTGCCAACTTGGAGTTATGAGCGGCATTGAGAACTTCTTCCCGTAGTCCCAGATGGTTTGGAACACAAAGGCGGCCTCGGTATCGCAATCCTCCATCGGCACCGATCCTCCATCCAGATTTCTCATCATTAGGGGCCCTTTCCCTCATCTTCTGTAACAACTCATCGCCCTCCTGGGCTTCAATGATTTTGCTATCAATCATTGGTTGTGCTTGAATGTGGGCTACAACCTCGTACGGTTCTTCTACGGTCAGCTTCATGTCGAAATCCCGCACGAATTCCACCATGTCCCATTCCCTCACCATTAGCGGGGCCGCAAATTCAATTGTCTTCTTGCGACTTAAGGCATCCGCCACTAAGTTTGCCTTGCCAGGATGATACGAGACGTCGAACTTGAAGTCCTTCAACGTCTCCATCCAGCGACGTTGCCTCATGTTCAGGTCTTTCTGGGTGAAGATATATTTGAGACTCTTGTGATCAGAGAAGAGCTCAAACTCCTCACCATAGAGATAGTGCCGCCATATCTTCAATGCGAAAACCACCGCCGCAAGCTCGAGATCATGAGTGGGGTAGTTCTCCTCGTGTTTCCGTAACTGCCGAGATGCATACGCAATTACTTTGTCCTTCTGCATGAGCACACATCCCAAGCCCACATGAGAAGCGTCAGTGTAGACAGTGTACTTGACCCCTTGCTCAGGGAGCACAAGCACAGGTGCCGAGGTCAATTTATCTTTCAGCTCTAGGAAGGCCGCCTCCGCCTTCTCATTCCAGGCAAATTTGAGGTCCTTCCGAGTCAACTGGGATAGCGGCCGAGCTATTTTTGAAAAGTCCTTAATGAACCTTCGATAATAGCCGGCGAGACCGAGAAAACTCCTCACTTCTGTGACCGACTTCGGTTGCTTCCAGTCTTGCACAGCCGCAACCTTGGCGAGATCAACAGATATGCCCTCCTTGGACACCACATGACCCAGAAATTTGACCTCCTCCTTCCAGAAGTCGCACTTCCTAAATTGCGCAAATAACCGATTCTTCTCGAGAGTTCCAAGGACCGCCCTTAGATGCTCTTCATGCTCCTCGCGGCTCTTTGAGTAAATCAATATGTCGTCGATGAATACCACGACGAATCTGTATATGAACGGTCTGAAGATTCTGTTCATGAGGTCCATGAATACCGCTGGGGCATTGGTGAGCCCGAACGACATAACAAGGAACTCGTAATGGCCAAAGCATGTTCTGAAGGCCGTCTTCTGTATATCCTCGTCTCTGACTCGCAGCTGATGGTACCCTGATTGTAGATCGATCTTAGAGAAATACTTGGCACCCCTCAGCTGGTCAAACAAGTCGTCAATTCTGGGCAATGGGTACTTGTTCCGAACCGTCACTTGGTTCAATCTCCTGTAATCCACGCACAATCGTAATGAGCCGTCCTTCTTTTTCACAAATAGGACTGGGGCTCCCCACGGTGAGACACTGGGCCGGATGAAACCTTTCTCTAGCAAGTTGTCAATCTGAGACCTTAGCTCTTCCATCTCACATGGGGGCATGCGGTAAGTAGGCAAGGAGATGGGCTTAGCACCCGGAGTTAGATCGATAGTGAAGTCTATTTCCCGTCGAGGAGGGAGTCCAGGTATGGCTTTAAACACATCACTAAAGTCTCGGACTACGGGAGTGCATGTGTGTGAGGGCCCATCATACCCGCCTTCCAAAGAAGCATAACATAAAATCCTACGATCGTGGCTAACCTGGACCGGAAACGTGAGAGAAGTGCCGTCATCTTCAAATATTTTCACTGTCAGTGTCTCACAGTCAATCTCGGCCTTCATCGTGGTCAACCAATCCATGCCCAGGATAACATCATAGTGGAAGATCTTAGTCACAATCAAGTCCACAAATGCCACCTTACATCCCAAATCGATGGGACAATCGCGGCACACCTTCGTCGCTTCTGAGACAGTACCGGCGGCGGCAATGATCCTCACCCCAGTACAGGGAGTAGCGTACAATCCTAGACGCTTGACAGTAGCATGCGTTATGAGAGAAGTAGTGGATCCCGTGTCCACCAACAAAAAGATGGGGGTACCTTCAATGTGTGCCGTCACCTCGAAGGCCGTAGGAGTGGGGATGACAGCATCTTGGCCTTCTGCCGTCAATGCATGGACGCGCGCCTGCTGAGGGAAGTTCGGTCGTTGCATAGGCCGTTGTGGCGGCCTAACCTGAGGTGCAGGGGGGCGTCGAAACAGTGGGTTGGGCCCCATTGTTCGTAGGGGCGGAACCTGTAATACTTGTTGTGGAGGCCTGAAGTTGCGCTGCGGTGGCGTGAAGCCGAGATCCCTCATCCGGGTGAAGCAGTATGGCTCGGAATGGCCCGGTCTTTTCTTCCCCATAAGGGAAAGGATCACCGGAATAGTGAAAAAGGATACCATGGTGGCAAGGAAAGCCATCACCCTTGGTTAGGATGAATTTTTGGGTGAATGTCTTGGGTTGAAGGGCTTGGGGCTACAAGGAATGGAAATGAGAAATGGGATAAGGAAGTGTGGGAAAAAAAGAGAAGATGGGTTTTTGGAGGAATAGGAGTGAGGGAATGAGAAGGGAATGGGATTTGAAAAATAGTGAATAGGACCTTGAGAGATGGTGTTTGGGGAGGAGGATTTTGAAGTGAGTATGAAGTGAGGATTTGGGATGAGGATGAAATAGTGGTGATGAGGGAAATGAGGAAGAGAGATGGAGAGAAATGAAGATTTGAAAGGGTAGGGAAGAAAAAAAATGGGTAGGGTGGAGGAATGAGGGCCTGAGAATGAGGGATGGAGAGAAATGAGGGTTTGGAAAGTGGGAATTTGAGAAATGGGAGAGAAAGGTGGAGAGATTGGGAAATGGGAGAGAAAGGTGGAGAGATTGAGAAAATGGGAGAGAAAGGTGGAAAGAAATGAGGAGAGGGAGTGAAATGAGAAGGAGAGAGTGTTGCTTAAAGGGGGGGCAGCAGTGGGGCCCACACAAATTCGAAATTTTGCAAAAAAAACCAAGTGGGAGGTCCGGCGGGGCGGCCACGCCGCTGGCGGGGCGGAATCGCGGCCGGGCGGGGCGGCAACGCGGCCGGGCGGGGCCCACGCGGGCTGCTGGACACCCGGCGGGGCGGCCACGGCGCGGGGGGCGAAAACGCGCCCGGGCGGGGCGGAAACGCGGTCGGGCGGGGTGACCACGCCGCTGGCGGGGCAAAAACGCGCACCCGGCGGGGCCACGCCGCCCGCTGGACGTCCGGCGGGGCGGCCACGCCGACCGGCGGGGTGGGCACGCCGATCCCCCCCGTGTGGATTGAATTCGCGATTTCCGGTCATCGGGAACACTCCACGGGAAGTGCTATATATGAATTTGGGGTAGAAGGAGCTGATCTACGCAATGGACCTACCCGTTTCAAGAGATCCTTCCCGGTTAGGGGCCAAAATCTCCGTTTTCCCCTACTTCCTCCATTTCCGGCGAAATTTCACTAGCCCTCATAACTTTATTCCTAAATGAGCAGGAACTACCCAATTTGACCTGCAACTAGTCCATTTATACGCGAACGTTGGTTTCGGCCTCAAAATCCTTCGGTTCTCGACTCACTTCCGCCGGCGTGCCAAACGACCGGATGACTCTCGGATTCAACGCCTAGTGTCGCTATACGCCCTCGCTTCCCGATCCTAACTAGTTAGATGACCTATCCTTCATCTACGATCGTCAGTTCGGGGTCTAGGGTGGTTCAAAAATTCTTAAGTTCCTATCGCATTTACCCTCAAGTCAGCGGACGCGTCAGTGAGCCCATGACCCATGGCCCAGTTGCTTCCAAACTATGCTTTGATACCAACTTGTAACGCCCTGAAAATCGGGGGTCGAGTACATCCGCAACTCCCGAGTTTCCGAGGTCACTTATCATGCGTTTAATGGTTTTAGTGTTAGTCTGATTAACTGCGAAATTTGGAACAAACTGAAACATGAAGCACAAGCGCAAGTTTACTGAAATGGGAGAAAAACATCACAAATATATGTACACGTCCAAAAGAATAAGGGCACATGGCGCCACACGACAAAATCACAAAATGATATATCATGTCCAAAAGAATAGGGCTGAGCTCGCAGCTCAGCAGTCCGTCGTCACAGCTACGGATCCGACGCAGCTCCATCCATCAACTGGAAGTAGGAGTACTCCTCCTCCACATCCACGTCCGCAATGCCAGGCTCCTCCTGAACTTCGCCACCTGCATCTATGGAAGCGTCTGGTTGGTGTTTTAAAACACCGTCCCAGAGTGGGAGTGAGTGATCAACTCAGTGTGAACCATTAACCTTAAGTTGTAACAAGCATCAATTATAATAGGAATTTAATGAAAAGCAGGAATTCAGCAACACCTATAACTCTTATTAAATGCGCATGAAATGCGATGACATGATGCATGCCCTCGCCACAACACTCCCTCAAGCGACTACGTCTACGATCGCAAATGTCATCACTCCCTCAATGCGACCTCGACTTCCGAGTCGCCATCCTAGCTAATGCGTGAAATGCGATCATGTTAGCCAAGTTGTTAGTTAGAGTCCATTCATCCAGCAGATTTGGGGATTCTGGATCACCCTACATGTCACTGCCCTAATCTGGTTGCGAGGGCAAGGCCCAACAACGCGTGAGGCCGAGTCCTCGCGGTCCGTGATCCCGTCGGGGTCCTCATCCCCGACTCTAAGCACATGAGGAGTGCCGATGAGAAGGGATCGCTCGCGGTCACTACGGGGAGGCGCGGTACCCCAGCGTAGGCCGACAGCTCGGACACAGTGTCCCATTCCACCATGCCCGGCTCACGAGACTGTGGACCAATTGTAGTCAAATTTTCAGTGGGCCACAAAGGTTATAGGGTGCATCAGGTTCCATACATATGTGGGCGAACATGGTTAACAGACAGGGATGATCAGGTAGTAGGCTAATCCGCACAAATCAGGCGAGCATGAAACGAATGACCTCGGGCACAAAGGTCCCATGTAGTCGAACTACAGCCACCCGAACACTCCCGCCCAATCCGCGAGTCTAGCCTTAGCGTAGTCCTACCGATGGGGCTACCCTCTCTTGTCAGGTTCCTGACCATCCCAAGAGAGTGGAAAGGGATCTACAACATGCTCACTACTCATACTATCAGCTAGTACATCCATGTCATAATCTCATGCATCCTAACCATACAAAACAAATATCTTTAACAAGCAATCAAGTACATCATAGAATTTAGGTGCATGTGAGTGAATGTGTGTTGTGTGAGGAAGTTAAACACTTCCCCCATCTTGAGGGATCATAAGCATTTGTAAATAATCACACACACAATTAAAGCATTGCATATGATGGAAATGTATCAACAACCACAAGCATGTTATCAATCAACATTAAAATCATGTGAAGGCACAATATATATAACATTTGAGAATCAAACATGCATATTCTAACAAGTTCAACATCATGAAAATCCCTAGGGTTTCCTAGAATTCCAAATACGACATCCAAGCACTCAAAATCATTAAATTCGTATTAAAGTTGGTGCTAGGCCACCTAAGAGTAATAGTCCGCACCTATGGATCGTTGGCGACACGATAACGTCCTAGGAAAGGGGCTTTTGGGACGATCGGCCGGAATCCCTAAACCAACCCTTGCATGTTAGTTTCTCCAAGACAATCCCACCACAATACATGGATTTCAAGAAGAAAAAGGGAGAGGAAATTACCTAGGTGGCCCACGAACGAATTTGGGGTTGCGGCGGAGGGTTTCCTCCTTTGGAAAGGGAGACGGTGTTGAAGAATCGGTTCTCTTGGGCCCCAACTCGATTTAGGGTCCACCACACTTCCTTGCCTACCCTTTCTTCTTACTTCACTCTCCTTGGTTGTTGGAGGATGGTGGAAGTTGCTAGGGAGAGAGATGGGAGGTTGGAGTTTTGGAGGAGATCAAAGAGAGCTCGGTTGTTGGAGATTCGGAAGGAGATTAAGGAGAAGGGGAATGGGTTGTTGGGAGGTGAAGGGAGAGATAGGAGGGAGAGAGGGTTTGGTTGAGAGAGTGAATGAAATTGTGAAAGGGGGTTAGGGCTTATTTCCCTAGAGTTGGGTCTCTTGGCCCCATGTTTCCTAATCTTCCCAAATTAGACCTATGGGACCCCTATTAAGTGTTGAGGTGGCCCTAGTGCCTCATTGGCCACCAAATTCGGCGTGTAGTTGTCTCCTAACCCTACTAGGGTCCATGCAAAAATTGAGGACGAACGGATGAACGGTTATATGATCTGGAAGGGGCGCCACCGATCTTTAAGTGGCCCTGTGGGACCCATTTCGGTGATTGGAATTGTTCTGGGGGTCTTCTGGCCATCAAACTTATAGGTTAAGTGATCCATGGCCCGATGAAGGGCCGTGCAAAATTTGGGAGCGATCGGATATAGGGTTTGATCGCACGGGTCCGATTTGCGATCGACGGTCATCGTGCCACGATCGGGCCCCAGATTTGGTGAACGGGCGTTGAAAAATATATCAACCCATTACCGTAAATTTGGAAGAAATCCGATGGTTGGAAAGTCTCACATTTCAATTTCCCTGATCAGTGCCAGATTTCAATTCTAGCATTGGTGGGGTGCATGGGGCCCCTGCCAGATCCCACTTCTGGGCGTCTGCCGGAGTTGCGGTCCGCGATGGCATTCAAGCCCAGTGAGACCAACGGCCATACCAAGTTTTAGAATTTTCCGACCATCCTCGGTCGTTGTGCGTCCAAGACAAGCGGTCTATGATGTGTAAACAGCCATCTGGCTTGGTGGCCCACACTAAGCCCTATTATGGCCAGTCAGACCTACCAAACTGGATTAATCTTGGATGATTTTTATCTATGGTAACCCACCATGAGTGGCTTAAGCGAGTGGTCCTACGGCAATCCTACGTGGACGCCTCAGGACACTGTGCTGGTTGGACGAGACGTTACACTCAAATCCGTAGTTTTGCGCAAAATCGCGGAATAAACTGCGTAATCTTCGACTAGTCGAAGCCTGTCCACGAGCGGTCGAAGCCCACCTTCGAATGGTCCTGAAATTCCAAGACTGGTCTTAGCCTCCGAGAAAAAACAGCACGAACTCGCTGGACTTTGAGTCGTGCCAGGGCTCGAACCTACAACCGGTCGAGCGCCTCCCACGACCGGTCGAGCGGGGCTCAGGACCGGTCGAAGACGGAGAAAAAATCCCATCAAATCTTTCCTTTTTTGACCCAGGAGCGATCCACCTTCTTCAAGCCAGGCAGGTTTCTACAAACCTCAAACTTGCCCTTGAGCAAAGCCTTGTTCATCATGTCTGACCCATTATCGTCCGTGTGAACCTTCTCAAGCTGTAACACCTTTTGTTTCAAAGTATCCCTGATCCAGTGATACCGAATCTCTATGTGCTTCGACTTGGAATGCTGACTTGGATTCTTGCTCAAGTGTATAGCACTCTGACTATCGAAATAGACCACGTGCTCCTCCTGCTTTAGGCTAAGTTCCTGTAGGAACCTCTTCATCTAAAGCATCTCTTTACATACCTCTGTGACTGCAATGTACTCGGACTCTGTCGTCGACAATGCTACGACCTTCTGTAACTTGCTCTGTTAAGAAACCGCTCCCCCTACAAACGTGAACATGAACCCCGATGTAGACTTCCTGGAGTTTATGTCACCTGCCATATCTGCATTTATGTAGCCCTCTAACACAGGTTTACCGTCACCATAGCATAGGCTCAACCTGGATGAGCCTCTTAGATACCGTAGTATCCATTTTACCGCTGCCCAATGCTCTTTGCCAGGATTGGCAAGATACCGGCTGACAACACCAACCGCATATGCTATGTCTGGCGTGTACACACCATAACATACATCAAACTTCCTACCGCTGACGCGTAAGGTATCTTCTGCATCTCTTCCACCTCTGCCTTCGTCTTGGGACACTGTCTGTCGCTCAATCTGAAGTGACCATCTAGTGGAGTACCGACCGGCTTCGCAGCATTCATATTGAACCGCTCTAGGACTTTCTCAATATACCATTCTTGTGACAGCCAGAGCTTCCTACTGCTTCTGTCACGGGTTATCTCCATTCCTAGGATCTGTCTAGCTGGGCCCAAGTCTTTCATCGCAAAAGACTTGCCCAACTCCTGTTTCAGCCTGTCAATCTTCTTGATGTCTTTTTCCATGATGAGCATGTCATCAACGTATAACAGCAGTACTAGGAAATCACCATCTGAGAACTTGCGCATGAACACATAGTGGTCCAATTCCATTCTGTCATACCCATATTTCAACATAAACGAGTCAAACTTTTTGTACCATTGCCGTGGAGCTTGTTTCAGCCCATACAAGCTCTTCCTCAGCCTACACACCAAATCATCTTTCTTTCTCTTGATCTTACATTTAGACTCATCTTGAATTGGGTTTCCTGGATCAGAAATCGATAAGGATGATCATCATAGTCTAGATAGAATCAGGCAATTGCAGCAGCTATAACAAGAAATCAGTTGCAGTTGTTGATTCCGTTGGAGACAGTTACAAATGTCATGGGCTTGTGCTAAGCCCAGTCGCGCAAATAGGCCAATGATGATCTAAGCGCTAATGTGGTGGGCCTCACTACTGATGGCCTATGCAGCGAAAACCTCCCAACATGAAGATCCTGGCTATAGGACATTTGAACTTTGTATTGGTCGAGCGGGTGCTCACTTTTGTATCTTTCTTTCATAATTGTTTATTAGTCGTCGGCCTATTAAAAAGTTTAACAAATATTTCTCCATCATTGAGGTTTTGGTGCATGTACCATATGCAGCGGGCGGGCCACATGGATGGACCAGGCCGGTCCCATTGGGCCATGGACTATTAGGCCCAGTCCTCATAGCTTTGGGTAAAGCCCGATGAGCCCCACCTGGTTGTTGAGGTCAAGAAACATAGGGACCAGGCCTCAACATTGTTATTACAATTGATAAATATAAGTGTTTTATTCTTCATCCTTAAATATTATCATGGATAGTAAAGCATACCACTTATTTTAATCACAATAATTATTATATCTCTAATGTTAATGACCACCATGAAATTATTAACATTATTAGCGTTATGGTGAAATGTACATCGATTAGCACTAAAATCCTAGAATCTATACATTTAACTAAAACTTGGGTTAAGACCCTAACCCTAAATAACGTGTAAGTTTGGATCTAATAGTACAACTTTACAATTGATGGTAGGAATTAATTTCAAGGGAACACGCACTTCTTAACGATGGTGCAGACGATTCAAAGTATAAGGTGATGATTCTTCCCCTTGAGCTTTTCATCTTCTCATTAGCTTAAGTTATAGTTCTTATTTTGATTTATAATTAACATCTCTCTTTTATAATCACATGTGTCAGCTAGTGAAAATTGAATTGCTATATTACATGCTTAATGATTCATCCTATATATTTGTTCATGCTTGTGAATTATTTATGGAATTTAAACTGGTACATTAGTAGGAAACCCCTACATATAAATGTACACTCATGCTTGGGATGCAACCTGATTGATTGTGATCATAATGGGCCTTTGACTTAGTGGTTGCTGAATGGCGGCTTGAATTGGATATTGATGTGGGCCTACCATCCATGAGTCGTTGTGTTAGGTTGTTTTCAAGGATGGTCTTTATCTCATGGTTTTAATAATCGCCCTATGTGGCTTAGTTTCAAAATTCGTCCTGTGTGGTTTAGTTTTGACATTTGCCTACGTGGCTTGATTTTAGTATTTGCCCTACGCGGCTCGATGTACCATTTCTATACAACCATGCGATGGTAAGCCCTATATACTGTAATATGATTGGCCACTAGTCAATGAGTTTTCGTTAAACATCCTAAGATGGTAGCCTCATGGGCTGGGGATGGTAGTCATGGGATACTATGCTCGAGCCGTCGGCCTACGCTGAGCCATGTGCTGCCCGTAGTGATCTTTAAGCTTATTTAAATTGACTGGTTGTAATTGGATTAATAACGGATTGGCTAATCATGCATACATAGCACAGACCAGCATCTATTGCTATCGTACGTGATGTACGTATCGTTCCATCTGGATGATGTGTCCCGGGTTTGATGATTCCGACTGGATGATGTGTCCCAGGTTCGATGATTGCATGGGTGACGACCCACTGTCCGCACGGATGAGCATCCTCGGGACGTAATTGCATATTTCACGCATCCATGCACCTAGTAAGACCTGCATCATGTATTGTTTTGTATGCTTTGTTTTATAACTATGCTTACCTAATGCGGCGGTGTGTAATCTTGAGGGGGATTCACACTGAGTTGACCACTCATCCATCAAATATATAACCATACAGGTAGCACAGGTGGCTTAAGTGACTTTCAGGTTAAGGTTGATGAGGAGTCGGGTACAAGTGTCAGGGTTGTATGACTGTATCTACCTCGAGGAACTGCGCGGTCTTGCAGCTTATGTTTACATTCTTATATTATTTTTCTTGTACTAGATCATGTGGATTCTTGTATTTGTTATATCGAGACATTGGTTTGTATAAGTCATTATGGGCACTCTTTTGTATATTTTAAATGATAATGAAATTTTTCCTTATGCTTACTTGTCCATTCTACGCTCATCTGCTTACTCTGATAAAAGAAGAAAAAAATATATTTGACCATCCTTTAAGGTTAACACTCGGGTTTTCGGGAAACGGGTCATGTACTTGGGTCCTGAAAAGTCAGGGCGTTACATGATTCCCTCCATCCCTGGTCCAGCCAGGGCCTCTGCTTGCTCTTCGATGTGGAAATCTATCAGGTCGTGCCTCCCCCTAGGCCAGCCACGGCCTCTTCTTACTCTCCGAGGGACTTGATTCCCTCCATCCCTGGTCTAGCCATGGCCTCCGCTTACTCTCCGATGTGGAAATCTGTCAAGGCGTACCTCCCCCTGGTTGATAGAATTGCTCAGTGCAGAATCGGGCAGGGTACAGGTAGTCTTTGGTGGGACAACTGGTCCAATCTAAGCCCTCTCCACCTTCTAGTCTCTATCCCCATCCCCGAGGGACTGTGGGACCTGCAAGTTAGGGATTTTCTGGGCCCTTATGGCCTCCTTCCTCCGTCTACGATTTTCACTCTGCTCCCTCAAGAGGTAATTGACCACATCTTCTAAGGCGGCTTTTGCACGTCGGATGTCTCCGACTCGCACATCTGGCCTTTGGACCTGTCCGGTTCCTTTTCTATCAGGTCTGCGTGGGGCATGATTCACCCGGCTAGGTCGAGGAAGGGCTGGACTCGTTGGGTTTGACATTCAATGATGCCTCCTAAAATCTCTTGCTTTGTGTGGAGAGTCCTCCTAGATGTTGTCCCTACGGACTCCAGAGTGAAGGACAAAGGGGTATCTTTGGTTTCCAAATGCGTTTGTTGCCCACCGTCAGCCTCTATGTCCCCTTCGGCGGAAACTCTAACCCACATTTTCCTTCATAGCAGCCTTGCAAAAGCTGTATGGAATCACTTTGGAGCCATGCTTGGCGTTACGTAGGGGCCAACCCCACGGTTGAAACAAGGTTGTATGCGTGGTGGAGTGCCTACACGGGTTCAAGCAAGACGTCGATTGTGCAGGGCCTTCTTCCCCTGTTCATCATATGGGAAACTTGGAAGTCGAGGAACAAAGCAAAATTTGAGGGAAAGGCAGCCCTCCCTTTTGAAGTTATGTGTAGAGTTGTTGATTGGCTAAAATCCATCAGCCGGGCATATCCAGCTTGGCCCTGTCATTCGTCCGCTGAATGTAAGGTGATGGAAGCTATGGGTATTGTCCTTCCCACCCCGACCAAGAAGGCCCCATTTTTTGTTAAATGGATCCACCCTAAGGGGGATTGTTTCAAACTCAATGTCGATGGGTCCAACAGGGGAAACCCGGGTAGAGCTGGGGGTGGAGGGATTTATAGAGGGGTGGAAGGTAAATTTCAGTTCGCCTTTGCTATAGGGTATGACGTCGGATCCAACAACATTGCAGAACTTAGAGCCATTTGGGATGATTTGTTGTTGTGCCGGCAGAAGGGTATGTTGGAGGTTCAGGTTGAATCAGACTCTAATCTCATTGTGGACCTGTTGAATGGTAACAGCCAGGCGAGTGCGAGGTGGAGCTACTGGCTGGACCGTATTCACATTTTATGTATGGGTGTGCATATCTCCTTCTCCCATGTTTTTAGGGAAGCAAATGCCGCGGTGGATGGTCTAGCTAAATTGGCGAGTTCCTCTCAAGCCCACTCAATTTTTTCCATAGTCGCCGATCTTCCTCGCCCCGTGCGGGGTTCGGTCCTTCTAGATAAAACTGACCTGGGGTCTATCAGGCATAGTCATGGGGACTGGAGGAGCTGTTAGTGTTCTGTTTGTATGTTTTTTTTTTTTTTTTTTTTTTTTTTTTTTTTTTTTGTTTTTTTTTTGGAGTTTTCTTTTTCCTTTGTGCAGCGCTTTCTAGGTTTGGCCGCCCGATTCCTTTTTGTTGGGGCCCGCCTCAATGGCTGTAAATCTAGTTTTGTCTATGATATTTCAGTGGGATGATCCCATCTTTTCTTTATTAAAAAAAAAAAAAAAAACAAAAAAAAAAAAAAAAAAATACAAACTGTCTCATAAAATAACAGATATATCCCTATATTTTCATGAATTATCAACTTAAAGATATAAAAAATGGTCATTTTTAAAATGCTTCTTAGTCATCGTACATTTGTGGCTCACGTGATGCGTGAGTTTTGGTTTCCACCACAAGAGGTCCCACTTGATTCTTAGACGATGAATGTTCTTTGAGGGACTCACCCGCAAGTTGCTACAGATCTCGCTCATGCAGAAGTCATCTCTAAAATCTCTCCTAGCCTCAGATGGATGGAGGCCTTTGAAGCACATTTGCCCGCACACGTTCCCAATCTTGCACCTTGATGAGATGCAGTTCACCAGGGACATACCCTGCCGTAGTAATCAGGCCGATCCAGTCTCAAGTATTTCACACGTGTGTGCTAAAAATGAACCACTAATCAATTCCTTTCAACTGCGTTCTTTTCTTTTAATATGGACCACTGATCAGTATCTTTCACCACATTCATTTCTTTTGTATATGTCCCACGCAATGGGCAGACTGGCCTGCTCTATTGGTCAAGTAACTACGTAGGACCATTAGATGATCGGCTTGGGACCGCCCTTTTTCCCGAAAGCAGAAGAAGATCATGGCGTTAATTTTTTTTTTGCTTTTTTAAGGGTTGAGTAAAACTTTTTTATATTCCAGCAGTAGGTGATGGTTGATACGCAGGCACAAAGAATTGACACGTAAGCACATAAATTACTAAAACGGAAGAATCTAGACTCTGAGGTCCAATTTAGACGGGTCACAACCTAAAATTTATACCAGTTTGGTTGGGTAGCTACTGGCTATATTCGATTGGTGGATTTCGAGTGGAAGGTTAAAATGGAAACCATCCAACGGTATGAATTCAACAAACAAGTTAGCTTGAATCAGTGGTCACAGCTATTTGACCAATATGATTTCCGTTTAATGACTTTTTTAAAGAAAGCCCCATAATCTGGACGGTGTAATTTAACTTAACACAGTACTTGCCTACAGGTCTTGAGTGCGTGCATATCAACCATCACGCTCTGCCGGAGTATCAAATTAAGGGTGGGGACGCTTTATAAAAAATCCACTGTCGCACGCATTCTATAAAACCCCGATTAAACCAGGGACAATATACGTAAAAGAGAGAGAGAGAGAGAGAGAGAGAGAGAGAGAGAGAGAGAGAGAGAGAGAGAGAGAGAGATGGATTTGAAGGAGATGGTTTTGAAAATCTACGAAGAATTACGGTCGGAGAACGAGAATTCCCTGATGAAAAAATTATGGTGGGAGAACGAGCATTCCCTGAAAGAATTACGGTGGGAGAACGAGAATTCCCTGAAAGAATTACGGACGTCGGAGAAGGAGAATTCCCTGAAAGAATTAATTCGAAAAAATGAACCCATTTTTGATAGGTTTTTGACGGAATTTGTTTCACAGACTCCTTTGCACATTGCAATTCAACATGGGAGCGTCTACTTAGCCAGAGAAATCCTAGGTCGTAAGCCCCAGCTCGCCCACGTATTGAGCTCCCAAGGATTCTCACCTCTACACATGGCATCGGCAAAGGGGTCTGCGGAAATCGTAAAAGAGCTCTTACCGTTAATCGCTGATGTTTCATATGATCGCGATTCAAAAGGGTGGACTCCTGTCCATGCAGCTGCGATGAAAGGTCACGTCGATGTCTTGAACGTGTTCAACGAAACCAATCCAGAGTGGATTCGAGACATAACGGATCGAGATGAGACGGTCCTACACCTTTGTGTGAAATATAATAAGCTTGATGCACTAAAGACGTTGATCCGTTTGGTGAGTCGTGACAATGAGCTTGTGAATCAAAAGGATGTGAATGGAAACACCATTCTTCATCTCGCTGCAATGAAGAATGATAAGCCGGTATGGACTCTCTCTCTCTCTCTCTCTCTCTCTCTCTCTCTCTCTCTCTCTCTCTCTCTCTCTCTCTCTCTCTCTCTCTCTCTCTCTCTCTCTCTCTCTCTCTCTCCCTTTCCTTCTCTTCTTCCGCCAGCAGCATCGCTGATGAGTTCCATGATGAAGAGGTCTCAAGTACAACTGGCTGGACCGCAGTTTATGGTGCACCCACTGGCCGATAACCTCCAACCTATTAAGTTCTTATGATATCCAATCCTCCTAAAATATTGGCACCTCTATGAGAATTAGTTAGTACAAAAAATATACCTATCCACTGATCAAGTGAACCACACCATAGAAAACAGTGTATAGCATTGATAAATAGATAAATACAATTAAGGTCCATTTAATGACTGGATAGGGCTGATTTTATATATATATATATATATAATATATATATATATATATATATATATATATATATATATTGCTTCTCCTGGCAGTGCTAATCTATTGAACGGATTAAATTTACTTGAACTTAATAAGCTAGAAGTTACTCACTGGGTGGACCATCACCTAATATTGTCCAACCCATCTGCAGGACCACTGTGATATATGTCCATTATCTAAGTTGCACATCCATTTTGAGCATAAAGAATCAAGATTCTCTGCTTGCAACAAACAAAAAATTCATATCTAATGTATTGTAGGTGGTCCACACTAACATTGATTCGATTCCAAAAACGGTAGACTGAAGGCTTTAATGTACAGCACCATAAGAAGTAATTGTTACAATGAATCCTAGTTAAAAATTTCCTAAGACTGACCATGATATTTATTTACCATCCAATTTATTCATAAGGTTACATAGAAAGGATAAGATAAATATTAGCTTGATTCAAAACTCTATGGCCTCAAGAGATTTTCAGTGGTAAGCATTTAATTCCCGTTGTTTCCTTTAGTGTGGTCTACTTTGTATTCGATCTTCCTCAATTTTTGGTTCATCTAAAATGATCAGTCAAAATGGGTGAACCATCGGGATAAAACACATACATAACAGCCAGCCTCACAGAGCCCAAAGCCTGACTGGACCGTTCCATCTCCAGCCAGGTCCTCGTTGAGTACTAGCCAATCCGTTTCCTTGGCCGGAGACCTAATTAATCAATTATTCAGATATATATATATAATGATATAATAAGTATAATGATAAGCTTGATGCAAATTTTTTTTTCTCTTCTGCCGAGCCGGCAGCATCGCTGATGAGTTCAATGATGAAGAGAACTCAAGTACAACTGGCTGGACCACAGTTTCTGGTGCACCCACTGGATAACTTCCAACCTCTTAAGTTGTTATGATATCCAATCCTCCTAAAATATTGGCACCTCTATGAGAATTAGTTAGTACAAAAAATATACATATCCACTGATCAAGTGAACCACACCATAGAAAACAGTGTATAGCATTGATAAATAGATAAATACAATTAAGGTCTATTTAATGAATGGATAGGGCTGATTTTTGTATAATTACTCCTCATGGTAGTTCCAATCTATTGAATGGATTAGATTTCCATGAACTTAATAAGTTAGAAATTATTCAGTGAGTGGACCATCACGTATTGTCCAACCCATCTGCAGGGCCACCGTGATATATGTGTATTATCTTAGTTATTCAAGATCGTTTTAGCGTATGAGCAAAGAATCTGGATTCTCTACTTGCTAGAAATAGAAAATTTATGTTCTACTGCATTGTAATTTAAAAAAAGGTGGATTAAAGGCTTTAATGGACAACACCAAATGATGCAATGGTTACAATGAAACCTAGTTTAAAACCTTCCTAGGACCCACCATGATATTTATTACTATCCAATTTGTTCGTAAGGTTACATAGGCCTAGATGATGGGATAAAATAAATATTAGCTTGATCCAAAATTCTATAGCCGCAGAAGATTTTAAGTGGTAAGCATTTATTTCCCATTCGTACGGTCTATTTAGCATTCAATCTGCCTCAATTTTTTATTCATCTAAAATGATCCGTCAAAATGGAAGAACTATTACTATAAAACATACATAACAACCAGCCTCATAGAGCTCCAAGCCTGACTGGACCGTTCCATCAACAAAAAAGTTGAAGGCCCGCCTAGCATGTTGGCCCTGGGTGTAATCGGAGTACGTTTTTACACTTGATATGACCGGGTTTACTTTTGACAGTAATGAATGAGTCTAGCATGCTGGACGGAGTCAAGAGTAATTACAACCGCAAAAAGTCTTGACAGACCATGTGTCCCTAAGTTTATACGGGATATGACCGGGCCCAAGCCTCGCAGGAATTCCGTGACCCCAGATTCTACACTAGATACGACCAGGCCTGCACCGTTGAGCAAAACTTTTTTGGGCTAGTCAAACTTTTTAAAATTTAAGACATCTTTTAACAAGAGTTTCAACATGAGGTCATGGGTTCGAGCACCCATTATAGTGTGAGTGCGCCGGCCAGTGTAGGGTGCGTGAATGCATGTGCTGAAAAAAAAAAAATACAACTCTTAAACAATTTAGGAAATATCATGCAAACATCAAATTGATCCGACCATCCACTTCATCTTTGATTTTGCCTCATTTTCTCTAATTGTTGCTTTTCCAAGCAATGGATGTACCTGGTTACCATTGTCCAACAAAAATAATTCTTCAAAATCATTAGTAATTCTTGTGAGGACTTTAAATTCGATAGATCAAATTGTTAAGTGGATTGATTTTTTGATTTTTTTTTTTTAAAAAAATCTCCATATTAAAGTTCATTGATCAAATGGTAGTATTTGTCAAATTATCGCTAGGTTTACATATTGGTAACCCATGAAATATGTGTTTGGACAATAAACAGTTTGGATCAATGGATTGGACTGCCTAATTGTCATTTAACTGGTTAGAGAACTTCTTGATCAAAGTAAGCCATCAGTTGAATGAGGTTAGTGCAAGTTTTATCAATAAATAAATAAACACGTAATAAATAAATATAAATAATGAAATTGGGTTGGTGTGTATTTGGTTTTATAAATTGGTGGGAAATGCAAAGTAAATTAGCCATCATTACAATCTTTAAGTTTGTTGAAATAGGAATTATGACTCGTTATTTAAGAGTCAAATGCACAAGAAGTAGGTAAATTAAATTAGAATAATCATTACATTTTTATGATATAAAACTATCAATTTTATTTGGTGATTTCAAGAATAAATAAGTAATGTAGAAAAATCATCATTGTAGTTAAATTAATGTAGGTAATGTCACCAGACATTAAGAGTAAATAACCATTGCCCACTTACGGCCATTGTAATTGGAAAACCAAAGAGGCCCTTTTTAATAAATAATCATGCACCATCTTGCTCATGTACATGAGGAGATTTGGTAGGTGGTTTGGTTGCAGGAAGAATGTTACACGTGTGCAAATCCATACCATTAATGATAAGCACCACACCATGTGCGCTAGCCCAAAAACCTCAATTTCATTGTTTTCATTTTTTTAATGGCGGCATACCTGATGAGTGAACCACATGCACGTAATGATGGTGCATGTCCCACCAGAAAACACACCAGAGCCATAAGACGGTTCTTTTTCTTCTTCTTTTCTTTTTTCTCTTTCCATAAGACCGTTCTTTGATTTAACATGAAAAAAAAATGCAGATGATAAGGTACTTGATCAACGCTGAGACTGTTGTGGAGATAAATGCTGTGAACATGAATGGTTTCACAGCCTTGGATGTCTTCACAGTTTATCGTGGTGACCGAGGAGGCAGTAAAACGGTGAATGAACTCCTAGGGAAGGGAGCTGTAAGATCCGAGGAAATGTCCACAGAAAAAGCAGAAAAGGAATTTAAGAATGTATCGATTTTGGTGGGCACACTAACAGCGACCCTATGCTTCCAAGCGGCCCTCGTCCCACCTGGCGGTCTTTGGCAAGATGATTCTAACATGGGCAACAACAACTTAGATCAGAAAAATCACACCGCGGGCACATCCATTTTGGCTGATAAGGACCCTAACCTGTTCAGACAATTCCTGGTGCTCAACCACTTGGTGTTTTACGTGTCCACGTTCCTAATCTTAACAGGGGCAACATTCGGACGTATATCTGACGTCATGAATATGCTAACTTTTCAGCAGCGCGGACGTATATCTGACCTCGTGAATGGGATTCTGTTTAGATCTGTTCGGGACTATCTTCCGATCGGGCTCAGTTTTGTGTCAGTGATGATTTATCGTTGCAACAACGTTCACACACCTAAAGGACTTCCACATGATATACGCTCGAACCTGAATGCGTGGAATATAACATTTCTTGTTTTGTCTTTAATTATTTGTATCGGTTTCGGCATTTTCAATTTTATGCAATTACGGTATTTACTGAGGCGACTGGCAGTAGCAAGAAATCGGGGCAGCAATAATGACACGGAGAATCGGCAACACTCTTGAATCATGTCATTTCCATCGATCGTATTCTTGCCATAAGGTATGTTATTAGAGTGCATGATACCTATCATATCATATATAGCTATTTAGGTGGATTTACGTGTCTGTTAAGATCTCCAGTGTCTCACATCCTCTATACATTTCTCTTATTATGAATTAATTAAATAAATTAGTTATAATTTCCACAATGTAATTTCTTATGATTTCACATGTTATCAAAGTATTATAGTCTTTTATGATCTTTTGTGTTGGGCTTTTCGATCAAATTTGTTATTGTGTGTGGCTTTTGTACTAAGGGAGTGTACATTATCATGCTTCAAAATGTTGGGTGAATCATTCCACACTTTATTGCATGGGAATTATGGTAGGACAGAAATTACAGCAAGGAAAATTAACTTCAGGGGTGTTGTGTTATGAGTAAAATTGGACTGACCTGATACCTAGATTATAGAGAAGAGATTATTATAGGGAGCTCCCCAAAGAATGTTCGGAGCACCAACCCGACCTCTGCGACCAACCCAAGTGGCGGCCAAAAGCACTGACCACCGATGTTAAGCTGAGACCTCATTTTAGGACATCTGCCCATACCTAGAAAGACTCAAAGCTCAAGTGGGTCACAACACAAGAAAAAGTGGGGATGTAAACATGCTCAAGTGGGCCACACCATGAGAAAAAGTAGAGATACCACGGTTCATACCTTCCTAGGGACCACCATGATGTTTATATGCCATCTAATGCATTCACAAGGTGATTCCCAAATGGACAACAATATCATCATGATCCAAAACTTCATTCTTCCCCATATAAAGTTTCAATTGAGGGCGTTCAATCCCCACTTGTTCTTGTGGTGTGGCCCACTTGAATTTGAATCGCCCTCCCCTTTGGACTCATGACTTCATATGAGCTACCGAAACAGATGAACGGAGTGGATATAATAAAAAGATTACAGTGGGCCCCATAGCGCGCTTTAACCCGTGTCACAGGCACAGCCACAAATCTCGTACTCGCAATTTCTCGGCATGGGAATTTACCGGGAGGTCTTCCTATTATGGCGTTTACTCGCAATATTTTCAGGAAATTTTTGCTGAAAATAAAATATTATCATAAGAAGTTTCAAAATTATATAAACTTCTAAAATTTTAATTTTGAAAATCTTGCATTAGAAATTTGGTAAAATTATATTACCATGATATCGTGAGATTTTCAAAATCTTGGGGATATTTTCACAACGATTGCAAGCAAGTTGCGTCCGTGTCTTTTAAGCAAGAAAGACAGAGACAAACACTTGAGAGTCACTGATTTTCCATCAAGGAGATCATCTGAGTTAAAACCCTCGGCGGGAAATCATTCCTTCCATCGGATGCATGCAAAGATCAGGACCGTTCATCAGGCAGTGTACACTGTGACACAACATACCGTTGACCAAAAATAATTTTGGTCCGTTGTTGAGGGAGATCAGAGTGCACTCGTATGAGACAAAATCAAAGTTAAAAAAATAAAAAATAAAAATCCAACATTTCAGATTTAACGTAGATGCATGGCCCACCTGATGAGTATACTCCCATTATTTGTGTCATATGGAATATTCGTGGTATACGTTACGCGGAAAATCAAAGTGACGTGTTACAAAGAACAATGGACCACAAAGGAGGGAATCTTAGAATAACGCTAATCGAGATTCGCCTGAAAGGGCTCCTCAAGTCGACAACGTATTCATTG
Organism: Magnolia officinalis; assembly: GCA_021015155.1. NCBI lineage: Eukaryota > Viridiplantae > Streptophyta > Magnoliopsida > Magnoliales > Magnoliaceae > Magnolia > Magnolia officinalis. Next base: position 9,407,618 of record JAJHSJ010000002.1, on the reverse strand, counting down.
TGCAAGATGAGCCGACCCAAAAAGCTAATACCAAGCTCAGGCCCAAAACTAATTCGCTCCGAGGAATGACCTACCTGCTGAGCCGAGCTGTTCAAAGGCAGAACTTGGTGATAGGACTTATCCAACGAGCTGATAAACCAACCTCAACATAGGAAGAAGGATATCCGGAGAGAATCCTACATACCAAGAAAGGATAAAATCAAGGAGATTCTAACCAAAAATTATGCCGAGCTCATAAACAAGCTCGACAATATTTTCAGAAGAAGATCCTCATTCGAATTTAGACCCTTCAACAGATCCTATTGAGATACACCAAAGCTTAGTAGTCGCCAAGGCATTCTATAAATAATCCTCATGTCTATTGAAGAAGGTAAGCAAAAAATTAATAACTCAATGCTCATTTCTCCTATAATATGAGCTATTTAACTCGGGCATCGAAGGGGCAGCCAATATCAAGTAGGGCTGAAAGTCGGGCGGGTTGGGTCGGGTTGGTGCTCAACCCTAACCCAACCCAAGGTTCCTATAACTCAACCCTAACCCAACCCAACCCAACCCAATCTCGGGTTGGGAATTCTCAACCCAAACCCAACCCAAGCAGGCTCGCTCGGGTTGATCAGGTTGGTCAAGTATATACATGCTAATATTTTCGTTATTACCTTAGTTTATTATATTTCAATATAAGACTTATTTTTTGTATCTATAATTTTATTAATTATATATGTAATTATTCATTATAAAGAACTTCATTTTTTTCTTTAAAAAACAAGCTTAAATATAAGACAACTACTCCTTTAAAAGTCATGTAGCATAACATGAAGTCTATTTGGGAGAGAGAAATCTGGCATATCCTGTTAGCTTGAGTCCTTGGAAATGACGTGGACAAATGAGACTCGACATCACTAGTGTGCCTTCGACACAAACAATCCACCCTCAATTATAATTTATAAGTAACTTATATATTGATCGGGTTTGGGTTGGGTCGGGCAACCCGAGACCTCAACCCCAGCCCAACCCAAGTTTTATCGGGTTGGTGTTTGCACAGCCCAAGCTTAAGATCGGACCCGAAATATCCTGCCCGAGCCCAACCTAATGTCGGGTCGGTCACAGGTCGGTCGGGTTGAACCCGCCCAACTTTCAGCCCTAATATCAAGTACTCCCCCGTTACTTTTGGTATTTCACTCGTGCAGGTGTTCATACGCCTACGGAAGCAATATTTGCTCATCCATATTCAAGCGATAACATTACACGCTACATATTGATGAGTGGCCCAGATCAATCCCACACGTGCCATTTTACGATGGAAACCAGGCCCTCAATCCTTCAACCAGCAAAGAAACGTGCCCTTTCTATCCAACTTGTGTACCGTGAAAACGGAATGTCCCACCATGAACATCACTTGATAGAAAAAGCAGTCGGGTGAGGTCCACACCATTATCAATGGACAACCAACCGCCTTACTTAACATACAGGTGTGGTCCACCTAATCAGCAGATCAGCCTGATTTTGGAGAAGGGCCATCATCATGGTGGGGCCTACCGTTTTCATGGTACGGATGACCTACACAATGGCATGCTTGTAATAAATGATTTTCAGTACTGCATCCAGCATGAAACTTTGATTTGTAATAAAATTATAAAAGATCAATTTTCGATTAACATTTATTGGACAATCAAAATTAATGAAGACATTTGCATGAAAAGCTGATTTACAGAACTTGAACATGCAAAAAATGGGCCACTTATTCCACTCATGTGACATTTCATGCGTGTAATTGCGCTCCACCATTGGATCACACATGTGCAATCTGTGCTGACGTGGCATCAGCATCTTCCGTCCAATTGGAGTTGGGCTCACTCCATGATCGTGGCCGCACCCCCAACTTAAAGAACACGATCATCTCCATGGCCTCAAAAAATCTACGGTCATCCAAGAACTCATTCCACACGCCGCTAACGATGCAGTAGTTGTTGTTGTAGGGGGAACGGTGATGTGCCGCATGCTTCGCACGTGAGACCAGCACGCCTGCATCTTGCAATGCCAAAACCAACGGTGGCAATTGGCTCTTGGTACTGTGGGCCCATGCATGGAACTGCTGGCTAAACATGATGCAGCCCGAGCACACTGCAACGAACGCGTGCAAAATCCCATCACTTGGCAGCAAGTCAATTGGCACAAGCACGAATGCTGTGGCACGTGCGAGCGAGTGGAGATTGTTGGCGAATTGCCTCCGTGTGATCGTCCTGGGCCACTTGTGGTGACCTTGGAAGGCCTCGATCTGGGAACCAAAAACGGGCGTTGATGCATCGCCGTAGTTATCGATGGCCCAGTGATATACACCTGTGCCGATGTCTGCTAGTACGTACCCAAGCAAGCCCGCGAGCAATGGCTCGAGCCACATGCCAGAACCCGTGGCTGCGACCGTGGACTTCGCTAGTGAAACAAGAACGGAGGTGCACCCGGTCATGACCCAGGCCCGGTGAGCCCATGTAGAACGTAGGCTAGGGTTGCTGGCAGAATGCGTTCTTGGAGTGGTCGTAGCTAAAGTGGGTGATGTTGGCACGTGTGGTTCGATGAGAGAAAGGTCTCTTTGGGGAGTGGTGGTGGTGATCGCGGCACGTATGCATGGTGGGCCAAGGTAGCGACACGTGTGGGTGTGAAATGGGCGCCTCGAGGGGTGCCATTGCTGAGGCAAGACTGACATTGAGAACGGGCGATATGGAATGGGGTATGGATGGGCTTAGACAATGAATAAAGAGGACAATGGTTGAGAGGAATGGAAGGAATGTGTGGTGATAAAAGAAAGAGTAGGAAGTAGCACTGGTTTTGGGCGTGCCTACGTGGTACGAGGAACATCGCACGAACGTGTATTGGTGATAGTCACACGTTTGTTACGTGTGGAATTGCGAGGAAGACTCGAGTGATTGGAGTCATGTGTATAAGCCTGTCGTAGCGATGTGACTTTAAGCGTGTGGACAGAGTTCAAGGGAAGTGGATTGCTGGTGAGCTTTCCATTGTAGGGCCCATCATGATGCATGTATTATATCCACACCGTTCATATGTTTTTACAGATCATTTTAGTGCATGAACTAAAAAATGAAACATATTCTAAGCTCAATTGGACCACAGTACAGGAAAATGTGGTTATTGAATGACCACCATTTAAAACATCTTGGGCCCATACAAATTTTGGTTCAAGCTGATATTTGTGTTTTTCCTTCATCCATATATGCGTCACCTAATCAACGGTTTGGATAGCAAATAAACATCCCAATGAACCTTGAAAAGATTTTAAGGTGTCATTACTCCCACTGTTTCCTGTGGAGTGGTCCACTTGACCTTTGGATCTACATCATTTTTTGTTTCATACCCTAAAATAATCTTTAAAAACATATGGACGGCATGGATATAAAATACATACGTCACATTGGGCTCCACAGTACCCACCAGTTCAAATGCCTTTTACATTCATTTCTTTTGGGAGGACCAAAAGCCCCCTCCCACAGACTTTCGGTGGCAACTGCCCCTGGGTTTATGGTCATTCCCGCAAGACTTGTTTAAGTAGAGTAAGTGAGGCCCTTCACCCAACACGCTAAGGGCCTGTTTGGATTCGCGTATTGTATTGTTTTAGAGGGTGTCCGTACAGTTCGCACTGTTTATTTTCGAATTGACTTCGATCGTGGACGATCGGACCCGAGTACACCCCCGAATCACTTTTCTACTTCCACGCGTAATGTATTGTCAGAACTCATCGCATCGAGAAATGCAGTGCAGTTATTGCACTGCACCGTCCTACGCCGTGAAAGACAAGCCTCCTCTCCTTTCTCTCCTGCGGAGTTTTCGCGCATATACTCCATCGGGCGCGATTTCATCCCTCCTGTGATATTTCCCTTCTTCCTCCCTGATCTGGTTGGCTGAGAATATCTAGCAGGAAACTCAAGATCCTCGTCGTGGGTGATCATCTGTCGTCCTCTTTCATGTTTGTTGATGTTATGTGCTCCTTTAAGGATCATTTGGTCGCCCAATCTCTGTGACAGTTCCCTGTGTCCATTCCGGATCGAATTGCTACACCGAGCATCTCACAGAAGGACACTGGTAGCCAGGTTTCAATCGAAGGTAAATATAATACCCTAAGCATGTAAAATCTTGTGTTTGATTTCTTTTTGGAGAAGAGGATCAACAAATGGGGTGGGATGGAACACACCACTTGCATGTTCGTCTTCCTCATCTCCCTGTTCACTACGACATGATCCGAAGACAAGCAGTCGCATCCCTATGGGTGTTAGCCCCTGATTTCCTATCCCTCTACGATGCAGGCAGGTGATGCAGTACATCCATAATAACTTTTTACAATCTGCTGCACCACCCTTCCATTACTGCCATCCGGGAGAAAATCCCCACTATGGATACACCTCCAGACATTTGTATGTAAGACGTGTTTCATCCATTCCGTTCATCCATTTTTACAGATCATTTTAGGTCTTATTCAAAAAATGATAGGGATATAAATCTTAAGTGAGCCACACCACGGGACAAAAATAATGAATGGATATTCACGATTTAAATCCTCGTAAGGTCCATTGTACTGTTTATTTGACATCCAACCTGTTGATTTGGTTTTAAAGACCCAGATGACGGGAAAATATAAATATCAGCTTGATCCAAAACTGTTATAGCCCCAAAACGTTTATAATGGTCAAAATTCATTCAAAACAATTTCTTGTAATGTGGTCCACTTGAGATTGATATATACTTCATTTTTTCTACCATATCATAAAATGATACATAAAAATAGATGAATGGCATGGATGACACACATACATCATGGTGGGCCCCACATCGCACCGACCACCAGCCAATGGCTGGTGTCAGGGGGAGTAGCCAATTCATTCCCTGCAATATCCGCACACATATAATGGTAGGTCCCAGATACAGCGTGGACCTCATGGGGACAAACCGGCGCGGTGTTCGTATATATATTTGTTATGTACTAGCAATTACACATCTACGGCCCGATGAGGACTCTGTTCCCAAACAGGAGCAATGAATTCTGCATTTAATACGTCTCTCAAATCGGGTCAAAAACAGACAGTGTGGTAGTATACGACGTTAAGGACGTACGCGGTGCTATAGTGATCGGAATACGCTGTCCGTACAGGTTTACAATGCAACACAATACTATACGCGAATCCAAACAAGCCCTAAGGTCCTAAACACCACTCACATCTAAAAAAAGCCACCAGCGAAGAAATCGTAGCCTTTCATCTATTTCCAGTCGGAGCCTCTTTATTGTGAGGACTGCGCTATCCTAGCTTGCACTAATAACTGATCGCTACTTGAGGCAAGCATAAATCAGATGCACCCATCCCTCTAATGAGCCCTTTTATACATATGCCCATGTGGACGACGTGTGGTCAACTACTAATGGTGGGTCCCTCACGTATATAGGTGGGCACTGGACAACTCAATCCGGCTAACTTGACTTATCCGACTTGACCTGAACCGAATGGGTGAGTCGGTCCAAACCGAATAGTCTTCGCCCAATCCGAACTCAAACCGAGTCGAGTTCGAGTTACATAGTAACTCGACCCAACTCGACCCGAAACCCGATTCGGTTAGACTCGACTCAATCCAAAACCCGACTCAATCCCAAACTAAAAATCAGATTTTTTTTTTATTATTATTATTTTTAGTTTTAGAAATGTTCTTACCATATTGTTTCCTGTGAATCCACCTCAATCTTACCTAGGTACTTTACTACTTCGCTACTTATACTTGGGTTAACTTAGTCATTTATTTCATTCAATAACATATCATTAATACACAAAGCCAATACATCTAACAACTTCCTAATGCTATCAAGGCATCCTACTTCAAGGAGGGGCATAAAATAAGGATGATGGCTCATAAACAGAAGAGAAGCTGACCATTGAAGTGGCATAAGTATAAGCCGGCTAGTCTAGAATTTGTGATTATTAAAGAACTGCTTTATCAAATATTCAGACTTTCAATGCCAAGTAACTTTTAGCCATGTTTGATCTATTAAAAACTTAAATAAATAATAAATAAATAAATAAATAAAAACAAATAAGGATATAATTTCTCTTCTTTGCGTTTATGTCAAGTATCCAAACATCTAGATTCTAAGTTAGATTTCAAAGAAATATAACATCAATTTGAGGACTACATCCTTTGTATGAATACTAGAAAACAACATTAATTTCTTACCTTTTATTTGGGTTGAATTAAGTGTTGTCATCATCGTCCTCATTTAGACTTAATTGGGTTAGGTACATGTTCACTCCCCAAGTGTAGGGTTGTGATGTAGTAATAAACTCGGTAAGACCGAGGTCGAATCCACAGGGACTGAAATCTGTACGTATTCTGAAACTAACTAGAACTAGAAATAGGATAAGATGAAATCTAAATTGAGTGTTTTCAAGAGAATTATGGTGAATAATTAACTAAACTTAAGAGAATTCAGAGGAAGAAATTAGGGATTCAGAGGATCCACTTGTAGAGATCAGGGAGATCTTATGCCTGCTTTAAAGAATTATGGAAATTTACTAAACTGCCATTAATATAGTTTTCAAGAGATGAGGGTATATGAATTAGAATGGATTCTATCACCACACCATGCCCAAGAGACGATGGTAAACAACAGAATTAAACTAATTACCAACCAATCAACATGCTATGAGAGTTAGGAAAGGGTACCGACATCCAACCATGCCCAGGAGACGATGGTGAACAACAGGGCTTCCTGACGTCATAAACATAACAAAGCAAAGGAAATAATCAACGCCATTGCAAACCCATTGTAATTTCAGTCACAGCAGACCATTAAAGACTAAAACAATATTCCCTTAATAATCAAACTAAAATCAAATTTAGTTCATAAATTTAAATTAAAAGCATAAAATAGGGGCTCCCATCTCACTACAAGCTTCACCTCTTAGCCCTAGCTAAGAGGTTCAGCCCAACATGAATGGGCTGGATCCCTTAACAGAAACAAAATAAAAAGAAAAGAAAGAAAAGAAAAGAAACTCCCCTCTCTGTCTCTCTCTCCCACGTTCCAACCCAAGCCGAGCCCCCAGCCGTTCGTAGATCATCCTCCCGCCACCCGTTCTCTCTCTTTTTTATATGTAGCAGAGTCGAAAGACTTCATCCAGAAGTTTTCCTTACGCATCTGGAAGAACCTGGAAACCGAAGTCCTATTACGAAACTGTCTGCGTGTAAACCTGCGCTGAACTGAAAGTGGGGCCCAAAATCAGGTTTTGCTGCGAAATCCAATCCGCTCATTGGAAAGCCCGTGAATTTTCAGTAACAATAGACTGTTTTTGGGCCGAAATTGGTGGGTCCCACCCATCTTTTTCGTGTTACCGTCAGTCCTTTATCTGGACGAATGGAAACCGATTTCCACTGATTCCTGTGATTCGGCCACCTAGGCTTTGATGAGGGGGGCCGTGGGTTCATGATGAACGGTCCAGATTAGACCAAGGATGCATGATGGTGGCCCACAACTTCCTTCCGCAAGCTCTGTTCTTGCGTAAACAGAAAGAAGCGGATTGCTTCCGCTGTGCTGCTGGCGGGGCCCATTATCCACATCAGTTGAGAAATCCACACCGTACACTGAATTTCTGGCGAAAAACCGTCTGGGAGTAGTGAGTTTGTATTGATTTTCGGAGTGGCCCATGAGACTCTTCATTCCACCGTCAACCTTGCGTTTAATCACGATCCTCCTGTGTACACGTGCATGGTACCAAAAGTCCACCTTGGCTGGGGTCACGCTCCTCCTCTGGATACAATGGACGGTTTAGATCGGCCCTTTGAATGAGAGGTGGGCCCCACTGCACGAAGCCGGCGTCGGCTGAGAGAGACGCTGGGCGTCTTCTCTGTTTTCAAAAAAAACGTCGGTCAGCAGACGCTGACCGACTTTGGACATCCTGGTGCGGTGCGGGAATGCACCGCACTGTGTACACGCACCCCCATTAGTGGGGTCTACCGTGATGTTTAATAGAAATCCGCTCCGACCATTCATATTGTCAGCTTATTTCAAACGTTGAGCTCAAAGTTGAAGCATATCCAGATATCAGGTGGGTCCCAAATCACCACTCTATGGGCTGATCTATCCGTTGAGCCGCTTCCACAATGATCCAACGAATGAATTTCGACGTGTACGGTTAATATATGGTCTTCAGGCCCTGTATGCAGTTTGAAGCCGAACGGATGGTGGAAACCTCGTGATCTTGCATTCTGGATCAATTTTGGGCCACTTGAGCTTCAATTTCTCGATTTTCTCGAATCTCTGGTGTGAAACTCTGCCGATCTTGGTCCCCTGGAATCCCGTTCATGGCCTTGGTGAATTCTGAGCATTAACTCCGTACTTTTAGTGTCCTATTTCAATCCAAGCTCCTAAAGTCACCTTGCAACACAAATACAAGTAAATCGGGCTATTAAATAGTATCTTGTTCGTAAATCCCGGCAATAACTGGGTCTGATGTGCAATATTTGACCCTCAACACAACCCCCAACCAGCATTTTGCTAGTCCCGAGCAAAGTATGCGAAAAACTAAATTCAGAATTACAAGACAATTTCTACAAATTCGAGTGATATTTCGAAAACAATTCAGATATTAGAATTCTAAGATTCATGAATATTGGGCATAAATTTCTCCTGGAGGTAAGCACATGGTAGACTTCTCAATCAAGTTCATAGTATTAATCCATCAATTAGAATAATCCAAACATTGAGTTCCACAGGTGTAAAGTGTAATCCCAACTTTCAACATTAATATTCAATTCTTAATTTCAGGATATCGTTGGTAACCAACAAGGGAATTCATGATAACCAAAGCTTGCCTCAAAGATCATCTTTCCATTTTTTTTTTTTTTTTTTTTTTTTATTTTTTTTAAGTAACACCAAGAAGGGAATCAAGTCCTCACCTATAGGGAGCAAACCTATGGTGAAAACTGTATACCCAAATCTTTTTACATATTATCCATGGGGAATGAAGTCCACACTTATAGGGAGCAAACCTATAGTGAAGATTCTTTGCCTAACCCTTTTTTTCAACGGTATCTTTTCCTTTTAATTGATCATGACGGGCAATTGTTCAAGTTGGTTCCTTCTATGCTTACTGATTACCAAGTTAATCCTTCAATATGAAACTGAAACCTTAATGTGTAAGCGAGATGTGTCCTGTGAAATCATGACTCAATCAATGTTTACAACTTCTAATCATGGATTAACAATTCAACTTAACTGTGAAATCTAACAGCTATTGAATCCAAGAGTCATAAATTATCAACATCACGAATCTTGAAATTCTAAGTCAAGGATATCCGTCAAAATCACTTCGAATTCACCAGAAATTCCAGAAAAAATTTAAAAATTTCCACAATTTTTGTTCAAGACCAAGAAAATGCTGATTAGGTCACCTAATCTCCCACCCCCAACCTAAAATCTACATTGTCCTCAATGTAAAAGATATAAACATGCAATGCACATGAGATAACGGCAGTAAAGAAAAAGTGATGGGAAGATAGTACCTGGATGATGAATCGTGAGAGACATTCCAAGAGATCACAGCATGGAATCCAATCAACATGAGAGAGAGAGAGCAACACAAAACTAATAAAATAAAATCCTATCTATACCACTGTCGCAGGTGCTCTCGATTGCATTTAGCGCATGCAACAAGCCTTTAAAACCCCTAGGTTGCCCCTAGTGGACGAGTTGTAGTCTCGTGAGGGTTTGCAGTAATGTTACCCACAAACATTGAACTAGCTAGGAAAATTAAATGGAATGAAAAAGCTGGGTTGCCTCCCAGGAGCACTAAGTTTACCGTCTATCCTAAAATAACATAAAGCAAACTACCCTATTCCTAAGAAAGCAGGGGAAAGCTACTCGATCATGCCGCAAGGTTCCTCTTCCGGCCAATATCTCGATAAGTTTCTCAGTAAGTTCTTTAACAGGATCATCCAAAATCCCTTTTTGCAATAGGCTTTGATGCCCTGAAGCATGACTTTCCAGAGAGACTTATGTACCTCATAAGAAATTTTCCATTGCATTGCTTGAGGTAACCAGAGTATGTACGATTCACCTGTGACAGAAGAAGTTTCAACGTTAGTATCCCATGGTAAATCAGAGACTACAAGAAGATAAAGTTTAGAAAACTTTGCAAAAAGTGATGTAGCCTCAACACATTTCGAAGTGTCAAACTTCGGTTCAATTTTCAGCTCCTCCTCCCTTAATGGTAAATAGTGAGGATCTGGGGAGGGAGGGGCTTCAGAGTAAGGGTTCTCTCGGTCAATGATGACTACCGAGATATCGTCTTGCAAGGCATTCTCTATGTCTCTTATCATGGGATCATTTGAGTCCTTAAAAGTATGTGAAGATATGCTCTCTTGCTCCAGCCCTGCACAGACATATTGAAGATCAATAGGGGAAGCATCGATAGGATCACTTTGTTCATTGAAACTACTCAATCGAGGTGTTGAACTTTCTAACGTGTACAGCTCAGGTGGTGGTCTCAATTGAGTGGTTTCAAATTCCAGAGTCGTAGCGAGCAGCTCGTCCTTCTCCCGAATCACATTATCATTCAATTCAAGAGAGTGGTCCAAACATGTCTCACAAAAGTTGGAAGGGTCGGTTCTAATGAGCTCATCTTCCATTTTTAAATCAGACATGTTAGGTGAGTGGAGTAGCTCAGTATGACCGATCACTTCGTGTGCTTCTTGAGCATTGACCTGGACTATACTTGAGATTGATTCCAGGGGAATTTGGGTTGTGCTCTCATGAATCTCATCCCAATACGTCTCAGCTTCCAATTCAGTGCAGTACACACTTGAGATGGGATCGCTTTCCTTACATTCTAAATTCGGTTGAGGTTCGAATAAACTAACCTCAACCTCATCATTGAGATCCTGTGTATTATGTAAGGAAAGTGTGTCATCATCACTGTATTTGAAAGACAACCATGTTTCTTCCCCATTCTTTTGAACAGTCATTGAGATCGACTCATCGGGAAAGTGAACCATATGCTCATTAGCACAATTCAACTCTTCATTCCAAATTCCAGAATTCTCTAAAAGCAAGTTAGGATTGCATTGTATTTCTGGACTGGGTTGTAACTGGGGTGAACTAGCCTTGTTCCTCTTATTGAGGTGCGAATCAATTGCCTCTAATGATTTCATCATTTTCGCAACATGCTGGTTGAATTGTTCTAGATTAAAACATGAATCCTCTTGGATTGCTTCTGGTTGGTTCTCAAAAGTAGGGGATCCAAGAGAATTATCACTATAACATGTTGTTGGTTCATCTTCCCGACATTGATGGTTCCACTGATTAGAGTTATACGGATCATGTGTGGGAGAATCTGATGGTTGGTAATACATATTATCACTCATAATATAATCACGCATTGTTTTCTTTTTCTCAGATGAGTGATAATAATTCTCACTCTCATAGTTATGATAACCCCAACATTCACGTACTGTCTTGTTAATCCGTGGGGTGTAATTGTTCTTCTGCATATGATCACGTAAGGACTTCTTAACCGGTGGATCTTTATATTCCGGTCGGTTCTCGATGATAGTTTCAGAATAGTTTTGAGACATTGGTTGATTTCTATCATAATCATCATCCCAATATAGGTTATTCTTCTCAGCATACTGACGTTCCCACTCGTGCATATACATGGTGAAACCCTAACTCTGAGTTTACTCCTAAAATAAAATAAAAATCCTACAGCAGCATGGAAAGTAAAAGGAGGGGAAGTTAGAACGAAGTTACCAGATTAGAAATTCCTATGTTAAGATCCTGCAAAACAAAACAAAGAAATTAGTTTCTAAAAAGGAAACCTAGAATAAGAAAATTTCTAAACTAAAATCCTAATTCTAGAAAAAGAAAAAGTAGAAAAATTAGGAAGGGATTACCAATTTAGAAGTTTCTATCTAAGAATCCTACAAAAGAGGAAACAGGTTAGTTCTAGAAATCAAATAAAAATAAAAAAATCTAAAACAAAAGTTAGTAAATCCTAATCTTAATCTAATTCTAAAACCAACTAATTTCAAATTACGTACCGTCAATCCGTCATCCCCGGCAACGGCGCCAAAAACTTGTTCACTCCCCAAGTGTAGGGTTGTGATGTAGTAATAAACTCGGTAAGACTAGAGTCGAATCCACAGGGACTGAAATCTGTACGTATTCTGAAACTAACTAGAACTAGAAATAGGATAAGATGAAATCTAAATTGAGTGTTTTCAAGAGAATTATGGTGAATAATTAACTAAACTTAAGAGAATTCAGAGGAAGAAATTAGGGATTCAGAGGATCCACTTGTAGAGATCAGGGAGATCTTATGCCTGCTTTAAAGAATTATGGAAATTTACTAAACTGCCATTAATATAGTTTTCAAGAGATGAAGGGTATATGAATTAGAATGGATTCTATCACCACACCATGCCCAAGAGACGATGGTAAACAACAGAATTAAACTAATTACCAACCAATCAACATGCTATGAGAGTTAGGAAAGGGTACCGACATCCAACCATGCCCAGGAGACGATGGTGAACAACAGGGCTTCCTGACGTCATAAACATAAAAAGCAAGGAAATAATCAACGCCATTGCAAACCCATTGTAATTTCAGTCACAGCAGACCATTAAAGACTAAAACAATATTCCCTTAATAATCAAACTAAAATCAAATTTAGTTCATAAATTTAAATTAAAAGCATAAAATAGGGGCTCCCATCTCACTACAAGCTTCACCTCTTAGCCCTAGCTAAGAGGTTCAGCCCAACATGAATGGGCTGGATCCCTTAACAGAAACAAAATAAAAAGAAAAGAAAGAAAAGAAAAAGAAACTCCCCTCTCTGTCTCTCTCTCCCACGTTCCAACCCAAGCCGAGCCCCCAGCCGTTCGTAGATCATCCTCCCGCCACCCGTTCTCTCTCTTTTTTATATGTAGCAGAGTCGAAAGACTTCATCCAGAAGTTTTCCTTACGCATCTGGAAGAACCTGGAAACCGAAGTCCTATTACGAAACTGTCTGCGTGTAAACCTGCGCTGAACTGAAAGTGGGGCCCAGAATCAGGTTTTGCTGCGAAATCCAATCCGCTCATTGGAAGCCGTGAATTTTCAGTAACAATAGACTGTTTTTGGGCCGAAATTGGTGGGTCCCACCCATCTTTTCGTGTTACCGTCAGTCCTTTATCTGGACGAATGGAAACCGATTTCCACTGATTCCTGTGATTCGGCCACCTAGGCTTTGATGAGGGGGGGCCATGGGTTCATGATGAACGGTCCAGATTAGACCAAGGATGATGATGGTGGCCCACAACTTCCTTCCGCAAGCTCTGTTCTTGCGTAAACAGAAAGAAGCGGATTGCTTCCGCTGTGCTGCTGGCGGGGCCCATTATCCACATCAGTTGAGAAATCCACACCGTACATTGAATTTCTGGCGAAAAACCGTCTGGGAGTAGTGAGTTTGTATTGATTTTCGGAGTGGCCCACGAGACTCTTCATTCCACCGTCAACCTTGCGTTTAATCACGATCCTCCTGTGTACACGTGCATGGTACCAAAAGTCACCTTGGCTGGGGTCACGCTCCTCCTCTGGATACAATGGACGGTTTAGATCGGCCCTTTGAATGAGAGGTGGGCCCCACTCCACGAAGCCGGCGTCGGCTGAGAGAGACGCTGGGCGTCTTCTCTGTTTTCAAAAAAACGTCGGTCAGCAGACGCTGACCGACTTTGGACATCCTGGTGCGGTGCGGGAATGCACCGCACTGTGTACACGCACCCCCATTAGTGGGGTCTACCGTGATGTTTAATAGAAATCCGCTCCGACCATTCAATTGTCAGCTTATTTCAAACGTTGAGCTCAAAGTTGAAGCATATCCAAATATCAGGTGGGTCCCAAATCACCACTCTATGGGCTAATCTATCCGTTGAGCCGCTTCTACAATGATCCAACGAATGAATTTCGACGTGTACGGTTAATATATGGTCTTCAGGCCCTGTATGCAGTTTGAAGCCGAACGGATGGTGGGAACCTCGTGATCTTGCATTCTGGACCAATTTTGGGCCACTTGAGCTTCAATTTCTCGATTTTCTCGAATCTCTTGGTGTGAAACTCTGCCGATCTTGGTCCCCTGGAATCCCGTTCATGGCCTTGGTGAATTCTGAGCATAACTCCGTACTTTTAGTGTCCTATTTCAATCCAAGACTCCAAAGTCACCTTGCAACACAAATACAAGTAAATCGGGCTATTAAATAGTATCTTGTTCGTAAATCCCGGCAATAAGGGTCTGATGTGCAATATTTGACCCTCAACAGTACATGAATAGTAGTACTGTTCAACCGGGGATCATACCTTCAATTAAATCATTGGTCATCAAGGCTTTTCTTACCATCATACTAATCCTTCTGGCCTTCCTATTACCCATCTAGAGCCTTCAAGTTATAACAACTCATAACTAATTGGCACGGATCTTGATTCCACAACATATGATCAAATAATCTAAGTTTATTTTTTCTTATCTTATTTACCTAGTGGTGTTACTCCTATATTCTCAAATGCATTTATCTCTAATTCTATAGTTTCTTGCCTTGCTACTCTTCCATCTCAATATTTTCACTTTAGTTTCTGTTATGTTGAGTATGGTTGATGTTATAGTTGTCCAATACAAGGCAATCACATAAAATGAGAAAGAGAAATCCCTACACTTTCATAAGTTATTAACCTAATAAATCCCAACACTCTCACACATGCGAGAAGTCATCTCTTAAATCTCTCCTAGCGTCAGATGGATGGAGGCCTTTGAAGCACACGTGCCTGCACACGTTCCAAATCTTGGACACTGATGAGATGGAGTCCACCAGGCACATAACCTGCTTCAGTAATCAGGTCGCGCGATCTAGTCTCAGGCAGGCCACACGTGTGCGCTAAATATGGACCACAGATCAATTCCCACCACGTTCATTTCTTTTGTATCTGTACCACCTAATAGCAGAATGGCCTGCTTTATTTGACCAACCGTCTATGTGAGGCCCATTAGATGTTCCGCTTTGGATGGCCCTTTTTCCCCGAATGCAGAAGAAGATGCTGGCATTTTTTTTTTTTATAAGGGTTGAGAAAAACCTTTTTTATACTCCAGGCATCTGTGATGGTTGATACACAGGCACAAAGAATTGACACGTAGCATATAAATTACTAAAAGCAACTAATCTAAGCTTTGCAACCTAAATTTTGGGTGTTTGATTTCCTATCTACACGTGTAAATAAATATTAATAAATCATCATTATTTACGGCATGAAATACAGCCAGTCGCCCTTGTCATTTTCACACTTGATTAACCTGGCGGTAATAACCATGTGGAATTTTTTAAAGAAAAAATAGGCCCACCGTGTTGTACGTGTCTGATCTATGCCGTCCATCCATTGTAACGGATCATTTTAGCGCATGAGCCCAAAATTGAGGTACATCAAAAGGGCAAATAGACCACATCACAAGAAACGGGGGAGTTAAACAGCTACCATTGAAAACTTCTTGCCGGCCATAGAAGTTTTGGATCAAGCTGATAATTTTTGTTCTCCCTCCATCCATGTCGGGTGACCATATTAACAGGTTGGATCACATATACACATCACTGTTAGACCCGTGGATGGTCTCCCTTTCAACTATGAATGTCTTTATACCCTTTCCTATTGTGCCGACCTTTTCAACTTATAATCTACCTAAATTTTTTAATTCGTAACCTAAAATGATATGATAAAATGGATGAATGGTGTGGATTAGACACATACATCACGATGGGACCCATGGATTTCATCCATGGAAACGGATGGGCTACTAACCTTGCCACTAGCCACTCTATGGGTCCCACCATGATGTATGTGTTTCATCTGTCCACCCATTCTTCCATATCATTTTATAGTATGAGCCCAAAAATGAGGTTGATCTAAATCTCAAGTGGACCACACAATGTTGATTGAAAGCTCACCATTAAAAACTTCTTGGGGTCCACAAAAGTTTTGGAACATGCTGATATATTTTTTTCCCTTCATCCAAGTCTGTATCACCTAATCAGCAAGTTAGATGTCAAATAACCATTACAGTAGGTGTAATAACCCAAAATTTTGAGTGCAAGTTTACGCACATGTAAGAATATATGATTACACTTATTCAACGCTACACTTGTAAATCCGTTAATTTTAACCATATATATATCTGTAGTTTAGCTTGAATCTAAAACATAAAGAGTAATTTTTCACTGTTGATTAATAGGACGAACCATCAAATTCCTTAGTATTATCACCCGTTTATCAAACCCACCGTTAAATCAGCCATTCACCACTAGATGAAAATTTTTGACCGACCACTTTGAATTTGGACCAACCGATCATACTAAACTAACTTACTGATCTTCATATCCACTTGTACACATGTCAAATTAAAATTATGATCCATTCAGCTTATTTATCACTTATTAATATGCTTAATTTACTGTCAAAATCATGATCTAAATATTTTTCACCTGTGAACCAATCACTTGAATTTAATGGTATACATTTCTAACATATACCATATTCAAAAACCACTTTCAACGTATCCATTTGCAAAAACAATTGTACAATAACCCGTAATCGTGATTAACATCATAAGCATTTAATTACGTTAATTTCATACTATCAATTGATCATCCATCACAGTTTAATCTGCCAATTGGGCAATCCAAATATCTAAATGAACCATTCATTAGGGAGATCATAAGATATATATACATCAAAACTACTAGTTAATTTTTACATAAGATGTCGGTAAACGTTGTTTCAAATTATGGGTAGATGTAAGCCATTAAAAATGCATCTTAGCCATCCTCATGAGATCAAGGCTCAAACTTAATCAGTTGATAGATCACACAAAATGACGGACCATACTAAAATTTCGCCTTATTCGGACACTCCTACTAAAATATATGTAAGACCAAAGTTTTAATTGAAAAATGAGGAAGTGAGACAATTATTCTCTGACAGGTCAGAGAGTTGGTTTTTAAAAATTGGAAAACCACGTTGTACGTGTTAAACCATCATCCACACCATATAGTAGGTGGCTCACTTAAAATTCAAATCTATCTCATATTCAGGCCAATAGCCCAACGTAATCTAACAAAATTGATGAATGGAGTGGATTTTGGTCCACATCATTGTAGATCCCACATAAAAAATAAAAAATAAAATAAAAAAAAAACAAAGGAAGATAAACATTTGTATAATAACAGTAATAAAAAAGGAAAAAAAAAAAAAAATGGGGAGAACGTTGAAACGGCTCCACCGTTTCATCAACACACATGTGCACACACGTGTAAAGTACGATGGTAAAAATAAAATAATAATAATAATAATAATAATAATATAATAATAATAATAATAATAATGAGAGAAGTTTCAATGATAGTTCTTTTTTCTCACGGTTTATAATCAAGCGGGCCACTCGAGTACTAGTTCTACTTCATTTTTTGACTCATATACTAACATAATAAGGCAAAGTGAATGGGCAGAGTGGATTTCTCATAACATGTTAGTGAATGTCATCAATTGAAAGACACGTGTATGTATGAAAGAATTTCTCCAAAACAACTTCCTAAAAAATAGTTTTATCCAGCACATAAAAAAAGTTTGAAACGGAAACTACTTATTTTCCCTCCCCATTCAAAATCGACTCTCCTTTATCTTTGGGAAATGCTCGTGTTGTTTAATCTGAGTCATTCATTAGTTAATCATAATTGTCTATTGGTTAAACTCATTCATCCAATCTCAACCACCCATATGGGACGTTCTCCATCATCTCTGGACCTTAATTAAATTAAAATACATCATTAGGTAGTCTTTACGTGTGTTTTCTAGTTGATGGGCTATTTCGAGCGAGAACTTGGAATTGTACTTGGAAGAGTTGAATCCTAACCACTCGATATCATCAAATCCATGTCATATCTTTAGTTGTTAATGAAACTTCCAGAATTGGATCCGAAGCTTTTTAAAAACCTCTCTTTTTTAAAACATTTCTTACCAGAAAGACAAGAGAGAGATGAGGAAACCTTAAGTATCCTTTGATACAGGTTAGTGATGGATATTTTAATTTTATTTTATCATAATTTAGATTTATTCTTTAAGATCTATGCAATAAACGAGTTGAATTGATCACATGTTCATCGCATCTGCATATTGATGCATATGATGAAAATAGAAAATCTTAAACGAAATCTCTTTTTTTTTTTTTTTTTAAAGGCAAAAGAAATGTCATTAACTTCAAAATCAGCATGTACAAATATTTCGGGATGCCCAGAGCACAAAAAGAAAACTCTGGAGGGTCCTATCGTGTCAAGTGACTTTAATTGATCCTAGACCTACTTTGTCTAGGAAGATGAGCCCGCGAATGTGGCCCGGAATGTCCTCCCACGTGCTAGTAAAAAAATTACTTTGAGATTCACTTCCCTTCCTAACGAGGGCATCTGCCGGAGCGTTCCCTTCACGAAGAGTAGTGTGAACAAAAACCTACTGACATGAGAGCTTAAACGAAATCTCTTGCTATAGAAATTGGTGTAGGATATCCTGGTTGAATTAGATTAGATCCATGCTGACCATATGATTCCTAAGGCTAAGATATATCAATGCCTCAAAATTTGGAGTGATTTGACCACCGTGTGGGCCACACTGATTATATTAAATCGTGATCATTGCCTTGTATATTTGCTAATTCAATAGATTTTTAGATGCATCAGATCCGATCTATACCATATAAATAGACTCCGGGTTAGATCTATGATTGTATTCAAAATATTAGACAAATTTGATCGTTAAACGATCCACAACAATTGAATAGTAATTATGTTATATGATTACTTTGGACCTTAAATGGTCCAGATCTAAACAATTCGTTGGTCGTTCCCTAATTTGATTTTGTGGAAATCGATGGATGGTTCAAATCAACCTTGTATAAATGAAAAAACCTTTAAAAGTTGAAAATAAGGAAAATCCAAAATTTCTCGATCGATCGATGTTCGATTCGATTGAGGAATCTTCAATTGGTTGTGATTGATCAAAGGGATCGATCGATAAAATCCTGGACCGATCTATCATTTGTTGAAATTCGAAAATGGATTAAGTCTATAATATATATAATTCACCTTAAATTAAATTACAAATTAACTAATGAAGGTGGGTTACTTTGATTTAGTCAAAAGTGGGCTCCATTGAATGGAGTGATTATATCAATTCATGATTTTGTTTACATTATTCATTAGGGATCTTGGATTCAAACATGTATAATTTCTGATGGATTTACCTCTACCAAGTACAGGTGAGTGATCCTAACCTGTTTCCTCTTCGTTGTACTTAAAGTAGTTGTTTGATTGATATGTTGAGTATAATTCCTTGCACATTTTGTATCCAAATTTCGGTGCATGACAGAATGTATCAGGGAGAGTCTTTTTTAAAAACCTAGTGTGACCTGTAGGTTTTGTTCCTCACTTAATGCCCCTTTATATAATTGGTAGATCCCTTTTAATTAGAAATTGTTCTCTTAGGATTCCATATTTGACTGTCGTGTGTGTTAGGACGAATGTTACAAAAAAAAAAAAAAAAAAAAAAAAAAAAAAAAAAAAAAAAAAAAAAAAAAAAAAAAAAAAAAAGTTCCTTATTCATTGATGTATATATAAAAAAAAAAAAAATGTACAAAATAACATTAGGATGTTTCCCTATACTCTGATTTAATAATATTTGAATTGTAAAATTATATTAAAACATTAAATTCCCCAAAATCCCACTGGACAAAAATAGATAACAGTAGTCACTCGAATTATAAAATTTGTAAATATAAAAATATAATTCTAATCGAGGTAATTCAAAAGCCTACTTATAGGTAGAAAAGTTTAAATAAAAAATATATATATTTAGAAAATCTGAATTTCATATTAACTGCACTGATTTAGGGAGTTAGTGCAGTCCAACTATAATTCATTTGTTTTGGAAAGATTTGATGGCGGGAATTTTTAAAAGGATTTATAATAAGTGGAATAAGGTAAAATTTTACAAAGACATAGTAAACTTATAACAAGATCTCAAAAAAAAAAAAAAATAAACAAACACCCTAATATGAAATCTTAGGGTACATGAAATTGTGATGAAAACAACAGTCATCAAATTGCGGTGTCCTATCAATTTAACTGACATAGTTTTTCATTTCGATTATTACCTTTAGTCAAAATAACTTTTTATCCGATGTAATATATTTAGAAATAAAAATTAATATAAAGTTAAAAATACATAACCTTTATTTAATTCTATAATTTCTTTTTATATGGACATAGGTCCATACTTGAAAAAAAAAAAAAAAAAAGAAGAAGAAGGTTATAAAATAATTTAGTGTCTATAGCTATCGATAACACGAAAAAAAAAAAAAAAAAAAGGAAGGTTATAAAATAATTTAGTGTCAATAGCTATCGATGACATCAACGTGATCAATATGATATATTTTTTCTCTTCATCCATCCAGGTCCATGTGACCTTGTGAACACATTGGATGGGTAGCTACTGGCTATTTGATTGGTAGACTTACAGTGGAAGGTGAAAATGGAAACCATCCAACGGTCTGAATTCAACAAACAAGTTAGCTTGAATCAGTGGTCACAGCTATCTGATCAATATGATTTCTGTTTTA
>JAJHSJ010000002.1:9311236-9386792 GCA_021015155.1 Magnolia officinalis | reverse complement strand
AATTTTAGAATTCAAATTAAACATGGAGAAAATTGAGAAAAAGGCAAATGGGAAAATTACATGAGGGACCCACCATTAGTAGTTGACCACACATCGGCCACATGGGCATATGTCCAAAAAGAAATGTGACGGCTCATTAAAGGAATGGGTGGATCTGATTTATGCTTACCTCAGGTAGCCGATCAGTCCTTACAATAGAGAGGCTATGATAGGTCTGATTTGCTTACATCAGGTAGGTATCAGTTATTAGTCTAAGTTAGGCTATCGTAGTCCTTACATTAAAGAGGCTACCAATGAAAATAGATGCAAGGTTGGCTTTTTTTTAATTATCGTGTTGGGTGAGGGGCCTCTGGTGGGTATCAGTTATTAGGGCCAAAATAGACAAGCCCTAACCTGACCCCATAAGCTAAATACCCAGTTTCGAGATATCTCCAGATTAGATCAATAACTTAAATCATTTAAGAGTAGGCTTGATGGATGGATTCTGCATACGAAGCTTAGTACTCCCTCTATTTTTTTGTTTGGAATTGGGAACTAATGATGTTATGTATCGGTATTCCATCTCTGGTTTTAAAAAAAGGAGTCTCATCCAATCTTACTCTGTTTCAATCTTAAATTTAATTTTGAATTCATTTCTAAATATAAATTTTAGAATTCAAATTAAACATGGAGAAAATTGAGAAAAAGGCAAATAGGAAAATTACGTGACGGACCCACCATTAGTAGTTGACCACACATCGGCCACATGGGCATATGTCCAAAAAGAAATGTGACGGCTCATTAAAGGAATGGGTGGATCTGATTTATGCTTACCTCAGGTACCGATCAATCCCTACAATAAAGAGGCTATGATGGGTCTAATTTGCTTACATCAGGTAGGTATCAGTTATTAGTCTGAGTTAGGCTATCGTAGTCCTTACAGTAAAGAGGCTACCAATGAAAATAGATGCAAGGTTGGCTTTTTTTTTTTTAATTATCGTGTTGGGTGAGGGGCCTCTGGTGGGTATCAGTTATTAGGGCCAAAATAGACAAGCCCTAACCTGACCCCATAAGCTAAATACCCAGTTTCGAGATATCTCCATATTAGATCAATAACTTAAATCATTTAAGAGTAGGCTTGATGGATGGATTCTGCATATGAAGCTTAGTACTCCCTCTATTTTTTGTTTGGAATTGGGAACTAATGATGCTATGTATCGGTATTCCATCTCTGGTTTTAAAAAAAGGAGTCTCATCCAATCTTACTCTGTTTCAATCTTAAATTTAATTTTGAATTCATTTCTAAATATAAATTTTAGAATTCAAATTAAACATGGAGAAAATTGAGAAAAAGGCAAACGGGAAAATTACGTGAGGGACCCACCATTAGTAGTTAACCACACATCGGCCATATGGGCATATGTCCAAAAAGAAATGTGATGGCTCATTAAAGGAATGGGTGGATCTGATTTATGCTTACCTTAGGTAGCGATCAGTCCTTACAATAAAGAGGCTATGATGGGTCTGATTTGCTTACATCAGGTAGGTATCAGTTATTAGTCTGAGTTAGGCTATTGTAGTCCTTACAGTAAAGAGGCTACCAATGAAAATAGATGCAAGGTTTGCTTTTTTTTAATTATCGTGTTGGGTGACGGGCCTCTGGTGGGTATCAGTTATTAGGGCTAAAATAGACAAGCCCTAACCTGACCCCATAAGCTAAATATCCAATTTCGAGATATCTCCAGATTAGATCAATAACTTAAATCATTTAAGAGTAGGCTTGATGGATGGATTTTGCATATGAAGCTTAGTACTCCCTCTATTTTTTGTTTGGAATTGGGAACTAATGATGCTATGTATCGGTATTCCATCTCTGGTTTTAAAAAAAAAGAGTCTCATCCAATCTTACTCTGTTTTAATCTTAATTTAATTTTGAATTCATTTCTAATATAATTTTAGAATTCAAATTAACATGGAGAAAATTGAGAAAAAGGCCAACGGGAAAATTACGTGAGGGACCCCCCATTATAGTTGACCACACATCGGCCACATGGGCATATGTCCAAAAAGAAATGTGACGGCTCATTAAAGGAATGGGTGGATCTGATTTATGCTTACCTCAGGTACCGATCAATCCCTACAATAAAGAGGCTGTGATGGGTCTGATTTGCTTACATCTGGTAGGTATCAGTTACTAGTCTGAGTTAGGCTATCGTAGTCCTTACAGTAAAGAGGCTACCAATGAAAATAGATGCAAGGTTGGCTTTTTTTTAATTATCATGTTGAGTGAGGGGCCTCTAGTGGGTATCAATTATTAGTGCGAGTTAAGCTACTGCAGTCCTTACAATAAAGAGGCTACCAATGGAAATAGATGTAAGGTTGGCTTCTTCTTCTTCTTTTTTTTTTCTGATTGTGTTGGGTGAGGGGCCGCAGGTAGGTATCAGTTATTAGTGCGAGTTAGGCTACCACGGTCCTTACAATAAAGAGACTACCAATGGAAATAGATGCAAAGTTCACTTTTTTTAAGTTATCATGTTGGGTGAGGGGCTAGGTAGGTATCAGTTATTAGTGGAGTTAGGCTACTACGGACCTTACAATAAAGAGACTACCAATGGAAATAGATGCCAGGTTGGCTTTTTTTAATTATCATGTTGGGTGAGAGGCTAGGTAGGTATCAGTTATTAGTGGAGTCAGGTTACCATAGTCCTTACAATAAAGAGGCTACCATTGGAAATAAATGCAAGGTTCTCTCTTATTTATTTTTTTTTATCATCGCGTTGTTTGAGGGGCCACGGGTAGGTATTAGTTATTAGTTTCAGTTAGGCTACGGCAGTCCTTGCAATAAAGAAGCTACCAATTGAAATAGATGCAAGGCTGGCTTTTTTTAATTACCGTTTTGGGTGAGGGGCATGCAGGAATGACTATTAGTGCAGACATGGAAGAAGGGAAATCACAGATATTAGCTTGGTCGGAAACTTTTGCGGCCATTATAACTTTTTAATGGGGGGCATCACTCTCTCCACTGTTGTCTGTGGTGGGGTCCACTAGAGATTTTGATCTGACTCATTCTCTGGAGCATACCCTAATATAATCTCCCCAAATGGATGGACGGTGTGGATACAAAACATACATCATGGTTGGGCCACAGAACTTCGTGACGTCACTTCAATATCAGTCTTGCCTCTGCAATGGCACCCCTTGAGGCGCCCATATCACACCATGCATACGTGCCGCGATCACCACATTAGCTGCGATCACTCCAAGAACGCATTCTGCCAGCGACCCTAGCCTACGTTCAACATGGGCTCACCGAGTCACGACCGGGTGCACCTCCGTTCTTGTTTCACTAGCGAAGTCCACGGTCGCAGCCATGGGTTCTGGCATGTGGCTCGAACCATTGCTCGCGGGCTTGCTTGGGTACGTACTAGCAGACTTTGGCATGGGTGTATACCACTGGGCCATTGACAACTACGGCAATACATCAACACCCATTTTCGGTCCCCAGATCGAGGCCTTCCAAGGCCACCACAAGTGGTCCAGGACGATCACACGGCGGCAATTTGCCAACAATCTCCACTCGCTCGCACGTGCCACAACATTCATGCTTCTGCCCATCGACTTACTGCCTAGTGATGGAATTGTGCACATGTTCGTTGCAGTGTGCTCGGGCTGCATCATGTTTAGCCAGCAGTTTCATGCATGGCCCACAGTACCAAGAGCCAATTGCCACCGTTGGTTTTGGCATTGCAAGATGTAGGCGTGCTGGTCTCACGTGCGAAGCATGCGGCACATCACCGTGCGCCCTACAACAACAACTACTCCATCGTGAGTGGCGTGTGGAATGAGCTCTTGGATGACCGAAGATTTTTCGAGGCCATGGAGATGATCGTGTTTTTTAAGTTCGGAGTGCGGCCACGATCATGGAGTGAGCCTAACTCCAATTGGACGGAAGATGTTGATGCCACGTCTGCACAGATTGCACATGTGTGATCCAATGGTGGAGCACAATTACGCGCATGAAAGATCACACGAGTGGAATAAGTGGCACATTGTTTGCATGTTCAAGTTCTGTAAATCACCTTTTCATGCAAATGTCTTCATTAATTTTGATTGTTCTATAAATGTTAATACGAAAATTGATATTTTATTACAAATCAAAGTTTCATGTTGGACGCATTACTGAAAATCATTTATTACAAGCATGCCATTGTGTAGGTCATCCGTAACATGAAAACGGTAGGCCCCACCATGATGATGGCCCTTCTCCAAAATCAGGCTGATCTGCTCATTAGGTGGATCACACCTGTATTGTTAAGTAACGCTATTGGTTTTGTCCGTTGATAATGGTGTGGACCTCACCCGACTACTTGTTCTGTAAAGTGATGTTCATGTTGGGACATTAAGTTTTCATGGTACACAAGTCGGACAGAAAGGGCATGTTTCTTTGCTCCTTGAAGGATTGAGGGCCTGGTTTCCACCGTTAAATGGCACATGGCTTGGCGACTGCTAAGCTTGTGTATCTGCTGAAGGGTCCAAATTCGAATGAGAATCTTCTTCGAAAAATATTATCGAGCTTGTTTATGAGGCTGAAACTTAGTGTGACCACTCATCCAAGTGGGACACAATGGATGGGCTGGATGTCTGAATCACATCTTAGTGGCCCTATAAACAATCACCAAGGTTTCAATGAGTGGGTATATATATATATACACGTGGGAAAAGGTACAATGCGCTGGAGCTGAGCATAAGCTCCAGTGAGGTCGAGCTGTGTGGCCCCACCGTGATTTGTTTCGACCATCAACACCGTTCATTTGATGGGTACCCTTTAAATTATGGGATATCCCAAAAAGCAACCGTATACGGATCTCAGGTGGGCCATACCATCTACAATTATGTGAAGACACCGTTAAAACATATAAAAGCACTTGGTGGGGCACACCTGAGTTTGTATGCGCCTGAAACTTGGTCTGAACCCTCATTCAAGTGGGACACAAATAATGGATGGGCTGGATTTGCAAACTACATCTTGGTGGGCCCTCAAAAATGGTTATGACTTTTTTAATGGTGTACGGCCCCTCCCCACTTCTTTATGTGGTGTGGCCCATAAAAGTCACGGATTGACTTGATTTTTGAGACCTAGTTTCACGATGGAATGGTGCATCTAACTGATGGGGTAGATTTTCGAAACGCACCATGGTGAGGCCCACACAGCTCCACCTCATGGGGCGATAAAATCAGCTGGAGCGCATTGTACCTTTTCCTATATAATATATATATATAATATATTATATATATATATATAATATATATATATATATATATATATATATATATACACACACACCCTTATGGTCCTAATGCATTTAAAGTTTCAAAATCTCTAAAATGTGGTCCCCTCCATGGATAGATCACACCTGAATCTGAGGGATGTTCCATATATTCTGGACTGTGAACCAATCAGATCAACCAGCAGGATTCTGTAAACATGGGGCCAGCTAGTACAAAGTTATGTTCTACCCAGTAACTCCAGACAAAATTAAGATTCAGAATAAGAACGCAGTAAACATTAAGAAAATATAATTGCAGATATTTTAGATTAAGGGGCCCATCAAAATAAGGCTTAACACTTGGATTTGCACAGCTTCAAATACTTCATATTACAAAGGCCAGAAGGTAGACATTCCGAAATCCTCCATTCTAGAGAAGCCTTGCACACGACAAGACAGAATAAGGAATGCATATTGCAAAAATTGAAACCAGAGTGCTTAAAAGCTGGAGGATTGCTCTAATCGCACATGGGTTTTTTTAACACATCATGCACAAAGTCATGGCGCATACACATTGCAAATATGCAAGAAATCTGGACCGCCCATACGCGGTTGACATTTGGGACCCCTTTTTATGATCCACATATGCACTGTTTGATCAGGCATCTGCTTCGCTCTGTAAGAGATAAATGTTGGGCACATCTATTACTGATTCAAATGTTTCATTAGGCGGGTCGTGATGTTGGATTCGGCATATCCCAGAAACACTCCCATTGGTGATCCTAACCATCCAATTGGGCTCTTGATCAATGTAAATCATTGGCGGCAAATGTCCATTAGCACCTGATGGGTAGAATTATCTCACAGTGGAGAGAGAACATAATCCACACCGTGATGGATGCCGACCAGACCAAAAGACAGTCTGGATCACCAAACTATGGCCGCCCGTCCACTGCTGACCCATCATATTAACAGTTTGGATCACCGAACCATGACAGTTTATATCTGCTTATAACAGATCAAGGTCTTAGTAAAAACATATTTCCCATCTCAACTCAAAAAGCAAAAATGCACAGATCTTAGAAACCAAACCTGCCACAAGCTGCGTTCCATCCAGACATTTGATCCCAAGAACTCCCTAGATCCTCACAAAAGAGTAATACCTTCGAGCCCTATTTTGCATTGCGGGTGACAAAAACTTGTTGGGGGCCTTGCACAAAACCTTAGGATCTAGCCCTCCAGAACAAACCAGAATTATGGAATAATAATGCAATGAACTTAGTCAAAACATAAACCACACCACACCAGGGATTTTTACGTGGAAAACCCTCAAAGAGGTAAAAACCACGGCACCTCGTCCAAATCAACAATCCACTATAAAGCAGAACGTTACAACCGATCACAAGCACACACCGCTTGGATCAAACTTTCTTCACTCACGCAGGAGTGGATAAACAATAAGAGAAACAAAGAAGAACAGAGAGATCTCACCTATCACGAGGACGTATAAGCATTGAGACGTGGACTGCGAAGTAGATCACCTCTACGAGCAGAATCTCCCTTCTACAAGCTCTCTCTCAGCAGAATCTCCCTTCTACAAGCTCTCTCTCTCTCTCTCTCTCTCTCTCTCTCTCTCTCTCTCTCTCTCTCTCTCTCTCCTTTTGATAGCTCTAAGCCCTCCTAAAAAACCTTTAGGAAACTTAGAATGCCCTGGAATACACCCCAATCTCGGATACACCCATATATATAAGAATAGAAAGAGGTGTAACCCAAATAGGAAACAAAATCCGCAAAATCTGCATTTCCGCAATCGCATCTGCAGAACTCGTCGATCATATCGAAGGTCTCTCGATAACAGCTTCGATATCATCGACAGGTCTCTCAATCATATCGAGACGGGACAAAAACTGTCCAGCGACCAGGGGTGGAAATTTCAACAATTATCGATGTCATCGAGCCACTCTCAATGACAGCCTCGATATGATCTGAAAGTCTTTCGATCATATCGACAGGACCAAAAAACTGTCCAGCAACCAACAGTAAAAAATTTTGCAATTATCGATGATATCGAAACCTGTTCGATTTCATCGATACCAACAATGAGGAGAAAAATCTCCATCAAATCTCCCCCTTTTCGACTCAGGAGGAGTTCACCTTCTTCAAGCCAGCCTAATTTCTACAAACCTCAAACTTGTCCTTGAGCAAAGCCTTAGTCATCATGTCTGACCATTATTGTCCGTGTAGACCTTCTCAAGCTGTAACACCTTCTGTTCCAAAGTATCCCTGATCCAGTGATACTGAATCTCTATGTGCTTCGACTTGGAATGCTGACTTGGATTCTTACTCAAGTATATAGCACTCTGACTACCGTAATAGACCACGTGCTGCTCCTGCTTCAGGCTAAGTTCCTGTAGGAACCTCTTCATCCAAAGCATCTCTTTACATGCCTCTGTGACTGCAATGTACTTGGCCTCTGTCGTCGACAATGCAATTAGCGATGATATCGAAACCTGTTCGATTTCATCGATACCAACAATGAGGAGAAAAATCCCCATCAAATCTCCCCCTTTTTGACTCAGGAGTTCACCTTCTTCAAGCCAGCCTAATTTCTACAAACCTCAAACTTGTCCTTGAGCAAAGCCTTAGTCATCATGTCTGACCCATTATTGTCCGTGTGGACCTTCTCAAGCTGTAACACCTTCTGTTCCAAAGTATCCCTGATCCAGTGATACTGAATCTCTATGTGCTTCGACTTGGAATGCTAACTTGAATTCTTACTCAAGTGTATAGCACTCTGACTACGGCAATAAACCACGTGTTGCTCCTGCTTCAGGCTAAGTTCCTGTAGGAACCTCTTCATCCAAAGCATCTCTTTACATGCCTCTGTGACTGCAATGTACTCGGCCTCTGTCTTCGACAATGCTACAACCTTCTGTAACTTGCTCTGCCAAAAAACCGCTCCCCCTGCAAACGTGAACATGAACCCCGATGTAGACTTCTTGGAGTCTATGTCGCCTGCCATATCTGCATCTGTGTAGCCCTCTAACACAGGCTTACCGTCACCATAGCATAGGCTTAACCTGGATGAGCCTCTTAAATACCATAGTATCCATTTCACTGTATCATAGGTGTGGTTCTTATGCAAGGATTACATCTCCTCTTGCATAGCTTTCAACCACTCCACCTTATGCTCGTCGGCTAGGGCCTCAGAATAATCTTTTGGCTCTCCCACATCAGTTAACATAATGTACTCATGCGGCG
Source organism: Magnolia officinalis (assembly GCA_021015155.1). Taxonomy (NCBI): domain Eukaryota; kingdom Viridiplantae; phylum Streptophyta; class Magnoliopsida; order Magnoliales; family Magnoliaceae; genus Magnolia; species Magnolia officinalis. The sequence goes on along the minus strand of JAJHSJ010000002.1, from coordinate 9,378,285 downwards.
AGTACCTCTTGGACGACTGTCTGTCCCTAGATGACCTCCTCACCTGTGGCCAACAGGTGGATCAAGTGGGGGCTGCTCCCCTGGTCCATCTTCTGAAGGAACTCCCTCGTCCTCTGCACCTTGCTGTACTCCCCCGTCATCAGGCACCACGGGAGGAGTAACCGGATCCATGTCCTCTAGCTCACATGAACTAGGCTGGATCTTCTCTGGCTTACCAATGTCTTTTATACACTGATCTTTAAAGAAAACCACATCTTTGCTCCTCACGAGCTTCCTCTCGGTCGGAGCCCACAATCTGTAACCGAATTTTTCATCACCGTACCCTAAGAACACACACTGTCTGATCTTCATATCGAGCTTGGACCTCTCGTCCTTTGGTACGTGAATGGATGCCCTGCATCCAAACACCCTGAGATGACTGTACAATGGATCATGTCCAGTCCACACTTTCTCAGCTACTTCTCCATTCAACGGGGCTGATGGATACCTGTTTATCAAATACACCGCCGTGTGCATTGCTTCTCCCCAGAACGTCTTGGGCAACTTCGCATGGGATAACATGCATCTAATTCTCTCAACAATGGTGCGGTTCATTCGCTCAGCTACACCATTATGCTGGGGGTCTTGGGAACCGTATGTTCATGCCATATACCCAGGGACTTACAATACTCATGAAAGTCGACAATGTATTCACCACCATTGTCAGTGCGGATGCACTTCAATGATCTACCTGTCTCTCTCTCGACCATAGCATGAAACAATTTAAACACACCAAAGACCCCGTCCTTGGATTTCAAAGCATAAACCCAAACCCTCCTAGATGCATCATCTATAAAAGTGACAAAATACAATGCCCTACCCAAGGTTTTTGTCCTCATAGGACCACAAACATCAGAATAAACCAAATCTAATGCATACACTTTATTAACATGAGAAGTAGTTTTAACGAATGAAACTCTTGTTTCCCTGATAAACAATCAAGACAGGTTTTAAGAGGTGTACCTGTCACGTTTGGAAGGAGCCACTTCCTCGCTAGTAGCTGAAGCCCTTTTTCACTCATGTGGCCTAGACGCCTGTGCCACATGTCAATAACTGAATCTTCCGCTGCGTTCAACCCACCCTTGCACATACTGACACTTGCCTTGTATAGAGTGCAACACTTCTTTCCTCTGCCACGATCAATGAACCCTTGATGAGCTTCCATCACCCACCAGCAAACCGGCTTTCATAGTCATCATCATCCAACCTTCCCGTCGACATCAAGTTGAGGCGAAGGTCTAGGATATGCCTCACATCCCTGAGAACCAATGTGCAACCCATATCGGTCTTCACACAAATATCACCGACTCCCATGATTTTTGATACGCAAGAATTTTTCATCTTCACAGTCCCATAGTCACCTGACTTGTAGCTTGTGAAGAAGTCCCTGCGTGGAGTCGCATGAAACGAAGCTCCCGAGTCAACCACCCAGTCGGTGTCCTGACTCGTAGCCGTGAGACATACATCATGATCTGCAGAAAGAATAACTACAACGTCGCCATCTGAAGCGACCGCAGTGGAATCTGATTCATCTTCCTTCTCTTTTCCTTTATTGTCGTTCTTCTTACTACGACATTCATGCTTGTAGTTGTCCTTCTTGCCACAATTCCAGCAATCAACATCCTTTCTGTTACTCGACTTGCCTCTTAATTTATCTCGGGCCTTCCCGCCCTTCCTATTCTTTCCTCTCCCCCGTTCCTGTGTCACAAGGACCTCTTGCTGAGTAGACCCCTGAGACTTTCTCCTTGTCTCCTCATTGAAGAAACAACTGGTTACCTATTCCATGGATATCTTTCCGTCTGGCGCGAAGTTACTTAGAGATACCACTAATGTCTCCCAACTGTCAGGCAATGAACTAAGCAATAACAAAGCCTGCAATTCATCATCCAGGACCATCTTCATAGGGGAGAGTTGGTTCACTATATTACTGACCTCATTCATGTGCTCGGCCACACAACCACCATCTTTGAATTTGAGATTCACAAGTCGCCTTATCAGAAAAATTTTATTACCGGCTGTCTTCCTCTCATACAGCCCTTGTAATTTCAGTCATAGGCTAGTGGCTGAGGTTTCTGTAGACACGTGGTGAAACACGGAATCATCCAACCATTGTCTAATAAACCCCACTGCCTTTTGGTTCATCTTCTTCCAATCATCATCAGTCATATCCTTGGATTTTGCTGATATGCCTAAAATTGGAGAATATAGGTCCTTGCAATAAAGCAAGTCCTCCATCTTAGCCTTCCATATGGTCCAGTTAGAACCATTGAGGCCGATCATCCTTGATGAGCCACCTTCCATAATTCAAAACTAATCCTACCTGTTCAATGAACTTAGCTTTGATACCACTTTGTTGGGGGCCTTGCACAAAACCTTAGGATCTAGCCCTCCAGAACAAACCAGAATTATGGAATAATAATGCAATGAACTTAGTCAAAATATAAACCACACCACACCAGGAATTTTTAAGTGAAAAACCCTCAAAAAGGTAAAAACCACAAGACCTCGTCCAGATCAACAATCCACTATAAAGCAGAACGTTACAACCGATCACAAGCACACACCGCTTGGATCAAACCTTTTTCACTCACGCAGGAGTGGATAAACAATAAAAGAAACAAAGAAGAACAAAGAGATCTCACCTATCACGAGGACGTAGAAGCGTTGAGACGTGGACTGTGAAATAGATCACCTCTACGAGCAGAATCTCCCTTCTACAAGCTTCCTCTCTCTCTCTCTCTCTCTCTCTCTCTCTCTCTCTCACCTTTTGATAACTCTAAGCCCTCCTAGAAAACCTTTAGGAAACTTAGAATGCCCTTGAATACACCACAATCCCGGATACACCCATATATATAAGAATAGAAAGAAGTGTAACCCAAATAGGAAACAAAATCCGCAAAATCTGCATTTCCGCAATCGCATCTGCGGAACTCGTCGATCATATCGAAGGTCTCTCGATAACAGCTTCAATATCATCGACAGGTCTCTCGATCATATCGAGACGGGACAAAAACAGTCCAGCGACCAGGGGTGGAAATTCCAACAATTATCGATGTCATCGAGCCACTCTCGATGACAGCCTCGATATGATATGAAAGTCTCTCGATCATATCGACAGGACCAAAAAACTGTCCAGCAAACAGCAGTGAAAAATTCTGCAGTTATCGATGATATCGAAACCTGTTCGATTTCATCGATACCAACAACGAGGAGAAAAATCCCCATCAAAACTCTCAACTAGATCTTTTACCTCAATTTCGCTTGGAGGTGACAACGGACCATCCATCTTCAGCTCCCACTGATTGGTTCGGTTGTGGTTCATCCACCGCCATTTTCGATGCCTCTTCATCGGAACTTTCGTTCGTGTTCTCATCACTCACCTGTCGACTTTGAGAGACTGCTTGCACCCCAGTGTTCGACTGACTCGTAATTGCCTTGAAGACATTCCTCATTCATGCTCATTATTTGCTCCGCCACCTCTTCAATGCTGCCATCCTCGATCTCTGTGTTAAATGAAAGCAACATAGCATTCTCGAGAATGTCTTCCAAGTCATCAATATAGTAGGGATCTTTGGTATCAGTGAAATAGGCGATAATGTCGGACATGAGCTGATCTGATTTCTGGATGGAATCCCTTCCACCCCATTCATTTTGAACAGCCATCTGGAGTGCTGTCCATCGGGAGAGGACCAGCCACACTCCCTCTGACAACATAGAGAGGGACTCCGCTGTGTGGGTTTGTTGAGATGGTGGTGGGCCACTTGTTCCATCCATGAGACCTCTGTAAAACAACCCCTAGATGCTGCTGATCTTTCTGCTTCTGTCTTCTAACTATAAAGGAAATAACAACTATTTCAAAATAGTTAAAGAGAAGGTGAATGGAATTTATTTTCAGGAAGGGAGCTCACATGCCATTAAATTTTCGGCACAAGGTCTAAAAATCCCAAGATTAACCAAAAAAAAAAGTGTTTAGAGGTTTTGTTACATAATAGAAATTAAAAATGCTTTCTGGGCTTGCATCTGAAAAACATGCAACGCTTAGTGTGTGTGATCCAAGAATGAACACACCCTGGCCAAAAAAGAATGAGTTGTTCGATTCTTCTGGTGGGTTACAAGTGTGAGAAATACTAATGGTTGGGAAGAAACAACTTAAGATCCGTATACAGTGTACGACCCACCTGATGACTTGGTCAGGTTTCACTCGTGTGCTGGTAGCCAATGAGTGTACAAAACTAAGGCTGACAATGTTATGGGAATGAAGCATGCATGTCCAAGCAAGAAAAATGGAAAAGAAATGCTATTTCAATTCATACGTGTGATTGAAGGCATGAATTGGGGTACACTTGTGTGAGATATGGGCCCTGATTAGGTGGGAGGCAGGGAGCAGCATGAACAAGCTTTGGCCTATTAGTCTGGCCAATTCACTCATCAAGTAGGTCACACTAGCATGAAGAAAATGGGCAGTAAAAAAGAAATAGCCAAGAGTCATCTTCAACAGCCTAATGTGTGGAACAACCTGGATTTGGGAAAGGGGCATGTTTGCATCGAACCTTACCTGGTACCTGGGTTAGATCTAACACAGGTGTACCATGTTGGCGACTGTGCGAAGATTCTCCTCAACCGAATCATTTTAGCATTCCTCAAAGGGTAAAATGCTTGCTTTGGATCACCGTACTGACTTAGAAATTCCTATTTCTTCACCTGTATGACATGATCTAGACATCATATAAAAAATGGACAATTACTGCCAGTGGCCAGATTATCTCCCCGACACCAAGGGGCCTAAAGCATGAACAATATGAATTTCCATAAATGGGCCCAACATGCACAGTTTGTTGGGCCAAACTAAAAGCTTGATAGCATTCTATATTTCCCTGAGGAGATAATTCAGTTGATTATATGGAATTGTACTGCTCAGGATCTAGATTGACTCCCATGTCTGGAAACATGGACAGTGGATGTCCAATCATCAATTCATCGGTCCAGTCTTCGTCTGCATTGAAGAGCGGAATATGAGACGGGGGTTTGTAGGGCTGTCAACGGGTTGGGTTCGGGTCAGGTCTGGGTGGGACACTTGGAAGATGGTTCACTAAAGGATGGTGATGGCACATGTTGCACATGTGGCACAATCAGTGTTTTAAATAGCTTGTACTGCATAGCATAGAATTCATCCCCTATAGAGTGTAGCGTAGCTACAATGTCTCAAAAAGTGAAATGTTGGGTATTCATACAACAAGGAGGAGGTGGATAAGTTGGCAGGGTTGTTCAGGCGCAGGGTAGATTCTTTCCCATCTACATATCTTGGGTTGCTGCTATGCGTTGGTAAGCAGCTGAAGCACCTTTGGGATAGGGTTTTTTTTTTGGAAGGATTATTGATGAACTTTATTAGAAACAGCTTGGCAAAAACCAAGACAAAAAAAATACAGCTACTAGGAACCATTACAATTCCAACATTGAGCATACCATGTTAAGCTCTATAGAAAGACACCCAGTAGCCCACTCTATAACATCCCTTTAACCCTTTTCAGAATTTGGTACAAGGATGAGCGCTTGTTGTCGAAGCACCACACGTTACATTCCTTCAGTAAGTGCCATAAACCAGCCTTAAGCAACAACCTCCATACCAATAATCCATTTTTCGCGAAACACATTCCGTGCCATGCCCATACCACATGCGGAACTGATTATGGCAAAACCCAAGCCACCTCAAAGAGGTTGACAATATGAGTCCACAGCCGGGACACAAAGGGGCAATGCAAGAGCAGATGGTCAACTGATTCCACCCCACACATGCAAAGAAGACAGATGTTGGGAAGAATCATGCCTCTTTTTTGAAGATTGTCGAGGGTTAGAATCCTCTTCGTACCCGCTAGCCACAAGAATGGAAAGAAATTTTCATGGTGGGCGAGTAGGTATTTGTTGTTGGGGGGAAATTAAAGCTGCCATGTCTAAATAAACATAATTCAAAATCTAAGCATGTAGAATCAAAGCAATTAACCATGTAGAAGCATATGTTGATAACAACTCATTTATAGAGCTAGATCATATATGATTCAAATTGTTGGAAGCAACTGGTCCACTTTTATAAAAACATATCGGCATTTCTTTTTGGGTGTTCCCCATCTACAGTTAGACATGTGCATTTTTTTTAGGCACCACATTCCAATGGCTAAGGTCCCTATGAATCATACTGCAATACTTTTGGGTGCAATCTAATAAACTTCCATGATTTTGGGATTTGTTGCAAGGAAATGTAAGGAGGGAAGATAAAATAGGCCTCAATGAAACTCTCTTTCCCACATAAAGGTTTAGTCAGTGGTAGTCAATGAAGAATGGTTTCCTTGAATTTTCCTTTACAAGAACTTTCGGCTGTGGTTGGTGTTTGGAACAAAATTTCATAGAAAGATTTTCCATGGAGCCACAAAAGTATAATGACTTGTCATTAGCCATGTTGTGGGCCACTTCGTACGGCCCTATATAATGATGTTGGTAAAAGTATAATGCTGATTTTCCGAGTCTTTCGTGGATAGAGAATGCACCAAAAATCCCCACAGCCTTTCATGGCTAGGAAGCAATGGTGATAATGATGCTCACGGCCCTATATAAGGTTTCAACACTTGAGCTTCAAATCTGCTTCTTTGAGCTGAAAAAATTGGTGGATGTTGTGGATGTTAGATACATCACCTTAGCCCAAAATTGCCCAAGACATCAACACACTACCTTTGAGTATGGTGTTGGCAACACCACCTAATTTACTTACCATCTCAACCTTCCAAAAGTGGACAAGGTTTGGCTAGCGACCCCAATTCCATCATGATGTATCTAATTTATATCCAGACTGTCCATCTATTTTTCCAGCTAAGTTTATAGCATGGGCCAAAAGACCCCAATTCCATCATGATGTATCTAATTTATATACACAATGTCCATCCATTTTTCCAGCTCAGTTCATAGCATGAGCCAAAAGATGAGTCAAATCGAAATCTTAACTGACAATTTGAATCCAAGGTCATATTTCAATGATCCAAGCTGTTCATATGATGGACCTGTTTGTAGCTGTGGGATGTTAAAAAATAATAATAATAATAATAATAATAATAATAATAATAATAATCATCATCATCATTTACAATGGGATTTTTAACTTGTTAATCATTTAAATCATTTTGTTTTGGTTATGGACTCCAACAATTTGAATCATATATGATACCACTTTTATAAAAACATAAATGAACAATCCACCCTAAAATCCGAAAAACCCTAAATCGGCATTGAGAGAGAGAGAGAGAGAGAGAGAGAGAGAGAGAGAGAGAGAGAGACCTCAATGTTCGTGGAGTTTTTAGCCTTCAACCACAAATTCAGAGAGAGTGAGAAGGCGTGCGTGGGTAGGTCGGTCGGCAACAAAATCTTGGGTGGGGATAGAGAGAGAGAGTGGGAAGAGAGATCGAGCTAGGAAGAGAGAGGAGGGAGAGAGATCGACATGAAGAGAGAGAGGAAGAGAGAGAGGAGAGAGGGGACTAAGGGCGAGAGAGGGACAGAGAGAGGAGAGCGTGTGAGAGAGAGAAACAGAGAGAGAAGAGAGCACTCGGGTCCGGCGCTCGCCCTAACCCTCATCGTACGCGGATTGCGTACTACCCCCGCCTGGACGGTAATCCGTCCGGGCAGGGATCTGTGGGGCCCACCATGATGTAAGTGTTTTATCCACGCCGTTCAAAGATTTTATAATATAATTTTAATGCTTTAGAATGAAAATTAGATAGTTCCAAAACCCCATTGGACCACACCAAAGGAATCTTCACTGATAATGACACTCACCGTTGAAACCTTTCTAATGGCCAACGTGATGTTTTTTTACCATACAACCTATTAATAAGGTCATGTAGACGTGGATGAAGTGAAAAAAAAAAATCATCTTGATCCGAAACTTCTCCATCTCCAAAAAAGTTTTTAACGGTGGAAGTTCAATCCCCACTTTGTGGTCCACTTAATTCTTGGACCTGCCTCATTTTTTGCTTAATAATTTAAAATGATATGAGACAAGATTTTAACGGTGTGGATAAAATACTTACATCACGGTGGACCCCACAGAACCCCGCCCGGACGGGACGCAATCCGCTTCCACTCTCATCAACGGACGCGGATTTCCTGCGAAGCCTTTTTTCGCAGGAGTTCGGTGCCGGAATGCTAGGTGTGTCCCACCGTGATGTTTGTGAGAAATCCACACTGTCCATGCGTTTTGGGAGATCATTTTAGGACATTATACCAAAAATGAAGTGTATGCAAAACTCAAGTAGGCTGTACGAGAGGAAACAGTGTAGATTTAGTGAGCACCGTTTGAAACATTCGTATGGCCACAAAGTTTGATCTGAGGCGAAGTTTTTAGGTTTTTTTACTTCATCAGAGTAGTAATGACCTTATAAATGGTTTGGATGTAATATGAATATCAAGTAGATCCCGGGAAGGTGTCAACGGTAAAAAAAAAAAACTCTTTCACGGCGTTTCCCTCTCTTCCAGCCCACTTGAATTTTGGATCCACCTCACTTTTTTTTTTCTTTTTTTTAGAATTTCCTGAAATGATTTCCCTAAACGGATGGATGGTGTGGATTTCTCACAAACTTCACGGTTGGACCCACCTAGCATCCCAGCGCAGTAACTTTATAGAAAAAGCGGGATTGCGTATTGAGTAAACTCAGTTGGGCCATCCGTGAATGAATGTATGTAGTCTATCTACGCCGTCCATCTGTTTTTCTAAATAATTTAAAGGGTTGAGCCCAAAATTAAAGCATATCCAAAGATCTAGCAGATCATACCACAGAAACAGTGGGAATAATGATTTTCACCGTTGAAACCTTGTGATGTTTATTTGTCATCCAACCTGTTCATAAGATCATACAGATATGGATGAGTGAAAAACATAAAATTAAGCTTGATCCAAAACTTATGTGGCCCCTAAGAATTTTTCAACCGTAGATGTTCAATTCACGTTGTTTCCTGTTGTGTGGTCCATTTGTGTGTTAGATATGCTTCATTTTTTGGCTCAAGCTCTAAAATTATCTGATAAAATGGATGTACGGATTGGATCAAATACATAAATCATGAACCTCATAGAGTTTTTACTTGTACACAATTTGCTTCCGGCCAGGCTCGCGCTAGGATAATTAGGCTTAGAGTACTGACTAAATCAGTTATATAGTGGAGTAAACTTAAACTTTGGATCTACCCCATCAGTCAGATGCACCATTCTATGGTGGGCCACAAGCTTTAAAATAAAGTCAACCCAGTCATGGTAGGCCACATCATATACTATAATCAAGAGGGGTTTCCCACGCCTTAAAACATTTATAATCATATATTGGGCCCACCTAGATGTGATTCACAGATCCAACCTATTCATTATGTGTGTCCCACTTGGATGAGGGACCAGACCAAGTTTCAGCTGCATTCAAAATTTATGTGGGCCCTACTAACTACTTTTATATATTTTAGGATGTCTTCACATAGTTTTAGATGGTATGACCCACCTGAGTTTTGTATATAGATGATTTTTGAGATATCTCATAACTTAAAAGGAACACATCAAATGCACGGTGTTGATGTTTAACACACATCATGATGGGGCCTACAAAACTACTAACGTCAATTCTTAGGTTTTCACTGGGTCAAGTTGGGTCACAATTTTGACCTAAATATTTGGCTCGTTTTAGATATATGATCCATTCACTCTATTTTACTAATCAATACCTTCAGTTTGACTAGTTACTCGCCCCGATCACGCTATATATGATAAAGATATTAGGCATATAAGATTGATCAACAATATGATGGGACATATCCTACGAACCAATAGTCATATTTGAGTGAAATTTAATTAAACATATGAAGTTATTTACTCTTTAATTTGGACTGATCAGATTGTCCAAAATCTAATCAAGATTTTGATAAACCGTTCATTTCCATTTAAAAAGTGTTTTGGACTAATTTGACTCGTTTGGAGTCGTAATGGGCTGAATTTTGTAGTATATCCTAATTAGCACGTTATGAATACATTTTACCATTCCGTTCAGGTCAACTTTAGGATGGCTTGATCATAGAATTAGATCAATCTCGTCGTTATAAGTTATTCTTGCCATTACAATTCGTTATAAGTAATTCTTCAAAAACACCATTTTGTTTTCAACTTTTCAATTTTCTTTTTCAAAATGATATTTTTTTGTTAAAATCTTAGTGTTTTTCTAAATCATTTTTTTTTATTAATTTCAATTTTTCTCGAACATTTTCAAATTTTTTTCAATATCACAATTTTTTTTTTTTTTTTTTTTTGTTTTTTAACTTCTCTATTTTCCTTTTCAAAATGTCAGTTTTTTTTGTTAAAGTATCGATTTTTTAATCTCGTTTTATCTTCATAATTTCAATTCTTTTGAACTTTTCCATTTTCTTTTTTAAAATATTTTTTTTTTCAAACTTGTCAATTCTTATCGAACTTCTCAAAAAAAAAAAATTTCAAATTACAAACTCTCATTTTCTTTTTCAAAATATTTTCATTTTTCAAAGTTGTCAAAATTTTCACATTTTTTAAAATCTTTGTAATTTTCTTTTTCAAGATATCATTTTTTTCTCGAAATCAAATTCTTTTTTTTTTTTAAATGATCAATTTTATTAAATCACAGTTTTCTTTTTCAAAATCTCAATTTTTCTCAAACATTGTTAATTATTATTATTGTATTTCACAATAATTTTTTTATAGTCATAATTTTTTAAAACTTCTTAATATTCTTTTTCATGTGATATTACAAAGCATTTAAATATTAGTTTTAAAGAAAAAAAAAACTAAATAATAATTTCCACTCATTTGATATAAAAACAAAAATAAAATTCTTTGCATTCAATAAATTGATACAAAAATAATCTTAGATACGAATAAGTACAATTAAACCACTGGAATTCTATTAAAAAACAATTCTTAGATTACAATAAAACATAATTTTCCACAATATTTTTAAAAAACAAGAAAAAAAAAAAAAAAAACAAATATTAGGGCAAAAGACATTTTACGACAGACCACGATCCATCGCAAAAGCATCTAAATCCGTCGCAAACTATTATTTTGGGCGGTAATTTGCGACGGATAGAAATTCGTCGGACTCCGTCGCTAAATTCCGCGACTAGACCTACAAAATTTCGAGAAAAATGTTGCAACGGACATTTTCCGTTAGTGACGGATTAAATCCATCGTTAAACCAATCCTTTTGTGACGGATTAAATCCATCGCAATTTCACGATTTAGGCATAGTTCCAACCCTACTAATTTGGAACTTGTGATGGAATAAGATGGCCATTTTTGCCTTTGATTTCCTTTTATGTTGTGAAAGTATTTGGAATTGTAATTGGGATTTAGTTCTCGTGGGTTTATTTGGAGAAAGTGAAGGCTACAGTTGCTGGTAGCATGGATTTTTTATTTTTTAAATATTTTTTCATATTATCATATACCTTAATGGCCTGTTACAGGTTGATGGGTTGTTGTACATGGTCAAAGTACAGCCAATTTAAAAAATAGGCCTTAATTTTTAAGCATAACCCAACCCTCGGGCTTAATAATCTAGCCTAAGCTAGGCTCATTGACAGCTTTAGTTGTGACCCTTCAGTGGTGTACATTTTCACACTTATAGAGTGAGTAAAAGTTGCTTGATTTGGTTTGGAAAACTATACTTCAATGCTAAATGTAACCATGATGAGTTACAAGAGTTTCAACACTTACGTCATGAGTTCGAGTATCTGTTGTGGTGTGAGTGTGTTAAAAAAAGTATAATGAGTCACCCAATAGAAGTTCATAGAGCCAAAACTTAGGCCTGTTTGGGAGCATCGATTTGGAACCCCCTGGATTTAGAATCCTTCCACCGTGTCTGACACTTGGAATTTAGAATTTCCTGTAATCCAAAAGTAGCCATGCATAGTATATCTATAGGAATTTGAATTTAATTTCTAAATCAACTTTAATGTCTCCAATTAGAGTACGTATGTAATGTTTGACACAATGATTATTGTATTAAGTCCATAGAAATATATACTTTGCCTAAAAATGATGAAATTCTAAGTCTCGGATGAGCTACAAGTGTAGGATCACATCAAAGTGAATAACCAATGATTTACATGGACAGTGTTTGGATGAAGCAAATCATCCTATTAAAGTAATTATAGTAATGCAATTGATAATCTAATTGTTTTAAATATCATCAGTGGCCCATGTGCCCAATAGATTAGTAGCATGTAATCCTATCTTTCACCTTGGATTTCAAACCTTTTCTTTAAGACCCCATAAACATATTAGGGGATTTGAAATCCCCCCAAATCCCCCTAAATCCATTGTGCCAAACGATCCCTTAAAATTTTGGAGCTTTGCTGCATATCATGGAGGAAAAAGCAACATGATGCTTGCACTATTTGGTTGCGAATGGAGTACACAAGTAAGGCTATCAATGGGCTGAGTTTATATGGTGCCAAGTTCACTCCAAGCCCAACCATGTAATAGAAATCAAGCCAAGTGTAGCCTGAGCTTGTCATGAGGCCAAAATGGACTAGCCTGAGCCTGACCCAATAAGCTAAATACCCATTTTTGAGATGTCTCCGGATTACGATCAATAACTTGAATTGTTTAAGGGAAAGCTTGATGTACAAATTCTTCATATGAAACTCACTCTCTTTATTATTATTATTTTTATTATTCGGAATTCGGAACTAATGACGCTAAGGGATCCCATCCCTACTTAAGGAAAGAGTCTCATCCAATCTTACTCTATTTCAATCTTAAATTTAATTTTGAATTCATTTCTAAATATAAATTTTAGAATTTAATTTAAACATAGAGAGAAATGAAAAAAAATGCAAAATGGGGAAAATACGTGAGTAGAGCTGGGCATCAAGTCGAGTCGGACCAAGTTAGGGATGGCTCGATCTGGTTTTGAAATAGGCCTGACCCGAACTCGATCCGACTCAATATTGAGTCTAGCATGCTTGACTCGATTCGAGTTCGGTTTGGCCTAGATTGATCCGGACCGAGTCTGATCCAGTTAAAAGCACCGAGTCGGGTCGAGTTGTGTGAGACCCGACTCGAGTTCGCATGTGTGCATGTGTGTGTGTGAGTGTGCATCTCGTTCATTTTGGTCCCGTGGTCCTACCGATCAAATCCCGGCAACCTGCGACCCTCGAATAGTGTTTGCGGTCATCCTTAAGTCCGATCATGTAGACCGGACTCGGATCGAGCCGAAACCTGTGCCATCTTGTCCGCTTCGTCGTTGCGATTCCGATGTCGCATCTTGTGTGTCTATCTAATGTATAGATCATACGTTGTGTACATCTCATTTCTAGCCCTTGATCATGATCATGTGACCCACTTGGGAGTAGTGCATGTGGCCCCACTCCCTTTTCGCACAAGTTCCAACACACACCACACACACACTACCTAAACCCCATCTTCTACACCACCCACTACCCACACACTACCCATCCCTACTCCAAGCCTATGAGTCTATGAGCATTGTTTATATCACCCTAGCATTATGATGGATTTGCCTATCCTAGGAGAGAGAACTCATGATGACTCTCTCTCTCTCTCTCTCTCTCTCTCTCTCTCTCTCTCTCTCTCTTTTCTAGCAATTTCTCTCCTCTCCTTCTCATTTCTCTTTACTCTCTTCTTTCTCTCCTCCTAGCAAAAACATCCAGCCCCTTCTCCCCTCTTTTCTAGTCAATTTTCTTCTCCATTTTTCACTCCATCATAACTCCATCTTGACCATAGAATCATAACCCTTAGAGCTTGAGGTTCTTAGTGGTGGTAAAAGCTTGGAGATCTAAGAGGTGGGTGCTTCTTCATGGTGTAATTTTATTTCTTTGTAGAACCCTTATTTTCTTCATGATGGGAGTGTAGGACCCACCAATCAATGGTGGAGATCCCACACATCCCCATAGGTGTGGCCAAATGGCCCACCTTATGCATGCATGTCCCATGCAAGGGGCTTTCCTTCTGTGGACCCCATCATGATGGATCCTTTGATTTCTTTGTATGATGAGGTCATCTAGACCTTAGGATCATGGTGGGAATGGTATCCCCACCATCCATTTTAATTTTTAGCAATGCATGTGTGAGATTCATATTGTAGATATATATTGATGTATGATGTGTGGTTGGATTACTCTTAGGATGGCTCAATAGTGGCGGAGCCCTTCCCTATAGCTGGATTGCCCTTCTTTCTCTTCTTTTCTCTTATTTTCAGCACTGATCATGGTGTGTGGCCCACTTTATGGGCTAACAAAAATCCAGCCACCCAAACAAGGGAGGACGCCCACGGCATCCCACCCTATGACATGTGGCCCCTAAATCTAACTAATTGGGGCACATGTAAAGGTATTTTGGATGGTGAGATAGGTTGGATATTTGTGGGGTGCACTAGGGTGGTCCATCCTTTAATTTTCTGGGGTTAAATCTCATTTTAATTACTGTTTATAATTATTTCTTTCCAATCTATTGTTGTTGTCCAGATCTGTCTGGACAAATTTTTGGGCAACCTTAGGGCCTGATTTCTGGTTATTTGGTGGGAAGATTGATACTGTTTAATATGTGATTCTTGTAGGTATATGTCCCACTTATGATCATACCAAATTTCAGTCCCATCTGACCCTGATTGAGGTCCCAAAGGTGTGGCCCAAGTGAGGCGGTTAGTCTGTAATTTCTGCACTGTTCTAGTAGCATATCTGTGTGGAATTTCTTAAATATAAAATAAATTTTCCACTGGTGGGCCATATCTGTGGACCCCACTTTGTAGTACATATATGAGGGGACATAAAAACTATTTTTTTCTCAAATTTTAGAGGCCTTTAATCCACCACATTGGAAGCTCAAATCAGGGCCTATCAAAAATCTACACTAAACAGATTTTCTGGATAGTCTATTTTCTTTAAATTAATTAAAATACTTTTGAGTATCCAAAAATCATGAAAATTTATAGGGAGGTGATCCACCCATGGTAGGACCCACCTACCAAATTTTAGGGTCGAGGGACCCCTTTGTACACCGTGACAAGGGCTGGACCGGCCCACCACGTTGGGACGTACAGATTAATCAGATTTTCTGGATAGCCTGTTTTATTTAAATTAATTAAAATACTTATGACCATCCAAAATACGAAATTTTGTGGAGGTATGGCCCACCTATAGAAGGACCATCGTGTAAATTTTTAGGTCATCGGGCTCCTATACTGATCGTGGTGTGGCCTGCAAATTTGGGTCAGTTTTGGGCCAAATACCCAGGCCCGTAGGACTACCCACCATGGGACGCCCATACCTTGGGCTATTGCTGGGCTTGTATTCCAGTAGCATGACCCACTTGTAATATGTGTTGTGCATTCTCCCTCTCATCTGGTGGGACCCACGGTGATGTATGTGGACCATCAGAAAATAAATATACCATAAACTAATTAAATTGCTGAATTCTAACAACCCAGAAAGCGGGTGGGTTGGAAATTCAGCAATGGGCCCAATGTTGCTGCCCATAAATATATTTTTTTTGGGGGCAGCATGGCCCACCATATTTGAGGTAGATTTAATCAGTTATCTTGCCTCTTCCTTCAGTATTTTTGGGTTTACTTAGTGCTTATCTGAGGCCCACCCAAGTTGGGTTTTATTGGATCATTATATGTGGTTAGTTGCTAACTATTTAGGCCTTTTGGACTGAAACTTTCTAGATAGACCCATTTACTTTTGGGCATATACTCTTCTACCTATTGTGATGGGTTTATGAGCTATAATATGTAAGTAGTTGGGCCATTGACTGTCCACCAAAATTAACCCTGTCTTGGGCTAAGAAGTGAGGCCCAACTCACTAGTATTAAATGTGAAATTGCCCATATGATTGAACTACTGGGCTGCCCATGAGGCCCACTACAATATGTGGGTTTATGACCTTTATGGTTGGGCCCAAACCTTGCTTGAGGGCCCACCATATTGCCTATGAGTTGGGCTTTGTGTATAGCTCATTAGGCCATTCATTGCTTGGGCCTTAAACCTTACTTTTATGCGTAGTGGCTACCTTTTGGGACCCAGTTGAGGTTAGATGTCTTCTTTGGTGGCCCTAAAGTAGGCCCATATGGCCTTTATGGGTGGTTGAAGGCCCACCTTAGGCCCTTGATTAAGACTGTTTCTTCCTTGGGATTATGACTCTCTTAGCTTGTGGGCCATCCCAAAGTACTGGGCCCCCACTAGAAGACTTCCCTTCTCCTTAAAGTATTTGTGATCTATGTACCTAGACCTTGTCCTTCCTTGGGAAGGAGGAATATTTTATAATCTACAGGTAGCGCACTTACATCATTGTGACCCATATACATCATCTGTGTATATTGATTGCATTATGTGGTGGTCATAGAGGGATGTAGTTTCTCCCCTTGTACACATTGAGTGCCTGAAGCTGGTGCATGATCTGTATGTGTGACTTATGCATTGGCATTGCATTTCATGATCTGTATGTGTGACTCATGTATTGGCATCGTATTTCATGATGATACCGCCCTTGCTTTATCAGGGTCTCGCCTCCACAGGGATACTCGTGAATGGTTGGATGTGTGGACACCGGAAATGATACTTGAGCATACTGGATGCATAGGATGCCTATGGGTGAAATTTTCAAAACTTTTATGGTACCAAGGATCTGATCCAACGTCGTGACCAGGTGGAATATATGAGCACACGAGGGCCTTATACCATTAGGCCGCGACTCCCATTGTCGTGTAGTCGGTTGGATAAGGGTGTGGCCTTACTTGTCTGATGCAAGAGGGCATTACTAGGATGAGTCTGACCAGCTCGTGAAATGAGTTTGCTACCGTCAGGCCTTGCTGGTGATTGGCTATCCACAGGCGGGTAGTGAGGTTTCTTACGCTCGTTTGACTATGTGGGGTCTGTAGAGCGACAGTCATCTAGCAGTGTAATGGACCCCAGTGATTTCCTTATGATTGGAAATGTACTTGATATGTGGATTGGATATGAGCACTAACATTACTTTGCATCGCATTCGTATCGGCTGCATAAGCCCTTTCATGCATTACCTTAGTATGACACCCAATACTCATTACATCGTATTCGTGATAAGCCTTGGTAAGGCTGGTGATATTGTCATTGAGCATGTTTCCCTTCCGATACCTCACACTATTCTTCTGTGTACCATTGTCACACACTTTCACCACCCTCTAAGCTTTTATAAGCTTATGCACGATTGATGCGTGCAGGTGATCCTACGCGGGTGTCGTAGTGGCAGAGCTTGGAGTAGAGTTGAGCTTGAGGACTCCAGTGTTGCTGACTTTTCTCTCATTTTCTATTATCTTATGTATGTCCTTTTGGACCTTTTGAAAGCTTGTAAAAGTTCAAATGCTTAGTGAATTTTGTGATGTGTGCCTTGTTATTCTCAGATATATTTGCTGTGATCTTGGGTATGCTCATATTGAAAATAATTATATTGTTATGAAAATCCTCCTTGTAGGATCTTAGGATCGGAACTTGCCTCAGGAGCCGAGAATGGGGTACTACGAAGGCTAGTGCGGCCAGAACTGACCATCGAGTTCCTTGTGAGTCCGATTACCGAGTCTGGGACGTGATAAGTTGGCACCGAGTTGGATTGAGAGATGTGGGAGGGAGGGAGTGGAGAGGAGAGAGTGGAGGAGGAGGAAGAGGAGGAGGAGGAGGGTGATGGTTGGGCTTGGAAGAGGAGGATGATGAGGGAGGGAGAGAGAGTTTGGGATTGGGTCGGGGAAGGGTTAGAGAGTGGGGTTGAGTTGGGTTTCGGGTCGAGTCTAACCGAATTGGGTTTCGGGTCGAGTTACTAGGTAACTCGAAGTCGACTCGGTTTGAGTTTGGATTGGGTGAAGACTACTCGGTTCAGACCGACTCACCTATTCAGTTCAGGTCAAGTCAGATGAGTCGAGTTAGCCGGATCGAGTCGTCCGGTGCCCACCTCTATACGTGAGGGACCCACCATTAGTAGTTGACCACATGTGGTCCACATGGGCATCTGTCCAAAATGGCTCATTAGAGGTATGGGTGGATCTGATTTATGCTTGCCTCAGGTAGCGATCAATTATCAGTGCAAGTTAGGATAGCGCTGTCCTTACAATAAAGAGGCTACGACTGGAAATAGATGAAAGGTGATGATTTCTTTGCCGGTGGCTTTTTTTTTTTTAGATGTGAGTGGTGTTCAGGACCTTAGCGTGTTGGGTGAGGGGCCTCACTTAGTCCACTCAAACAAGTCTTGCGGGAATGACCATTAACCCAGGGGCAGTTGCCACCGAAAGTCTGTGGGAGGGGGGCTTTTGGTCCTTCTCCCAAAAGAACTGAATGTAAAAGGCACTTGAACTGGCAGGTTCTATGGAGCCCACTGTGATGTATGTATTTTATATCTATGCCGTCCATATGTTTTTACAGATTATTTAGAATATGAATCAAAAAATGAAGTAGATCCAAAGGTAAAGTGGACCACGCCACAGGAAACAGTGAGAGTAATGACACCTCAGAATCTTTTTAAGGTTCTTTGTGATGTTTATTTGTTATCCAAACCGTTGATTAGGTCACGCATATATGGATGAAGGAAAAACACATATATCAGCTTGATCCAATATTTTTATGGGCCCCAAGATGTTTTAAATGGTGGTCATACAATCACCACAGTTTCATGCACTAAAATGATCTGTAAAAACAGATGAACTCTGTCCACACGCATCACGATGGGCCCTACAATGGAAAGGTCACCAGAAATCCACTTCCCTTGAACTCTGTCCACACGCTTAAAGTCACACTGCTACGACAACCTTATACACGTGGCTCCAATCACTCGAGTCTTCCACGCACTTCCACACGGAACAAACGTGTGACTCTCACCAATACACGTTCGTGCGATGTTCCTCGTACCACGTAGGCACGCCCAAAGCCAGTGCTACTTCCTACTCTTTCTTTTATCACCACACATTCCTTCCATTCCTCTCAGCCATTGCCCTCTTTATTCATTGTCTAAGCCCATCCATACCTCATTCCATATCTCCCGTTCTCAATGTCAGTCTTGCCTCAGCAATGGCACCCCTTGAGTCGCCCATATCACACCCACACGTGTCGCTACCTTGGCCCACCATGCATACGTGCCGCGATCACCACCACCACTCCCCAAAGAGACCTTTCTCTCATCGAACCACACGTGCCAACATCATCCACTTTAGCTACGACCACTCCAAGAACGCATTCTGCCAGCAACCCTAGCCTACGTTCTACATGGGCTCACCGAGCCTGGGTCATGACCGGGTGCACCTCCGTTCTTGTTTCACTAGCGAAGTCCACGGTTGCAGCCACGGGTTCTGGCATGTGGCTCGAACCATTGCTCACGGGCTTGCTTGGGTACGTACTAGCAGACTTCGGCACGGGTGTATATCACTGGGCCATCGACAACTACGGCGATGCATCAACGCCTGTTTTCGGTTCCCAGATCGAGGCCTTCCAAGGTCACCACAAGTGGCCCAGGACGATCACACGGCGGCAATTCGCCAACAATCTCCACTCGCTCGCACGTGCCACAGCATTTGTAATTGTGCCGATCGACTTACTGCCAAGCGATGGGATTTTGCACACGTTCGTTGCAGTGTGCTCGGGCTGCATCATGTTTAGCCAGCAGTTCCATGCATGGGCCCACGGTACCAAGAGCCAATTACCACCGTTGGTTTTGGCATTGCAAGATGCAGGCGTGCTCGTCTCACGTGCGAAGCATGCGGCACATCACCGTTCCCCCTACAACGACAACTACTGCATTGTTAGCGGCGTGTGGAATGAGTTCTTGGATGACCGTAGATTTTTTGAGGCTATGGAGATGATCGTGTTCTTTAAGTTCGGAGTGCGGCCACGATCATGGAGTGAGCCTAACTCCAATTGCACGGAAGATGCTGATGCCACGTCAGCACAGATTGCACATGTGTGATCCAATGGTGGAGCGCAATTACACGCATGAAAGGTCACACGAGTGGAATAAGTGGCACGTTTTTTGCATGTTCGAGTTCTGTAAATCAGATTTTCATGCAAATGTCTTCATTAATTTTGATTGTTCAATAAATGTTAATACGAAAATTGATATTTTATTACAAATCAAAGTTTCATGTTGGACGCGGTACTGAAAATCATTTATTACAAACGTGCCATTGTGTAGGTCATCCGTACCATGAATACGGTAGGCCCCACCATGATGATGGCCCTTCTTCAAAACCAGGCTGATCTGATCACTAGGTGGACCACACGTGTATGTTAAGTAAGGCTGTTGGCTGTTGGTAGTGTACACGTGTATGGTGGGGCATACCGTTTTCATAGTACACAAGTCGGACAGAAAGGGCATGTTTCTAAGGATTGAGGGCCTGGTTTCCACCGTTAAATGGCACATGTGGGATTGATCTGGGCCACTCATCAATAGGTAGCGTGTACCATGAACATTCCATATGACAAAAATAATGGGAGTATATTCATCAGGTGGGCCATGCATCTACGTTAAATCTGAAATGTTGGATTTTTTAAATGTGATTTTGTAACAACCCGTTTTTTTTTAAGAACCAACCCCACCGTCCACTTTCATGTGGCCCACCTGAGTTTTGGATTAGCCTCATTTTTGGCCTCACCTCTCATGGTCATGTCAAGATGATGGACGAAGTGGATTTATTGTATCATTAGTGGGAACCACCACATCTTAAAAAGAAAAAAAGAAAAAGAAAAAAAAAAAAAGGGAATTATGTACCGCGCCGGAACTAACCCACTCCTCGACTCTCTCCATTCTTCATTTTTCGTACTGTAATAGGCACTGGACTCTCCCAAAATCGAAACTCTCACATATTCTCCACTCTTCCATTCCGTTTCTCATCCATTTTTAAAAAGAAAGAAAGAAAGAACGAAAGAAAATAAAGAAACAATCAAATCAAAAGCAGAGAGAGAAAGAGAGAAGATAAGGAGAGCTCTGTAGATCAAGAGAGAGATCGATATTGAATCGGGCCTTTCAAATTGGATCAACAGAATTTTTTTTTAAAAGATATGTGATCTTATACGAATTTGGAATTTTATATTTCTATGCTTTTAAATTCGAATTTTCATGCAATTTTATTTATAATTAATTAATTAAAATTCATATAATAAGTTAGTTAATCCTTTACTTTTAAATAAATTATTCTGTATTCTTGATATGCTTCTAACTCATATATGAAATTTTTTAATGCTTCTGTTTATTAAATATATATATATATATATATATATATATATATATATATATATGTGTGTGTGTGTGTGTGTGTGTGTGTGTGTGTGTGTGTGTAATTAATTAATTAATTTAAAATATAAAATTCTTAAAGATTATTAATTTTAAATTATTAATAAAAATATTTACGTAAATTTATGGTTTCAATTTGTTGTATTTTATAGACTTTTTGAATTGAACTACTTTACCATTAATAATATAAAACCCACTTTAAATTTATAAATTTATAATTAATTGAAATTCCTTTATATTTAACTTCAAATTAATCCAAAAATTTATAAAAATAATAATAATTAATGTTATAAATTAATTAACTTAAATACAAATTATAAGAAAATTTGGTGTATATAAATTAAATTAGTAAACATAAATCCTCTTGAAGATTTTAAAATTTTAATTTGATGTATTGATTAACATCTCGGAATAATTAATTCAATAAATCTAACATATACAAAATATAGATCTGAGACTTTAGATTAGTTGATTTATTAACCTAAATCAAGAATTACCTTAATATGTTTAATTAAATTATAAGTTTATATTATAATTTAATTTGTAGTTATTATTTATAAAATTAGTAGTAATTAAGCTCACTTGGAATATGAATTCAATCAAAATATTAAGAACTAAATCTATTTAAAATTAATTAAATGAGATTAAGATTATTTATGAAATTGTTGAGAATTATATAATTTAGTGTTTAGCGATTAATATAAATTTTAGTATATATGGTTAAATAATTATTTCAGTTAGAATTTTAATATTAGAAATTTCATATTATTTTAAAATTTTAAAAATTAATTAGTTATATCAATATATAAAATATAAAAAGAAAATTACAAATTTAGAGTTCAAATAAAATTTTCAGAAAGTTCAAGGGCTTTGGCATAAATTTCTATATTATTACGAAACATGACCTATACCCTCAGAAAATTCAAATTACTGTTGGTTATAATAAACAATCTTTTTTTGACAATTTTAGGCACTAAATTTTTATCAGCATTAAATTTATGCACCTTATATAAATTTTACATTGTAACGTACAAATTAAATTTATTAAATTATTTTAATGCTGATTTTAGAATTGTTCATGTCATTCATGCTTCTCTATTGTTTATTGATTTTTTTTAATTTTAAGAGAGAGAAAGAAATAAAGTATATTTGTATCAGCAAGTAGGACAATTGTGTCTCTTAGGTGAAAGACCCTAAAACTAGCAAGTAGGGCAATCGTGTCCCTTGGGTGAGAGACCCTAAAGCCAGTAAGTAGGGCAATCAAGTCCCTTGGGTGAAAGACCGTAGGTAGAACCTGTTAGATCCTTCGGAGTATCCTTTGTGTATGGCATATGAGTACAATTGTGGATTTGGGAATCACCTTATGAATGCAGTAGATGGCATATAAACATCATGGTGGTCTCGAGGAAGGTATGAACTGTGGATGTTTATATCTCCACTTTTTCTTGTGGTGCACTTGAGCATGTTTACATTTCCACTTTTTCTTTTGGTGTGGTCCACTTGAGCTTTGAGTCTCTCTCGAGTCTGAGCTGATGTCCTAAAAGGAGGTCTCAGCTCGATGGCCGAGGTGATCAATGCTTTTAGCTGCCACTTGGGCTGGTTGCGGAGGTCGGGTTGGTCCTCTGAACCTTCTTTGGTGATTTTCTTATAATAATCTCTTCTCTATATTTCAGGTATTAGATTAGTCCAATTTTACTCATAACACAATCCACTTGAGTTAATTTTCCTTGCTGTAATTTCTGTACGTCCTCCCATAATTCCCATGCAATAAAGTGTGGATTGATTCATCCAACATTTTGAAGCTTGATAATTTACTCCCTTAGTCCAAAAGCCACACACAATAACAAATTTGATCCAAAAGCCCAGCACAAAAGATCATAAAAGACTATAATACTTTGATAACATGTGAAGTTACAAGAGATTACATTGTGGAAACTATAACTTATTTGTTTCATTGACAATAAGAGAAATGTATAGAAGATGAGAGAAACTAAGAATCTTAACAGACCTATAAATCCATCTAAATAGCTATCTATGATATGATAGGTTTCATGTACTCTAAACTAATAACATACATTGTAGCAAGAAAACGATGGATGGAAATGACATGATTCAAGGACGCTGCTAAGTCCACGTGTCAGCAATTGCATTATATTTGTTCATCACGTACTGCATAACGCCTGTTCTTATTGCCAGTCGGCGTCTCCGCATGTAATTATAATAAGACACCAAATTGAGAATGAAGAAATAGGAACAAACAGTAAAAGTCAAAACAAGTAATGTTTTATTCGACGCATTCATGTTCCAGCGTATTTCATGTGGAAGTCCTTTAGGTGTGTTAACCTTGTTGCAAAGATAAATCATCACTGACACAAGAGTGAGCACGAGCGGAAGATACAGCTGACCAGGTAAAAACAATAACACTTTCACGAGAAATGTATTTCGACGTCTGACCACTCCGCCTGCTAAGATTAGGATCAAGGACAGGAGAAACACTATCTGGTTGAATTTCTGGAATTGTCGGAACATGTTAGGCTCCTTATCAGCCAAAATGGATGTGCCCGCGGTGTGATTTTTCTTATCTAAGGTGTTGTTGCCCGTGTTAGAATCATCTTGCCAAAGACCGCCAGGGGGGACGAGGGCCGCTTGGAAGCATAGGGTCGCTGTTAGTGTGCCCACCAACATCAATACATTCCTTAACTCGCTAGTGGCTTTTGCTGTGGGCTTTTCCCGAGATCTTTCAGCTCCCTTCTCTCGGAGTTTCTTCAACATGTTCTTGTCTGCTGGGTTACTAGGATAAAGTGCGAAGACATCCAAGGTTGTGAAACCATTCATGTTCACGGCGTTTATCTCCAAACCAGTCTCAGGGCTGATCAAGTACGTTATCATCTGCATTTTTTTTTCATTTTGAATCAAGGAACGGTCTTATGGAAAGAGAAAACGGAAAAAAGAAAAAAGAAAAAAAGGAGAAGAAAAAGAACCCTCTTATGTCTCTGGTTTGTTTACTGGTGGGACATGCACCATCATTACGCACATGGTTCACTCATCAGGTATGCCGCCATTAATAAAATGAAAACAAAGAAAATGAGGTTCTGGGCACGGGCACATGGTATGGGTTTGCAAACGTGTAACATTCTTCCTGCAACCAAACCACCTACCAAATCTCCTCATGTACATGAGCAAGATGGTGCATGATTATTTATTAAAAAGGGCCTCTTTGGTTTTCCAATTACAATGGCTGTAAGTGGGCAATGGTTATATACTCCTTTTAATGTGTGGTGGCATTACCTACATTAATTTAACTACAATGATGATTTTGCTACATTACTTATTTATTCTTGAAATCGCCACATAAAATTGATATGTAGTTTTATATCATAAAAATGTAATGATTCTAATTTAATTTACCTACTTCTTGTGCACTTGACGCTCTTAAATAACGGGTCATAATTCCTATTTCAACAATTTAAAGATTGTAATGATGACTAATTTACTTTGCATTTCCCACGAATTTATAAAACCAAATACACACCAACCCTTTTCATTATTTATATATTTATTTATTATGTGTTTATTTATTTATTGATAAAATTACTTGCACTAACCTCATTCAACTGATGGTTTACTTTGATCAAGAAGTTCTCAAGCAGTTATAATGACAATTAGACAGTCCAATCCATTGATCCATTCTGTTTATTGTTTAAACACATATTTCATGGGTTACCAATATGTAAACCTAGCGTTAATTTGACAAATACTACCATTTGATCAATGACCTTTGACATAGAGATTTCAAAAATTTAAAAAAAAAAAAAAAATCTAAAAATCAATCCGCTTAACATTTTGAACTATCTATTTTAAGGTCCTCACAAGAATTACTAATAATTCTGAAGAATTATTTTTGTTTGACAATGGTAACCAGGTACATCCATTGCTTGGAAAAGCAACAGTTATAGAAAATAAGGCAAAATCAAAGATGGAGTGGATGGTCGGATCAATTTGATGTTTGCATGATATTTCCTAAATTGTTTAAAAGTTGTTTTTTTTTTTTTTTTTTTTTTTTTTTTTTGGCCACACACACTCACGCACCCTACATAGGTTGGCGCACTCACCCCATAATGGGTGCTCGAACCCATGACCTCGTGTTGAAACTCTTGTGAGTCTAGCATTGAGCCATATGGTCATTGTTATTAAAAGATGTCTTAAATCTAGAAAAGTTTGACTAGCCCAAGAAAGTTTAGCTTGAAGTCCAGCAACAAAGTATATTGGAATTTCCGTGATCCTTGACTCATCGAAGATCTGCTTCGACTCATCGAAGGTTACGCAGACAGCACACGGACTGTGTAAATTTGCGGTGGTTTCCGGACTATTCCAAGTCGGTGCGAAAGTGGGATTTCCTAAACTATAAATAGGAGTTCCTAGGGCCTTTCTAATAAATTCTAAGACTTTCTAAAGTATTTCAAAGGATTTATTGAAGGATTTCTAGGGGTTTCAAAGGGTGTAAAAAGGGTGAGATTCAAGCTTGTTTGAATCGGTTAAGTCTTTTCTTTTTGTAATTTATGCTTTCATGCATAGTGAATTTTTGTTGCTTTGTGCCGTGGTTTTTTCCCAAAAGGGTTTTCCACGTTAAATCTTTGTGTTCTCTTGTGTTTGCTTGGTACTCTTATATTGCTATCCTAGATCCATCTCTGTGTGATTCTTCAGCCCAATTTCCCAACAAGTGGTATCAAAGCAATCGTTGGGGCACATATTTGAATTTGAAGGATTAACATCAATGAGAAATACTAGGTATGATATTGAGAAGTACTCAGGCAAAAATAACATTGAGTTATGGAAGATCAAGATGATCAGTTCCTTAACCAAGCAAGGTGAGGATGTTGCTCTTGAGCCGAAAAAGTCTACTATGACTGATGATGAATGGAATACCCTTGATAAGAAAGCTTTATCCTCAATCCGTTTATGTCTCACAAATGAGGTTCTCTATAATGTTTTGAGGGAGAAAACTGTAGCTAGTTTATGAGTGAAGTTAGAGGATATTTATATGAAAAAATTCTCTGAAAATCGCCTACACTTGAACCTACAGTAGTATAACTTCAAGATGGCAGAGGGTGGAGATCTGGATGCCCACATTAGCAACTTTAATAATTTGGTTTGCAAATTGCTGGATATGGAGGAAGTGATCAAAGATGAGGAACAAGCATGTATGTTGCTGAATTCTCTTATAGTATCGTATGAGTTATTTAAGGATACGATGTGCACCGCAAATAAAACCCTGAGTGTTGACACCATTATCTCAGCCCTTCAAGGGAAAGCCATGAGAAAGTTAAACGATGACATGGAGACATCTTCCGATGCACTGATTATGAGAGGCAGGAATTTTGAGCGAGGTACAAGATCTTCAAGATCTAGATCCAAATCCAAGGGCAAGGGCAAAGGAAAACTAAAGTGTTGGAACTGTGAAATGTCTAGACACATGAAGAAGGATTGTACTAATCCTAAAGTGAAGAAAGAAAATTCAGCGGCTTCTTCCAAGGAGGCCAATGTTGTCACATTTGATGAAGAGACAAGTGGTGGTGATGTACTGTTTGTGTCCATGGTCGGACACGTGCACGACAATCATGGAGATGAGCGAATCCTTGACACAAGAGCGTCATATCACATGACTCCTTATCAGAGTTGGTTTTCCAGTTACAGAGAATGTGATGGTGGACATGTTTTTGTGAGCAATGACAATGCCTGTAATATTGTGGCTATTGGTACGGTGAGCATCAAGATGTTTGAAGGGATAAAGCGTACCTTGCACGTTCCTACATGAAGAAAGTCTGATTTCTCTCGGTGCACTCAAGGTTGTAGGGTGCAAGTTCACCAGCGTCAATGACATCCTTAAAGTAATAAAAGGGGCACTCGTGGTTATGAGAGTACAAAGGCACAGAAACCTTTATAGGTTAATCGGAAAAACTTCAGAGGGTGGAGCGGCAACGAATGTTGCAAATTCCACGTCCACACGTATGTGGCATGCTCGTCTGGGCCACATGAGTGAGCGAGGCATGAAGGTACTGTTTGGCCGATGTTTGATTCCAGCTTTTAAGAATTCTAATTTAGATAAATGCTAGCATTGTATATATGGTAAATAATCTAGATTATTTTTTAAATATGAAAAACACGTATGTAAGAGAGTGCTTGATTATGTGCACTCTGACGTATGGGGGCTATCGCCAGAGGTTTCCATTGGGGGGTCGTCATGGTTTATTTAATTCATTGACGACTACTTCAGGAAAGTTTGAGTTTACTTCATGAAACGTAAATCCGAAGTTTTCACCATATTCAAACAATGGAAAACAATGGTGGAAAAACAATCAGGGCGAGAAATAAAGATTTTAAGGATTGACAACGGTGGAGAATTTACTTCCATTGAGTTTAATGAATATTGCAAGGATGAAGGGATCATTAGGCACAACATAGTGAGCCACACACCCGAACAAAACGGTGTGACTGAACGGATGAATTAGACTCTCTTAGATAGGGCCAGATGCGTGTTAAGTAATGCTACGTTGGGCAATGACCTATGGACAGAGGCCGTTAACACGACTTGCTATTTAGTGAACATGTCTCCTTCTACGGCAATTAAATGTAAAATCCTAGAGGAAATGCAAATTTGTGCATATATGGTTGTGAGGCTTACTCTCATGTACCATCGGTTGAGAGAGATAAGATAGACTATAGAGCCAAAAAGTATATTTTTGTTGGTTATGGTGTTGGTGTGAAAGGGTACAGGTTATTCGACAAGGTCACACGAAAGTTCATCACCAGCCGTGAGGTCAGATTCGATGAAATCTCTCTATTCCGCAAGAATGATGAAAAGGAGCAAGAGGAACCATAAAGGTTGATCGTATACGTCCAGATTGACATAGATGATACTCAGGTAGAAACAAATGCGCAGACAGAGGTAAAGGATTAGGTGGAGCAGCCACATGTGAGAAGAAACCCACCGTGTGATCGCAGGCTGCAAGATACAAAGATGATTCTAATATTGAATATGCCCTCATTGCAAATGAGGGGGACCCGTTTACTATTCAGGATGCTCTTGATAAACCTGATACAGAAAAGTGGAAGGCGGCTATGGATGATGAGATGGACTCGTTGCACAAAACCCATACAAGCGAGCTGGTGGAGCTTCTAGTGGATCGAAAAGTAATCAGATGCAAATGGTTATTCAAAAGAAAACATGATAGATACAAAGCGAGGTTGGTAGCGAAGGGGTATACTCAAAGAGAAGGAATCGACTTCATAGAGATATTCACGTCAGTGGTTATAGGATCAGGTAGAGCAGCCACCTGTGAGAAGAAACGCACCACGTGATCACAGGTTACCGACAAGATACAGAGACGATTCTAATATTACATATGCCCTCATTACAGATGAGGAGGACCCGTCTAGTACTATTCAGGAGACTCTTGATGAGCTTGATGTAGAAATTAAAGTGGAAGACGACTATAGATGTTGAGATGAACTCGTTACACAAAAACCACACTAGGAGCTGGTGGAGCTTCCAGTGGGCCGTAAAGTGATCGGATGCAAGTGATTATTCAAAAAAAAAACAAGATAGATACAAAGCGAGACTAATAGCGAAGGGGCATGCTCAGAGAGAAGGAATCGACTTCACAGAGATATTCGTGGCAGTGGTTAAGCAAATATCTATCAGATTCGTGTTGGCGCTGGTTGCCCAATATGATCTCGAGCTAGAACATATGGATGTCAAGACTGCATTCCTGCACGGGGAATTAAAATACAGATCTACACGAAGCAACCAAAGGGCTACAAAGTTAAAGGGGTAGGAAAAAAAGTTTGCAGGTTAATGAGATCGTTGTATGGCCTGAAACAGTCGCTTAGGCAGTGGAATAAAAAATTTGATTATTTCATGTTGAGTCAGAAATTTACTCGGAGTGAATACGATCACTGTATCTATTACAAGACACTGAGTGATAACAAATTCACTATCCTAGTATTGTATGTTGATGATATGTTGATCGCCACTCATTATATGTCTGAAATCAATGTACTGAAGACTTAGTTATCAGGGACATTCAATATGAAAGATCTGTGGGCTGTAAAGTGGGTTCTCGGCATAGATATTCATAGAGACAGGAAGAGGAGCAGGCTTTGGTTATCGTAGGCAGAATACCTTGAAAAAGTTCTGATTAAGTATGAGATGGACCAGGCAAAGCTAGTGAGCATTCCCCACGCGACTCATTTTAAGCTTTCCTCAGAAAAATGTCCTAAATTAAATGAGAAAAAACAAGTTATGTCTCATATGCCTTATTCGAATGCGGTTGACAGTTTAATGTATGTCATGGTCTGTACGAGACCAAATATTTCACAGGCAGTCAGTGTTGTGAGCAGATACATGTCAAACCCCGGTAAACAACATTGGGAAGCGGTGAAATGGCTACTTCGATACATTCGAGGTACAAAAGACTACGTCTTAACTTTTGAAAAGACAAGGGCAAAGTTGGTAGGGTATGTGGATTTAGATTATACAGGCAATGTGGATTTCAGAAAGTTAACTTCAAGATACTTGTTTGTACTAGTGGGTGGAGCAATTAGTTGGATGTTGAGGCTTCCGTCCGTGGTGACACTTTCCATGACCGAAACAGAATTTATGGTAGTGATGGAAGCGTTTAAAGAAGGTGTTTGGTTAATAGGCATGATAAATCAGTTGAGACTTCAGTAAGAGGCCGTGCCGATTAATTGTGATAGCGAGAACGCTATAAATTTGGCTAAAAATTTTATTTATCACTCACGTACTAAACACATTGATGTTTGTCACCACTTCATCCAACAGGTGCTTGAGGAAGGAGGCGTAACATTGGAAAAGATTCACACCAGCGTGAATCCAGTAGGCATGCTCAACAAGGTCGTTCTTACAGAGAAGTTTAAGTTATGTACAACTTCTCTGGGCTTGAGGATGGCGTAAAAGAAGGATGAAGTGTGTACAAGAAGCATTGATTGAAGCTATAATGTGATGCAGAGATAAGAGAAGAGGTCA
Organism: Magnolia officinalis; assembly: GCA_021015155.1. Classification (NCBI taxonomy): domain Eukaryota; kingdom Viridiplantae; phylum Streptophyta; class Magnoliopsida; order Magnoliales; family Magnoliaceae; genus Magnolia; species Magnolia officinalis. Next base: position 9,347,890 of record JAJHSJ010000002.1, on the reverse strand, counting down.
AAAGCTATACATTTGAAGATTGAAGACATGGTGGAGACTGTTGTTAAAAGATGTCTTAAATTTGGAAAAGTTCGACTACCCCAAGAAAGTTCAGCTCAAAGTCCAGCAACTAGGGGTGCACACGGTTCGGTTCGGTCCGGTTTTGGGGTGAAACCGGAACGTGAAAACTGGTTCGGTTCCATGGTTCTGGGCTTTTTATAATCCAGCCCAATTGCATGTTCTATTTTATAATTTAACCCATGTCCATTCACGTTGTGATCCATTTGATGAATGGTTTAGATATTGTATATGGTGTGAAAAAATATATTTATGAAAACAATCAAAAGGTGCATCGTAAACCATAAATCATGAGTCAAATATATAACTAAAATATATTATAAACTCACGGTTTTAGGTTCGATTCCACGGTTCAGTTCCAAGTTTGGTTCCATGGATAGGATCCACGGTTCGGATTCACGGTTCAGATCCACGGTTCGGTTCGGTTCTACATACCCCCAAACCAGAACTGAATCGAACTAAACGGTTCTTTAATTTTTGGAATTGGAACCGAAACTGATGCGCTCTAGAACCGGACCAGACCAGACCGTTTGGTCAGTTCCTGTCTGGTTCCACAGTTCTATCGGTTCGATGTGCACCCCTACCAGCAACTAAGTATATTGGAATTTTCGTGATCCTCGACTTGTCAAAGATCTGCTTCGACTCGTCGAAGGTTACGCAGACAGCACACGGACTGTGTAAATTTAAGGCAGTTTCCGGACTATTCCAAGTCGGTGAGAAAGTGGGGTTTCCTAAACTATAAATAGGAGTTCCCAGGGCCTTTTTAATAAATTCTAAGGCTTTCTAAAGTATTCTAAAGGATTTCTAGAAGGAGTTCTAGGGTTTTGAAGGGTGTAGAAAGTGTGATATTCAAGCTTGTTTATCGGGAAAGTCTTTTCTCTTTGTAATTTATACTTTCATAGTGGATTTCTGTCGCTTTGTGTCGTGGTTTTTTCCCACGTTAAATCTTTGTGTTCTTTTGTGTTTGCTTTGTGCTCTTGGATTGTTATCCTAGATACATCTCTGTGTGATTTTACAGCCCAATTCCCCAACAGTCACACCACAATTGTTTAGAGGTTAATAGACATATATATCAAATTGATTGATTCGAAGTGGATCGAGGTCCGCCGTAAGAAACCCCCTTTCATCCATCCTCTCTTTTCGTCACCAACATCTCATCCAAAACATTCATAAATGACCTACAGAGAATCTTCGGCAAGTATGGGAGAATCGTGGACCATAGTCTTTGAAGACTAAGGCGATATGCCTTTATCAGGTTCGTCAGTGAGAGGGAAGCATTGGAAGCGAAGGAGTGCTTGAGCGGCAAGATGGTGGATGCAAAAGTACTGACAATGGAAATGGCTACAGAGTGGCCGATGAATACGACCAGGGAGCATCTGAATACTAGACCCACATTCAAATATGAGTCAAAATAAGAGGCATTGCAGAGCAACATTAACAAGGTTCCCCCAACGGTTCTACCACACAAGGTTATTCCACCCGAAATCAGTTTATATGGAAATAACCCATCATTTGTAAAGGTGGCCAGGGGATGGGGACAGAAGCGACCACCTGATGTTCGAAGAAATGCTCCCTTCAATAACAGGGTTTACTCAAATAGCGCCAGCACTCCAGATGCTCAAGGAAATGCCGCAAACAACTTTCGAATCCAGGCTAACTCTAGACAAGTTGCTGAACAAATTAAACATCTAAACCTGGTGCTGGTGGGCCAGGCAGAATCCCTAGACGTTCCCCTGATACGCCTAATCCAGACCATTTCCCTGTCCAGGTAGATTTCCTCAGCTATAGATATATCCCGCTTGAACCAGAACCATTTCCTCATTGTGTTCCAGACAAGGATGGAAATGGTCTCATTCTCTGATGAATCTCTGCAGAGGGACATGGGTCTTTCTATGGTTAAGGCATGGTCGAAAGAACTTGGCGCTCTTGGGCAGGGTGTCTGGATTCGTCTACACGGCATCCCGGCCCATGCATGGTTTGAATCAGTGTTTCGCTCGCTGGGTAACACTTTCGGTCAAGTTCTAGAAGTTGATAGGTGCTCCTTACTGGGGCTAGATCAAGAGTTCACCAGAGTGAAAATATCGATAGATCCAAATTCAGACATTCACAGTTCCAGGATATTGGAAGTAACAGGCAAAGATTTTCTGGTAAGTCCGTCATTGGAGATTTACGGGAATGACGTGCTCATAGCCCGTGCTGGTAAGTCCAAGCTGAGGACATCCTCGTAGCCCTCGATTAGGGGATCCACTAGGCAATGGGTGGTGTTCTATCACCCAGATCCTACCCCTGTTATCTCCAACATGTCCAGTGATATTCAGCCCCCGCCCCTATCTAACCCTCCCAGCCTTGCTGATCCTCCTATTCCCCAGCAAATTCCCACACCCAGTATGAAGTCCTTGCCCCTAACCAACCTCCTGAGCCTTGCGGATCTTCCAATTCCCTAGCAAACTCCTAGTTTGGAATCCTAGACAATGGCTGTTGAACTTGCCCTTCCACTAGCAATCCCAATCCCATATACCATAGCTCATGTCGCTTAACCTCCAACTCTCCCAATCCATGTCCCAGAACCACCTTCAACTCATCAACCTAGCCCTTCCCATATCCATAGTCCCCCTACTAAACATCTAAATTCCAGTCGAAGTGGATCCAAGTGCCCTGGGACCACCTCACCCTCCTTTCCAGCTTCACTAATGGATCTTCCTTTCCACTTTAGAGCTCATTCGCCCCTACCCAGAAAAGCCCTCTCTGAAGGCCATACTCCCTCAAACTCGAATCCAATTCGGATCAAGGATCGGAGGATTCTCAAGAAGAGCGGGGGATTCTTATTCTCAACCCAGTAAGAGTAGAAGGTAGTCCCTTAAGGAGGGAGAAATTGTAGTGGACCTATCCCCCTATTTCATTCTAGCCACCATTTCCCCTCCCCCAGATAGGTCGTTGTCAAGATGTATCTCCCCCAGATCAACTCGAAAGCTCCCAACATCCTTACTTCTTTCATGGAGGTCCCTGACCCCTCTCCAGGATGAACCCAGCCAGCCCCAGTACTCTATTCTCATGAGGAAGGACAACGATCAAGATCTGGAAGTTGCTGCGAATGCCTCATCAGTAGGTTGGAAGATAGTAACCTCAGATCCCCGCAGAGGATACAAAACACGCCGCAGCAGGTGGCTACCAGGAAGAGCATCGATAATCTGACGCTTAAGGAAATGAAAGGAAATGCAACTAGTATAAGGACAACTAATGCTGAAGCCAGACGGAATAGGAAAAGCCAAGAATTTATGTCGGATGTTAATTAGTTAGGGAGACTCAGAAAATTAAAACTGCGTGAGCAGATTTTTTAGAAACTAAAGTCGAGAACACACTCGTTGTATGAAGGAGACCGCAACACAAAATTCTTTCATGCGGCGGCCACGGGCTAAGATAGAAGGACATCGATTCTGGAAATCAAGAAAGACAATGGGGTGCACTTATCTAACAACAATGAGATTAAGATTGAGGCAGTGGAGTTCTTCCGCAATCTTATGCAAGTCGAAGGCGATCATCATGGGGGAGATCTCACTTTTTCCATCCCTTGGTTTCTGAAGAGGACAACAAAATTTTGATGATGGAGCCGTCTTGGGATGAAGTTAGAGATGCAGTTCGTTCGATTCCTCCTGATGGAGCCCCAGGGCTAGATGGGTTTTCTGGGGTGTTCTTCCAAGAGTGTTGGGATATAGTGGGCCAAGACATAGTATAAGTAACAAGATTTTTCTTCAAAGGAGGAAATCTTCCTAGAGTTCTCACTTCATCCCTCATATGTCTCATCCCCAAGATAAGTTCTCCTTCAAAATTTTCAGATTTTAGTCCAATCAACCTATGCAATTGCATATATAAGATATTCTTTAAAGTTATGGTTGTAAGGCTGGGAAAAATCTTGCCAAAAATTATTTCTCCTGAGCAAGAGGCTTTTGTGTAGGGTAGATCGATAGTGGAAAGCGAGGCGCTTGTTCAAGAAATCTTCTGTGGCATCAACAAAAATTCAAGAGGATGAAACATCTTGTTGAAGTTGGACATGGAAAAGGCCTATGACAGGCTCAACTGGAACTTCCTGAAAAAAGTCCTTTCTAGATTGGGTTCGCTATAGGCTGGATAGACATAGTGGAAAAGTGTTGGTCCAACTCTTGGTTTTCCATCCTGATTAACGGAGAAGCGGTTGGTTTTTTCAAATCGGCTAGAAGGCTTCGTTAGGGAGACCCAATATCCCCAGGCCTATTCATCTTAGCGGCTGAGGTTCTGAGCAGGGGCTTCAAACAACTTATGTCTGGAGGAACTTGCTTACTGTTCAAGACCCGTAGAGATTGCCCTCTGATTTCTTATCTCCTATTCGCAGACGATACGATCCTATTTGTGAGTGGTAGCCGTGCTTCATTGAAGGCTATGTCTAAATTTCTCAGGGATTACAAGAAGGAATCGGGCCAAAAAAATCAACAAGGACAAAAGTTTCTTCATTCCTTCATCATCGATTTCTTTGGCTCGCATCAGATCTACCAGTAGAATCCTTCACTTTCGCAAGGCCGAAGCTCCTTTCACTTATCTCGGCATCCTGATTTTCCAAGGTAAGGCGAAGAAAGTGTATTTTCAAAGTTTGGTCGAAAAAATTCAATAAAAAATCGCAGGTTGAAAGAGTAGAATTATTTCCCAAGCGGGTAGGCTGACTTTAATAAATAATGTTCTATTTAGCTAGTGTGTCAGTTCATACCTTAGTAGCAATGGATGTTCTAGCTAAAATCATCGGTGATCTTGAGAGGGTGTTCGCGGATTTCTTCTGGAGATGGTAAGGAAATAAAAAAAATGCCACTAGATCAGCTGGAAAAAACTGTCCCTTCTAAAATCGGAAGGAGGGCTGGGAATTAGAAGTCTAAAATCGATTATTCAGGCTTTCCAAATGAAATTTGGCTAGATGGTCAGGCTTAAGGGTGCTCACAACTGCTGGTGTCAATTCGCGAGAGCAAAGTATCTTGTGGACAGTAACACTTCTACCTCCGAATCCAGCCAGCCAGTTTCAGCGTCCCGATTCTAGAAACAGGTGAACATAGTTGTTCCTACGGTGGCTGAGCAAACAAGGTGGCTTATTAGCAGAGGAAACATCAGATTTTGGGTAGATGATTGGTCAGGGCTGGGCCCCCTCAGCACATACAGTCTGCGTCTAGTTCCTGCAGGGCAAGCTGCTGCTACTGTTAATGAATTCATCGAGCCCTCAGGTTGGAGGTCCCGGGAAATAGCTATCAGTATTCTCCCTCAGCAGGTGGTGGATCACGTCATGAAGGAAGGCTTCTGTACCTCTTCAATGGAAGACAAGTGCGTTTGGATAGATTCAGATAATGGTGAACTCGCTGTGGGTAAGGCGTGACAATCCATAAGGCCAAGAGCTAATCAGAAAAGTTGGGCCAAATGAGTTTGGCATGCCAATCTTCCTCCTAAAATATCCCTTCTATCCTGGAAGATTCTCCTTGAGGTTGTCCCGGTTGAGGTGGCTGTACAGAGAAAAGGGGTCAACTTGGCATAAAGGTGCATTTACTGCCCTCTTTCACTGCAACTTGAATTGGTAGATCATGTTAAGGATTAAATATTGCATATTAAACCCCAGTTATTACTTGGTTTCATGTACATGATAATGTTTAATGTTCTATTTTAATCATGTTTGTGTTTGCAAGGTGAATTTAAGAGCTTGGATTGAAAAGAGGACTAAAAGCATGGATTTGATACTCAAGAATTACCAAAGGGACGGATTTTAGGAGACCGAGATTGAAGAATTCACATGCCAAAGATCCGAGAAAACAAAGTATGAAGATAAAGAAGCCTGAAAATCATCTTGAATGCAAGATTACAGGGTTCTCACCATCCGTTTGGCACAAAACTTTATATCTTGCCTGAGTATCAAAAAGTAACCGTACACGCACTACAAAAAAAATGGCCAAAGGATACAGACCACGTTAGCTTTTTGCTACGGATATAAACCGTAGCAAAACTTACTACGGTTTTAATCCGTAGCTGAAAAGTTGTCACACCATTAATAATTAAAGATGGTGTAAGGGGATCTATTGGGCCTAAAAAAATATATGTGTTCTATCTAAGCCGTTCATCTATTTTGAAATATTATTTTATGGCATGAAATCAAACATTAGCTAGTTCGAAGGCTCAAGTGGACCACACGGTAGGAAACATGAAGATTAATTCAATTTTGCTTCCTATGGTGTGGTCCACTTAAGCCTTCAATATACTTTAATTTTGGTATCAAATATTAAAATAATTTGTTAAAATTAATAGTCGGAATGGATGAACCAAATACATCATGGTGGGCCCCAAGGAGCCCCTGCCCAGACCGTCCATGGTCCATCACGCCCAAAAACTGGGCGCGCTCTAAAAAACACACCCGCGCTGCCCAAAACTTTTCATCTCTCTCTCTCCCTCTTCCTTCCCTACCCTATTTTCCACTACTCTCCCCGCCCCTAACTCTCTCTCTCTCTCTCTCTCTCTCTCTCTCTCTCTCTCTCTCTCTCTCTCGTGCGTGTGCCGGGCATTGAATGTTGGATCTAGCATGGCGTCGGCACTGAGAAGTGAAGCATCTTTCTCTATCTCTGTAGCAGATCTCGAAAGGTAATTTTTGTGCCCTAATTTCGTTGATCTCTGTTTGCAATGATTTGAGGAGAGGATTTCGTTCTGTTTTTTTGAAATCTAACATGGATTTTGTTTATTTTCTGATGACTTTGCTTCTTGCTTGGGATTTTTGAGGGTTTATTGGAAGTTCTTTTCAAATCAGATTGGGATGTGATGCTGCGTATATTTTTTGCTTAGGTTTCACATTTGGTACTTTTAGAGGAGATTTTTATGGATATTTCACATTTTCGGTGGTGGTTTCTAAGGAGTATTTAGGCTTCTCCCTTTTTTTTTTTTTTTTTTTTTTTTCTTTTTTACTAAGAAACTAAATTAGGCGCATAGCATGGGTCTTTCAAAAACTTGAAGAAGTCTTGCAAATCCATTCGCATGTTTTCCTCCATAGACTCGACTCAGACCGTTTGTGCAAACCAGGCTGTTGAATTTCTATGCGAAATATGAAGAGATTGGTGTGCATGTGGGGTGTTTGATAAAATTCCTAAGAGGAATCTAATCGTGTGGAGTGCAATGATTTGTGTGACTCAATCATTTCAAAATCTGAGAACTTTGAATTAAAAACTCCATGGGAAGTGTTGATAATAATCAAATAGTCTACAAGAAGCCAACCAATCAGTGGCTTGCAAAAGCAACAGTTTGCTCAAAACAGAGATGATCTATGTAGCTCATCATGATGCCCTAGCTTAATGGTCTTGTGGGTCCTGATAACTATCTTCCATGTGTGGTAGGATTCCTTGATTGATTGATTCAAAGACATTTGATTTTCAGTTCATGTCGCCCATGATGCCCTGGCTTAATGGTTGTTGTTTTCTTGCATCAATGAAGAGCTTAATCAAATAAAGAAAGTGAAAAATGGATGAAGATGATCAGGTCATGCAGGTAGACCGTTCACCCATTTGAAGGTGGGCCCCACAATCACAGCCCTTCCAAACAACCCCTCGATCACCCATTTAAATTGCGCTGCACTGTTTGGGGATATATTTACCTTTTCTTCTATTCCATTGCAGTCAGAGATCTTCCTTAGCTCAGGAACTGTTTGCCTCTCTATTTATTCATTGGTTGCCGGGATCTTTGGCGTGAATCTCCCATATACATGGAATCTAAACCATGGATATCTATTTAAATGGGTACATTTTCTCTTCCTTTTTCTTTTTCTTTCAAATAAACAATTTATGCTTGACCAAGCACATGTTGTTTTCATATACACTAACATTCCTCCCTTCAGGAATTGACTCTGCTTCCAACTGCTACATTGAGGATAAGATGTGGCTGGTGAAATTCTACATCAAGGTTAGAGAAAACCCAGTTAGCCCAGAGTTGTCAGTGGGCTCGTCACAGCCTCCAGCTAATTCAAAATCTGGGCTTAAACCAACCTAGTTCAGATGATCTGCCATTAAAGCAGTTAACTATCAGGTGGTCAATCTGTACAAAAAAATGGACTCTTGATTGAAGTGGTTTTTTTTTTTTTATTATTTTATTATAACTTTATTTTAAAGATTGACGTTGGCATACCCTTGGGCAGCCTAATTGTTTTGGTCCAATGATCTAATGATGTTTTCACCTGATAAACTGGATTGGATCTCCTGTGCATGTGCCAGGTTAGCATGTCTATTCGTGTAGAGATGACTATGGAGGGGATTCCAAACCTCTAAGGCCTTGTGCCTGGGTACAGTAATTTGCCACATTTAACTATAGGTTTCTTGCAATTTTGTTTTTAGTAACTAGCAATATCTAGGCATGGCCTGGATAATCTCCTTTTGATTTTTACATGGATGCTTATTCAAAAAATGATGTGAAGAGTTGTTGGTTGACATGAGCTGGTTTTTGGCTACAGGTAATTGATTATGGAGTTCATAAGCTTTGAAAATACAATAATGTTGGGGTATTTCATCTATTACCTACCTTGTCAATTCCATGTTGAATTTCGTCATTGAGCCGCTTGTGAAAACTATCTAGTCCTCTTCTTAATAGACCTTTTTTTTTTTTTTTTTCAAAAGGAGGGGTCTCGCCCCTATATTTGACAATATGAATAGGGGATGTACAATCCACACACATTCAGGTGGGCACCACAAGAATGTCGGGCCTCACAATCAGGTAACTCATGCTGCATTGGAATGTTTCACAACAATTACTGGGATCTCCTTGAACTTTGTTTCATATGCTCTTCCTACAAACTAGGACTTTCTTTTTTATTGTTGGTATCTCCTTCCAACTTTGTTTGATGTGTAACTTGGAATTTTTATTTTTATTTTTTTTTATTGGTAGGTGTTGCTGCAACTTCGTTTAAAACCAACCGTTTCATATTTCTGGTGTGGCCCTATTTAAATCAAGGGTAGGCATCCCCTCTCACATTGTTCGCTTGTGTTATGGCCCACTTGACTGTTGGATCAGGTGGATTTAGGTAATGTGTGGTGATGCATCTGATAGATAGGGTTGATGGCCTTCATACATCAAGTGGCTGCCACATACCAGTACCACTCAAGCATAGCTGGGATGAGACCATGATGATGATGATGGCCAATCTTTCTTTCTTTCTTTTTTCTTTTCTATTTTTGTTTGCTTCCATTTGCTATAGTATTACATTGCAATCAAATTGGAGGTGGCACCGTAGTCTATTATCTGGGCAACTCCTTGGGTGGGTCACTCTTGAAAAATGGTGCAGACTAGTATGTCTCTAACACACACTTCCATTGTTGTAATGTAGAGAAGTTTAAATCAGACTTGATGAAGATAGCTATGACCACTTTGAGTTAAAAAATAATTTCCCAGGACAAGGAGCATTTTACTAAACTAGTTGTAGATGCTGTCATGAGGCTCAAGGTAAGTATTCAACTGAACTTTTTAGATGGTATACCATGCTGGTAACAATTCATGCCATGGTATACCATGCTAAACTAAATTAGAATGCACTACTTAACTAGAACTTAATGTTATTTGACAATTTGATTTCCCATCACCTCTTTGCTACAACAGTTGCCTCTTCTCGTTTGTTGCAGAAGTGTAAATCCTGTAATTATTGTTGTGTAAGTTAAAACTTACCCCATTGAGAGTGTTTCAATCCTCTAGTTTATTGTTTCTCATCCTTTCTTATATGCCTGAGGATACTATTATTCCCATAAAAGTAATACATGTGCATGTTTAGTTGGAATTGGTTGTTCAGGAATTCCATAAACTCAAGTGGAGGTAACCTGATCATGAGAATGAACTGTTTCTAGCAGGTTGTGGAGGTGCCTAATGTCTCATGGGAGGACATTGGTGGGTTGGATAATGTCAAACGGAAACTTCAGGAGGTATGTCTTTCATTGGGCTTTGCCTTTTCTTCTTTGTTTTTTCATACATAAAATATATGCTGGTAAAGCAGCAATTGGAACAGTGATTTATGGCCCATGTGGAACTCATAGATTATTTGGAATTGGTTGTTCAGAAATTTCATGACTGCTGAATTTTTTATCATCTAGTGCTATGTAATACATTGCTTTACACATAACATAGTGATGGCTTGTACAAATAGTCTTCATCAACTATTTGATAAACCAAATCCATGAGCGCCTGGTGAATTAGACTTAATTGTGGCCTGGAAACTATGGAGAAGAAGGGCTTCTCAATTTATTTATTTTTTTTAATATCATGTTCACATTTTGGCCTGATTTTTCATGCTCCATTTGTTTACATTCTTGTTTCTGAATGGGACGGAGGAACTATATCATCATATCCTGTTCATGTCTCCAAATTTATTACCTAAATTCAATAGATTACCAAATTTATTACCTAAATTCAATAGATTACATGTCTCCAAATATCTTAAACATGACAAATGACTACAAAAAGTAAAAAAAATAAAACAACCAAACTAGCAACAGATGCTGAAATTCTTCTAACGAATGCTTGATCTCCTCCTACTTTAGTTCCAATATTTCGAAGTTGACCCTCTCCATCGAAGTTTCATGTTAATGGTTTCATTAATATCAACAGCTGAAGACAGATGGGGCCAACAACAAAACTAGCTTTCAAAACCCATTTACATCCCCCATAGGCAAATGGGGACCCGTATCGAAATAAGTTACTACTTGACAAATGCCCATGAAATTTTAGTCAAGGAATGAATTTGTTGTGAAAACAGATCTATTCAGGAACAAAACTAAAACCTATAACCAAGAAGATTATTTGTGTGTGAACAGAAAAAGAAACCGTCAGCTATGGGACAATGAACAGAGGTAGCACAACTAGGGAGACATGATCAGGTGCTCTCAGAGCACTATTTATCACTCTTTATAGCTCTCCACTTCCGAAGCCATGGAGGATATGGTTAGGATTAACTGATAAAACTGATGCTCTCTAACCAGTTTCTTTGGCCAAGAACTCATAGTCCTTTCACAACAGTGGAAAACTGATAAAAAGAAAAATTATAAACTGTTCATGGGATATGATGTTGTGTTGGAATGAGCCGCATTATCTTTTTTTGCCGCCATGATTGTCTTGAGGCCAGCGTTCTTTTGGAAATTACATGGTCTTTGGTTGCATGAACATGCTTGGCGTACTAAAAGAAAAATTATAAACTGTTCATGCTCAAAAGAAACCAACGATTGGAGAGCTTGGATATTCTGATATGGGAGAAATTTTGGGGGCATGATCTATCCACATTGGGGCCCATTAGATCAATGGTATGCATCACCTACAGAACCAAGGCTGGAGGAAACCATGCATATCCTCGAGCGTTTTGGTTCAAGCATTGAGCCTTGCATAATTGTTTGTGTATCTTCAAGATTGACTGGTCAGATAACTGTTCGAAATTTGGTTCAAGACCTGATCTTTGCAACAGTCCTGTTGTCAAAAGTTACGGGAAAAGATAAAGTGGCAACACATTTCTAAGTTTGGATATTAAATAACTGAAATGTAGAAATCCATCTTGGTACGTTTTGCACTATATGGATCCGTATGGCCCTTTTCTTTCTGTAGTTGCTTAGGTCATCATATATAGTTTTTTTTTTTTTTTTACCTTGCTCAAATTCAGAGCTGTGACATCTTTTGATCTGTGGCACTGCAGATCTGGTTGTTGTCCCCAACATTATTTCTTTCTTTTGATCTGTTTTGCAATTGCTTAATCTTGGTTATGGTGGTTAGTGTGAGGAGGTGATTATAAATAGTGATCGGGGGTTCATGCTTACTCGCAGTGCAACATCATCAGCAGTGGTTGCAGCATCATCAGCTAGTAAATTCATGCTTACTCGCAGTGCAACTCCAAATGAGAGTAAGCATGTACTGGGCATGCAAACAGCCCTGAGTTGCTGTATATTTTGATTTAGATCTTCGGAAACATCAAAGAATTTTGGCAAAATAAAATACCAAACAGTTCCCCCTTAAGCTGCAAGAAATTGCAACTTGGGCTCTTTTAAATTTTGTCCAATACCTCAGATTGGTTGGTACTCAATGGACAGTTAAAACTGAAAAATATCCAATGGTTCAATTTCAACAAAAAAGTGTCCACAAATCAGTTTTGGATCGTTCAAACACTTTGACTTTGGGCCTATGACTTAATGGCAGTAGGTTCCACAATCTAGACAGTTTAATTTGAGTTAATGTATGCCTCATGTAATGAGGGCTTGCATATTGGGTGTCATAAGCTGCTTGAGTATCATATAACTCCCTTTAATGCTTTTCACTACTACTTTTAAGGGCCTGTTGGAAGCACCATGAAAAGCAGATTGGTTCAGTTTGGCTTTATTTGACTTAAATGTATGCCACATGTACAATCTCTGAGTGCCTGCATATCAGACATCATAAGTTGCTTGAGTATTATATAAATCTCCTCAATGCTTTTCAGTACTACTTTAAAGGCCTGTTAGAACTTAGAAGCACCGTGAAAAATGGATTGGTTTTATAACTTGAGTGGGACCCCTCTTCTTTGCATTTGGGTGGTGTGGAAAATGGAAAATTGCATTGCCTATTAAAAATGATACAACCAGACCACCACCTTACACTAGACCCTGGATACATACCAAGCATAACAACAACCATCCAAACCGCCAACTCAGACCAACCATGAAGCATACCATTTTGCAGCAGGAAGACATCAAAAGCTGGTCTTTACACAATCATCTGTAATGAAACTCTTCTCACTGCATAACATCAAGAAACTTCTGCAGAATCTAGAAAAACAAATTACACCAACATCTCCAAATAGGGATCTTCACATACAATCTTTTGAAAACAAAGGAGACAAATTAAATTATCTCCTTATTGTACAAATAGGAAAATTTTCCATCTAACCAAACAAGAACCCACACAACAACTATAAAGAAGACTAGATGTCTGAATACAAGTACGAAGAGATCTGTTTTGAGAGTGCTTTGTCTTAGCTCGACAACCAGCCAAATCCCTGCAATTCATGACCTGAAACTTGTAAACCAAAACAATCAGTGATTATACAGTCATAGCTTACATTAGATTCCAAATTTTGAACAAGCATTGGCTGCTTATCATCAAATCACCTGGAACAAGAGAAATCGTCAGTCCCATTCAAAATGCATTTATTTTCAAAATTGAAATTTCTTCAGCAGAGCAAGAAATTCTATAATTCACACTTCATGACCACATTCTCAAATACAATTATGTCCTAAATCTTTTAACTTAAATAATTTAACTTCAGCAAACATCACATTATGGAAAGCATTTCAATCAATTTGCTATACATGCTAAAGATTTTTCTCATTTCGAATGATTGTATGCAAATTAAGCTGATTCAAATCCGGTTTCTTTTTTTTTTTTTTCATTTTCTTTTTCTTAATTAGGATTTGAATTTGTTTCATAATCTTTTAATTCATTGAAGAATCCATATATAGGGACAATTACAAATTTCCATATATACTAATAAGAAATTTCAAGTCTCCACCGACCAACATTGCCTATCAATTTGTGGCCTGCAAACAGGTCAACAATATGACAGTGGTCTATATTCAACTGAGAAAGGCCTGAAATTGATGGCTGGGATTTTCGACGTCAATTATGCAATTATGGAGTTGAAATATCAAAATCCCCTAGTAGGCAAAAACTCCAATTAGGAATTTTAAATAGCTCGTATAGGGATTTAACATATCAATATTCCCAAATTTTAACCAAATTCTCCCATTAAGGATTTAAATTAGAGAAAAATTCTAAATAGTGTAAATCCCCAAATAGGAAAAATCCACAATTACATTTCTTAACTCAAAACCACGAATTCAGCAAGAACAAATTAAAAATTAAAAATAAAAAAAATACCTCCAAAAGTTTCAAAACAAGAGCTGGTGTTGTTGCTAGTTGATAATGAAGTCGCTCCTGCAGAAAAAAGAAAAAACCTTGTAAATAGCAAGATTGATAATGAGAGAGAGAGAGAGAGAGAGAGAGAGAGAGGTCTCATCTCGTATGCGTGTGGGATGAAGACCCACGTGTGGAGACTTTTTAAACCGAGAATCACTCACTTTTCCTTGTTTTTTAGTTGCAGGCTCCATCCGGACAATCATAGGATGCAACGAAATGGTTTGTGGTCTCGCTCACAGGAAGGGCTGTCATTGGGCTGGGCCTGGATTAGTATCGGCCCAGATTTTAATAGTTTCGGACCGGGCCATTGGGCTGGGCCTGGATTAGTCTTGGGCCAGATTTTAAATTGTTTCAGACTAGGTCATTGGGCCAGCCCTATTCAAAAATATGGTTTTTCAGATTTTTTTTTTTCTTGAAGGATCTGCTTACATGGTGGGAAGAGCTTTAATATCATTCTTTGGCATTATCACTTGTAAGAAGCTTTTCTCCCTTTGTATATCATTTATATATCTTAGAGATTTTCGAGCATTGCTCGCCCCTTTTGCCTTGTCATTTGTCTAGTAGATTACTCTAGTGAAAGGGATACATGGTGAAACCCTTACCTCTTCAATATCATAAGCATACATACAAAAGACAGTTATAAACCATGATATGCATTTCAATGCATTTGAACAAATGGGAAAAAAACATTTTAAATATTTCCATAGGTCCCATTCACAAGAGGCCTACTAGATGAACAGTTTGAATGCTTTTCATCTCTCTCTTCTCCTTGATTGTCATACACTTTATATTTTCTTCTTCTTTTCTGAATGCTTTTGACTCAAGAAGGCCTGAGATTTTCTTGAAATAAATGAAAACTCTAAAAACCTCAGTATAATTGACTCTTGATTGAGACTGTGTCAACTCAAGTCGAAAGTAGAATAATCTCTCAAGTTTCTAAACCTTTTGTTTTTTTTTTTTTTTTTTTTTCCTTTTAAACTTTGCTTCATGTTACGGCGTGCAAGTGTTAGTGTCATGTTCAATTGCAGTGGAATATGGAGCAACTTTTTCATATTCAGTCCATGTTTCTATTCTATGAGTATCCAATCGACTCAAGGTCAATTTAAATACAGTTTACATCAGGGGAGTTTTATATTTTCCTTGCATTTAGTTTTCATCACTCCTTACTTGTAGATTCCTGTATTGATTACTCAAGCATGACAGTTATGCGCATTCTTTCAGGTGGATGTTGCATGTGGTAGGATTGGAGCTGCATATTTCAGACTCAAGTATCTGGTACGTCTCTTGTCAAGAATGCACATGATTGGAGTGGCCTGGCCATTTGGACAGGCCGTATTTATGTATATTTGCTCGAAATTGATGGAGCAAACCCGGATGTGCGTCGGAGCTATTCGGATGTGGAGCGGGGGTCCCTGGAAGGTGGGAACCGCTGTTATGACCATGATGAAGCTGTCCATTTCCTATGGACAGCATTGGAGGGGCCTGGCCATTTGGACAGGCCGTGTTTGTGTATTTGCTCGAAATTAATGGAGCAGACCCGGATGTGCGTCGGAGCTATCCGGATGAGCGGGGGTCTCTGGAAGGTGGGAACCGCTGTTATGACCATGATGAAGCTGTCCATTTCCTATGGACAGCATTGGAAGGGCCTGGCCATTTGGACAGGCCATTTTTATATCTGTATTTGCAGGGACCACACCCTTAACCTAAACCTGAACCCATTCTCAAATCCCAAAACCTATAACCTAAACCTAAACATATACCTTAACCTAAACCAAAACCAAAACCAAACCTATAACCTAAACCCGAACCCATTCTCAAATCCAAAAACCTATAACCTAAACCTAAACCAAAACCATAACTTATAACCTAAACCCGAACCCATTCTCAAATCCCAAAACCTAGCTATAACCTAAACCGAAACCAAAACCTATAACCTAAACCCGAACCCATTCTCAAATCCAAAACTTATAACATAAACCTAAACCTTAACCTAAACCTATGACCTATAACCTAAATCAAAAAAAAAAAAATAAATAATAACCTAAATCAAAACCTATAACCTAAACCTAAACCTTAACCTAAACCTATAACCTAAATCAAAACCTAAACCTAAACCTAAAACCTATAACCTAAACCAAAACCAAAACCTATAACCTAAACCAAAACCAAAACCTATAGCCTAAACCCGAACTCATTCTCAAATCCAAAAACCAATAACCTAAACCTAAACCTAAACCGTTAACCTATAACCTATAACCTAAATCAAAACCTATAACCTAAACCAAAACCAAAACCTATAACCTAAACCCGAACCCATTATCAAATCCCAAAACCTATAACCTAAACCCGAACCCATTCTCAAATCCAAAAACCTATAACATAAACCTAAACCTTAACCTAAACCTACAATCTATAACCTAAATCAAAACCAAAACCTAAACCTATAACCTATAACCTAAATCAAAACCAAAACCAAAACCAAAAGCTATAGCCTAAACCCGAACCCATTCTCAAATCCAAAACCTATAACCTAAACCTAAACCTTAACCTAAACCGTTAACCTATAACCTAAATCAAAACCTATAACCTAAACCCGAACCCATTCTCAAATCCCAAAACCTATAACCTAAACCGAAACCTTAACCTAAACCTATAACCTATAACCTAAACCAAAACCTATAACCTAAACCAAAACCAAAACCTATAACCTAAACCCGAACCCATTCTCAAATCCCAAAACCTATAACCGAAACCAAAACCTAAACCTAAACCAAAACCAAAACCTATAAACCTAAACCCAAACCCATTCTCAAATCCTATAACCTAAAACCTAAACCAAAACCAAAACCTATAACCTAAACCCAAACCCATTCCCAAATCCCAAAACCTGTAACGTAAACCAAAACCTATAACCTAAACCAAAACCAAAACCTATAATCTAAACCCGAACCCATTCTCAAATCCTATAACCTAAACCTATAACCTATATCCTAAACCAAAACCTATAACCTAGACCAAAACCAAAACCTATAGCCTAAACCTAAATCAAAACCTATAACCTAAACCTAAACCTTAACCTAAACCTATAACCTAAACCAAAATCAAAACCTATAGCCTAAACCCGAACCCTTTCTCAAATCCCGAGACCTATAACTTAAACCAAAACCAAAACCTATAACCTAAACCCGAACCCATTCTCAAATTCCAAAACCTATAACCTAAACCGAAACCTTAACCTAAACCTATAACCTAAACCAAAACCTATAACCTAAACCAAAACCAAAACCTATAACCTAAACCAAAACCCAAACCCATTCTCAAATCCTATAACCTATAACCTATAACCTAAACCAAAACCTATAACCTAAACGAAAACCAAAATCAAAACCTATAGCCTAAACTTAAATCAAAACCTATAACCTAAACCTAAACCTTAACCTAAACCTATAACCTATAACCTAATTCAAAACCTAAACCTAAACCTATAACCTATAACCTAAACCAAAAACCAAAACCTATACCCTAAACCCGAATCCATTCTCATATCCAAAAACCTATAACCTAAACCTAAACCTTAACCTAAACTTGAAAACCCAAACTTAAACCTAAACTTGAAAACCCAACCTAATCTCAACTCCCTAACCAAAACCTAAACCTAAACTTGAAAACCTAATTTAAAACCCAATCCCAAACCTGAACCCGATTTCTAAAACCTAAACCATAACCCATTCTCAAATCCTATAACCTAAACCTATAACCTATATCCAAAACCAAAACCTATAACCTAAACCAAAACCAAAACCTATAGCCTAAACCTAAATCAAAACCTATAACATAAACCTAAACATTAACCTAAACCTGTAACCTATAACCTAAATCAAATCCTAAACCTAAACCTAAACCTATAACCTATAACCTAAACCAAAACCTATAACTTAAACCAAAACCAAAACCTATAGCCTAAACCCGAACCTAAACCTAAACCTTAACGTAAATGTATTCTCAAATCCCTAAACCTAAACCTACACCTAATCCTAATCTCAACTCTCTAACCTAAACCTAAACCTAAACTTGAAAACCCTAACCTAAGCCCGATCTTGAACCCGAACCCGATTTCCTAAACCTAAACCTTAACCTATTCTCAATTCCCTAAACCTTAACCTAAATGTATTCTCAAATCCCTAAACCAAAACCTACACCTAATCCTAATGCCAACTCCCTAACATAAACCTAAACCTAAACTTGAAAACCCAAACCTAAACCCAATCCCAAATTCGAATCTGATTTCCTAAACCTAAACCTTAACCTATTCTCAATTTCCTAAACCTTAACCTAAATGTATTCTCAAATCCCTAAACCTAAACCTACACCTAATCCTAATCTCAACTCTCTAATCTAAACCTAAACCTAAACTTGAAAACCCAAACCTAAACCCGATCTTGAACCCGAACCCGATTTCCTAAACCTAAACCTTAACCTATTCTCAATTCCCTAAACCTTAACCTAAATGTATTCTCAATTCCTAAACCTAAACCTACACCTAATCCTAATCTCAACTCCCTAATCTAAACCTAAACCTAAACTTGAAAACCCAAACCTAAACCCGATCCCGAACCCGAATCCGATTTCCTAAACCTAAACCTTAACCTATTCTCAATTCCCTAAACCTTAACCTAAATGTATTCTCAAATCCCTAAATCTAAACCTACACCTTATCCTAATCTCAACTCTCTAACCTAAACTTAAACCTAAACTTGAAAACCCAAACCTAAACCCGATCTTTAACACGAACCCGATTTCCTTAACCTATTCTCAATTCCCTAAACCTTAACCTAAATGTATTCTCAAATTCCTAAACCTAAACCTACACCTAATCCTAATCTCAACTCCCTAACCTAAACCTAAACCTAAACTTGAAAACCCAAACCTAAACCCGATCCTGAAACTGAACCCGATTTTCTAAACCTATAAACTAAACCTTAACCTATAACTTATAACCTAAACTTATAACCGATAACCTAACCTATGGATTTTGCTATAGTTTAGAAGATTTGTAGGTACATTTTTTATTTCTTTATATATAATTATTTTTTTCCAGCTCTTTTTTTTTTTGGTCTTTCTTCCTTTTGAGATGTGTACAAAGGCATGCTTGTTTGATTGTGTCTACAATTGTTGTTTTATACAGGCTGACAAGCTAAAGAAGTTGGTGGATGATGAAATTCATTTTCTTAAGGGAAGGGTTTTGAAACTTGAAAGTGATATTGTGTCGAAGTCTACAGAAGTTACTTATGCAGTTTCAAGGAAAGAAGAAGCTGTATCTTCTATGTTTGCTGAACTTGATCGTCTGAAGAAAGAAAATTCTGTAAAAGCACGAGCATTGTTTAATGCATGAGGGCACGCCTTAGTTGTAATTCTTATGATAGGTTGAGCAAAGTGAACTATTATTTATTTAGAAATGTGAATGTAGGATGCATGATAGATTTGATTGCTATTGTAACAAATGCATCATTTTTTTTGTTTGATTGCATTAAGCTTAGATGAGTTATCAATCATAGCAGGTTTTTGCAATGAAAACAGGGAAAATAGCTACGAAATATAATTCGTAGCGGTAGCAATTACTATCTATAGCTACGGATATAATCCGTAGCTATTGGTATATAGCTATGGACTATATCCGTAGCTATTGGTATGGAGTGTCGCAAATATGGTAAACATTGGTATCTATTGCTACGGATTATATCTGTAGCTATTTCTGTATAGCCGTAGCTATTGCTCTCTATAGCTCGGAGAATATCCGTAGTGAATTGTGTATATTGCTACGGACAAAATCCGTAGCTAATTGCGTCTATTGCTACGGATATTATCCGTAGCTAAAGGTATCTATTGCTACGGACAAGATCCGTCGCTAATTGTATCTATTGCTACGGATATTATCCGTAGCTAGACCTTTAGCTACCCCACCAATTGCGACGGACGTGTCACGGACCAGATCCGTAGCAAAAGGGCTTTTGCTACGGATCTAGTTCGTAGCCTTTGCCCGTTTTTCTTGTAGTGACGTAAAATTGCAGCCCCTGGATCTTTGTGGTAGTGGTCTAATGGAAAGATCGGCCATAAATCACTGATTTGGGGCCCACCTGATCTCTGGATATGCCTCAATTTTGGACTCAACTCCTTAAATTAGGTGACAAAATGAATGTACGGTGTAGATCCACGATGGGCCCCATGTTTAGAGGGCGCGGGTGCACAGGGAGTGCACACTCGCATTGCACCGAATCAGGGGAGTCAGTCAGCCTATGCTAGCCCGACTCCCAGCCTAAAACGTAGTTGTTGTTTTCTCCTGCCGCAACCGGACGCACAACATCCTTTTGAGAGATGTCGTGGGCCACCATCATGGCCCACGTGGATGATCCAAACCATCCATCATGCAAAGAGGCAAAACTCGGTCAAACCCATGTTGACCATTTGCAACCATGCACGCGCACGTGCCGGCCACAACGATTATAAGAGGATTGTCCTGCAACATTCAAAGCAGTTGCAGCCGATTTGATTCCTTGGGCTGCACCAAACTCGAGCAAAAACGTCCATTCCCGACCAAAATTCTGAGGTAAATCCAATGGTTGGAGTGGATTTCCTCACCAACTCCGATAATGGGCCCACCGAACGTCTTAACTCAGGAACGTGCACAAGAGGGTGCGAATGCAACGTCCGGACACCGCCCGACTTCTCTAGCTATTGTGCGATCAAGATTACGGTTGGATCAGTGATCTAGACCATTCAAACGTCGGAGAAGGGGGTTTCGAACCCCACCATGGAGACAGATTAGGAAAAAAAGATCCGCAGGCCAGCCGTCCAAGACATTGCCGACTTTCGCTGCGTAAGGAGAGGACTGCGTAAGCTCCTCACTGCCTCTTACTGCGAAAGCCTTGCGTACGCATCCGACCGACCCCAACCGACCTGTGTCTTGGCTATAAAAGGAGAGAGAGAGAGAGAGAGAGAGAGAGAGAGAGAGAGAGCATGGAGGAGGCAGCCGTGGACGTGGGGAAGAGAGAAAGAGAGAGCGTGGAGTGAACAGCCGGCTTCGAGTTCTCCTTCTCCTTCTTTAGTTTTCTTCCTTGATGTTTTAGGAGATTTTAAGTTAATCATGTCTATGATTGGCTAAACCTCTTAGCTAGGGCTAAAAGGTGAAGCTTGTAGCGTGAAGGGATGCTTTCTGTTGCTTTGATTCATGTTTAAGTTGAACTAACCTTGATTCTAGTCTGATTATAAGGAATACTCGTAGTTTTTAATGGTTTATTGTGACTTAAATTACAATGGATCTGCGATAGCTTTGAGTATGTTCTTTTCATTATTGTGATTATGAAATTAGGAAATCTCGTTGTTCACCATCGTCCCTTAGACATGGTTGGGTGATGGAATCCTTCTAATCTTCATGATTCTCTCAGATTGGCTGTGGATTGGTAAATTCTATTATTTGCTTTGTCTCATGGGCGTGTTCTTATGATGGAATCAATTCTAGTTCTCATACCTCTCATCCATTGAGAACTAGATCAAAGGAAGTTCATAATTGATTTTTAATGAAATTCTTCCAATTGGAAGAAGACGGGACTCTAAATCCAGTTGTACTATTTTTGAATCAAGCATAGATCTCCCTGATCTCTACAAGTGGATCCTTGGAAACCTTAGTTTCCCACCTTTGAATTTACAAGTTTTAGTTTACAATTATTCTCTTAAATTCTCCTGATTTAGATTACATCTTCTTCTAGTTCTAGTTCTAGTTACTTTCAGAATACGTACAAGGTTCAGTCCCTGTGGATTCAACCTCGGTCTTACCAAGATTATTACTACATTGTGACCCTACACTTGGGGTTGTGAACAGACTACCTCTTTGCGAATAGTCAGACAGCGATCCAAGTTTGGAGCTTCTTCAATAGGGCCTGTAACGTTCGTGCTACGGGGCCAATCTCTGCCACTTCCCTTGCTGCTCGATGGTGGGTGTCCTCACAGAGATCACGATCTCTCCCCCTCCTTAAAGGTCTGATTTCGCCCTTCATATTCTGGGAGTTGTGAATAGCTAGGAACAAGGCGCATTTCGACAACCAAGCAATGTTGGTGTCTAGGATCATTGGGAACGTCCTGCGTTGGGTCAGGCTTTCAGCTGAGGGCCTCCCGATGCCTAAATCCCTGTTTCTCCCTATGCGCGTTTCGTTTGAGATGCTAGGGATCAACATCCCTTTGCCCAAGCAGCCAGCGCCGTCTATTGTCAAGTGGTCAAGGCCGCCTCAGGGCTGGGTCAAAGTGAATGTTGATGGGTTGGCGAGGGGAAACCCGGGGCTTTCTGGGGGTGATGGAGTGGGTAAAGACTGCAATGGAGATTTTCTATTTGCTTTCACATTTGGGTGTGGTAGAAGTTCTAACACAATGGCGGAGTTTAGGGCGATTCTGGATGATATCGAGTAGTGTGTTTATTTCGGGTACTCGAGAGTTGAGGTTTCAAGCGACTTTAGTATTGTGGTTACGGCCCTTTCCAAGGAGGCGAGTGGGTCCTAGGCTTTATGGTACTGGAGGAAAAGGATCGATGCTCTAAGACGCACATTGGAGGTTCGTATCTCCCACACGCCTAGGGAAGCTAACGTGGTGGCGGATGGTCTAGCTAGACTGGGGAGTGAGGCCCAATTAAAGATGATTTTTCAGATCCAAGGAGTCCCTACCCCCTTCCATCAAGGGTAACATGTTCCTGGATAGAGTAGGTTTGGGCTACCTAAGGGAGGTCTAATCCTCTCAAGTTGTTGTCTTTTCTTTTCGTTTGCTCACAGGATAGGCGGGCCTTCTACTTTTTTGTTGATGGCCTGGCCCGAATTAGTTGTAGATCTGTATAGCATTGGGTGTTCATTGTTATGCAATACAATCTCTCTTTTTGAAAATAAAAATAAAAATAAAATAAAAATCCAGAGTAATAGTGGTTGATATCGACATCTTATTTGTCAGTTCTGAGATATAATAGTGTCATTCTTGTCAGTGATCAATGTATATTAAGGACTTATTTGGTTGTCGAGGAGCTATTTTTTGATTTTTGAATTTGTCCTTCTCCCCGGATGGGGGATCGGGTGGGCCCCATCAATACGGGATTGACGGAGATCTGAGCGAGGTGCGGAAGAAGAAACCATCGACAGAACGCAGATTATTTATCGGGAACCTTCCGTTTACGACATTAATCGAAGACATTCGAGCCAATTCGGACAGTTCGGCGCCCTAGCTGATGTCTTCATACCATCCCTCCCGACTTCTGGTAGAAGCAAGGGATTCGCATTCGTCACATTCAAGCAGCGGGAAGAGGCGAAATCAGCGCTGGAGCTCCTCAACGGCCGATTCTTGGGCCGACGTCAAATGACGGTCAGCTTTGCTAACTCTCGGCCATCCTCTCGGTCTGCGATTGGCAATGCCGGACGTGTTAGAGCGCGATTTGAACCCCAGATACCATCTATCCCTCATCCTCCACCCTCCTCTTCTCCACCTACGAACCAGTCCGACCAAACCCTCGGCGTCTCTAACATAGATAATAGCACCAGGCCTGTTTTTCGATCCTTTGCAGAGGTCATCACGCTTCCTGCCCCTCCGCCGCCAACTAACCGCACTATTATCGTGCCCAAGTGGATCTCCGACAACGGTAGAGCGGACTTTGCACATGCTCTGGTAGGGAAGACCGTCGATTTTGGCGTTAGCCCCTTATCCCTGCGTGAAGGTATTAGTAACTCCCCCTTTCACTCCACCCCGATGGAGATATTCCAACTGTCACAATCTACTTTCTCCTTGAAATTCACTTCAAGGGAAGCTATGGTCGCCTTCTTGCGAGACAAATTGCTTCATCGTAAGCTGGGCCTGGCCAATGTCCGACCGTGGGGACCAATGTTGAAAGTCCCAGGCAGGGGAGTTTGGTTTCGCTTTGAAGGTATCCCTCTGCATGCGTAGACTGAGCAAACTATCGGATAGATCGCCGAACATGTTGGCGAGGTATTGGAACTAGATCCGCTATCCTTATCCGGTAGCAACCGATGGTACGCCAGGGCTCGGATTATTCCATGGCAGAATCTCGACTCCCCTACGAAGCTACAACTCCTGGTTGAAGGAAAATCTTTTTCGATCCTTGTGCTACTGGAGACGTCACAAGGAATGGATCCAGAATCGGGTGGAAAGGGAATGCCTATGGAACCACGCCCGGAGGGAACGAAGGAATGGGTGATTAAATCTTTTGGGCATCAACAGGCCACTGTTACCTCTGATGAGGAAAGGGACTCTACCACGAAGATGCCTAATGAAAGTATAGTGGAGAAACACCCCCCAGATGCTCGACCTATTGCCTCTTTGAACCCTCAACCGCCTAAGCTCCATCAAGCTCTATGTATTGAGATCCCGGTCAGACGAATGGAAGCAATGTCGGCCTCTGCTACCCTAACCCTCGCCCAACCCAGTCCTACTCTGTTGGCACATTGTGCTTCTGGGAGAGGAGCAGGTCCCCTTACCCCCTCTACCCTTTCCCCCCACCCTCAGCCTCTAGGTGGCTTGGCCTCTGCTCCACATGATCTGCATTCTTCAGCCTCTTTGCCTTGTTCCTCAGTTCAGCTCAACCACCTTCAATCTTTCAACCTTGCTAACCTCCCACTCCCTGTCCCTCCCACCCAGTCTCGACAGACCCTGCACACCTCAGCTTTGCCTTGCCCCCTGCTAACCCACAATCAGATCCATCCTGCTTCCCCCACCCTGCCAACCCACAATCAGTCCATCCACCCTGTGAACCCCGCACAATGTTCTACCACTCATTGCCAACCTCCCCATCCTCTCGGCCCAGCCCAACCCCTCACTACCGCTGATCCTTCCTCATTGCCAGCCCTCCCATCTCGTCTGCCCACCTCTACCCCCCAACAGCAGCCCAGAATCCACATTGATGGAAATGTGATGAATGAGTGGGAAGGCTAGCTCT
This sequence comes from Magnolia officinalis, assembly GCA_021015155.1. NCBI lineage: Eukaryota > Viridiplantae > Streptophyta > Magnoliopsida > Magnoliales > Magnoliaceae > Magnolia > Magnolia officinalis. The sequence goes on along the minus strand of JAJHSJ010000002.1, from coordinate 9,322,914 downwards.
CGGCTGTCCAACAATTGTTTAGGGACACCCCAACTCTGCTGAAATCGAATCTTGCTCCCCTCAGCCTGATTGCTCGAACCACTTAGAACATAGAAGAAAATCAGATTCTTCAGACTTAGGAGAACCGAATTGACCTCGCCACTATCAGAGAGGAACCTATGTTGCTGTAACCAATACCGTTCGACAGGGGTGTTGTGATCCTAGCGAGGAAGGCGATAGTCTACATACGAATGGTCAGGGATCAGTCAGGCTGCAATGCCCTCCGGTCAGTCCTCTAGCCCATCAGGCTGCCATTAACGATGAGAACGGGATCTCCCTCTGGGTAGATATTGTGGCTGATAGGGCATCTGTTGACTCTGAGTTATCTGCAACTGAAACTGACGAAGCTGAAGATAGTGCTAAGACTGCGAAGATAACCAGATGGCGAGAACGGACAACAATTTCAGTGCTTAGCAGAAGGAGACAGCGACTGAATTGTATTCGTAGAAGGGCCATGCAAAAAGGATGGGTTTCCGATGTTTAACATCCTCTCTTGGAACGTACGAGGGGTAGGTAATGCCCAAACTATTCACCACTTGAGATAATTGATCAAGAAACATAAGGTTGCTGTTTTAATTCTCTAAGAGCCAATGATTAGAGCTTCAAAGCAAGACTCTGTGGCTACGAAGATGGGGTTCGATTCTCATTTAATGGAAGAAGTTTCTAAAGGAAGAATATGGGTCCTTGCCAAGCAAGGCATCAACGTCCAATCTGTCCGAGCTTCCAGGCAATGTGTTTTACATTTAGGCTCTCCATTGCCAACTCCTCTCAAGTTATGATTTCGGCAGTCTATGCTAGCTGCGAAAAGGAGAGGAGGAAGGAACTGTGGGAAGATTTGGGTCAGATTTCTCACCTGAACAATGGGCCATGGCTGGCATGTGGCGACTTCAACACTACTGTCAGCACTGATGAACGTATGGGTGGTCTTTCTTCCTTTTCTGCATCGATGACCGACTTCCTTGGAGCCATTAATGATGCTTGTCTTCTTGATGCAGGATTCAATGGGTCCATCTTCACGTGGTGCAAAAACCGTGCAGGCACAGGGTGAAGATGGGCTAGACTCGACCGAATGCTCGTGAACCCGAGTTGGATCAGCACCCTCCCAAACTTTAAAGTAGTTCATCTCACGCGGGTCTATTCCGATCACTCCTCGTTGCTCATGAGCTTCCAGGATGAGAATGATAATTTTCCTCGTCTGTTTCATTTCCAATGTATGTGGACAACCCACGAGGATTTCAAGAGGGTTGTAAAAGCTGCATGGGAGATTGATGTTGCTGCAACTCCTATGATCAAGGTTTTCTTAAGATGAAACATCTTAAAAGCGTCCTTAAAGAGTGGAATCGAACCACATTTTGGTGATGTGAACAGTAAGGTGCAGCAGGCTAAGGATGAAATCGCTCGTGCTGAAGCATCCCTCCTCTCTTCTACATCGGATGCAGGCATTGACAGGCTGAATGCAGCAAGGGAAAGTCTGAAGTTGGCCCAGCTTCAACAGGAGATGTTTTGGAAACAAAAATCCCGGATTAAATGGATTCAGGAAGGGGATAGAAATACCAAGTTTTTTCATGATTCGGTGCTGTCTAAGTGTAGAAGGATGTCTATCAACAGAATCAAGCTCGCTTCTGGAGAAATTGTTGAGAATATTGACGACATTGGCAGGACGGCGTGTACTATTTTAAGGATATGTTCTCATCTCAGGTTAGGAATGTGAACGAAGCCATTCTTTCTTGTATCCCCACTATAGTCACCCAACAGATGAATGCGGATCTAGCTGCCCCTCTCATGATTGAAGAAGTCAAGGCTGCGGTTTCTTCAATCCTGATTGATAGTGCTCCCGGGCCGGATGATTTTGACGGTGCTTTCTTCTCCTCTTGCTGGGATCTTATTGGCAATGATATTTTTGAAGCTGCCAATGACTTTCTCCAAGGCGGACCCATCCCTGGAGCATTCCAATGCACCCTCATTTGCCTCATCCCGAAGAAGACCAATCCGGAATCCATGGTGGACTTCCAGCCCATCAGCCTTTGTAATGTCATCATGGAGATCTTTTCTAAAATAATCGCATCTAGACTGGCCTGCATCCTACCCTCTATCATCTCTGAAGAGCAGGGGGCTTTTGTCAAGGGTAGATCAATTGTGGAGAACATCTCCATTGCAAGGGAAATGATCCATGAGTTGGACCTTAAAGTGTTTGGCGGCAATATGATCATCAAGTTAGACATGGAAAAAGCCTATGATAGGGTTGAATGGTCCTTCCTCAGTCAGGTGCTTAAGCAATTTGGTTTTGATCAACGCTGGATCTTCCAAGCTCGGCGATGTTGGATGGGCAGCTGGTTTTCGATTCTCATAAATGGTCGACCCTATGGCTTCTTCCCTTCCTCCAGAGGTTTACCGCAAGGGGACCCCCTATCTCCCTCCCTCTTTATCTTGGCCGCTGAAGTCTTAAGCAGGGGCATTTGTGACCTCTTCCTGAGGGGAACGTGCCAGCCGTTCAAGCTCCCTTCTAACTGTCCTATTCTAACCCATCTATTTTTTGCTGATGATGCAATCTTATTCTTAAATGGCAGGATAGGGACGGTGCGACCTCTCCTCAAGTTTATTGCTAACTATGAGCAGGTGTAAGGCCAAAAGGTGAATGTCAATAAAACAATCTTTATTCTGCCATCGAAAGTGTCCCTCGCCAAAATTCGCCAAATCAGGAATACGACGGGATTTAAGCAGGCTTCCCTTCCTTGTACTTACCTGGGCATCCCCCTTATTAAAGGTAAAGTTCGGGCTAATCATTTGCTCCCGCTTGCCCAGAAAATTCTTCAAAAGCTTGAGAGCTGGAAAGCCAGAATTCTCAACCCGGCAACCAGAATGACTCTGATCAAACACGTCTTGTCCAGCATGCCTATCCATGTTCTGTTGGCGGTGAACATCCCTAAAGCAACCTGCAGGCTGATAGAATCTTTCCTATCTAATTTTTTCCGAGGGACTACGAACGGTCAAAATAAGAAGCATTAGATCAAATGGTCTAACCTCTATTACCCTCTGTCTGAGGGAGGTCTGGGCTTCAGGTCTATGAAGGATATTATGTTAGCTTTCAGGATTAAAATGGCCAGGAACTTCTTTGAAGGGAGATCTCTCTGGGCGCGTCTCATGGTGAAGAAATATTTCAGCAAATTTATCAAACCCAGGGGCCTGACTTCCGCAATTAACTCTATTGTTTGGAAGGATTTGCAGAAATCTCTCCCGACCGCCACCCTTCATTCGAAATGGCTGCTCGGTGAGGGCGATGTAAGCTTCTGGAATCACGATTGGACTGGCGAGGGATTCATGGCCAGCCTTGTGGAAGGTCCCATCCCAGCCCATCTCAGGGAATTGACGGTGAAGAACTTCTATGCACCTTCTGCCCGCACAATATGGCACGACATCCGGGATATCCTCCCTGCTGTAACATTTCAGCTTCCAACGAACTCCCCTATTCATCTGTCGAGCAGAGACGACATCCTGGCCTAGGACCTTTCAACGTCCAGTGAATTCTCTCTCTCTTCAGCTTGGAATGAGATCTGGCAGCACCGGCAGCCTCTGCGTTGGACACGATGGGCTTGGAATAAGGTTCTCCCGCCGAAGATTGGTATTTTTCTCTGAAAAATTATGCACCACGCCATCCCAGTGGACGTGGCTGTCCAAAAATCTGGTGTGCAACTGGCCTCTCGCTGTGAATGTTGCAGTGATGCTCCTGGTCCAGCGCTGGCCAGCGTCGACCCGCTCTCTGTCAACTTGCATGGCCCTATTTCGGTCATGCCTGCCTTGACACCCTTCCAGCAATCCTTTCCTTCCACCGAGGCAGTTTCTGTGCATCAGCGGCTGGCCTCAGCCCCTACTCTAGTTCTGGCTACTGACGCTTCTCAGGCCCCTTCTCAGCCCCTGATGCTGCGCCTGCTCAACTGATCAGGCCCTCTGCATTCAGGGAGGAGAACCTGAACCACCTTCTTTGTTCTGGGTACACAACCTCTGTTGGGTGGACCCATTTCCACCGCCTTTTTGACGTCCCCTATATTCCCTCCCACTCTATTCAGCAGCGAATCAACTTCTGGTCTTCCAGGGCCTCCTTCTCATCTTGACAAAAGTTCTGTGTGGGCTTGATTCCTGACCTTTTATCATGGGAGTTATGGTTGAGCCGAAATGCGTCCAGGTTTGATGGGATCCACATGTCAGCCTCTTCTATTATTTCTCGGGTCTCCAGATGGGTGCAGGAACTCGGTAGCCCCATTTGCAGTCATCCTCCTCCGATGGTCTCGGCTGCTGCTCATTGCCCCCATTTCCTCTTTCGCAGGGGGAAATCTGGAGCTAGGTCCCAGATTGTGAGTTGGGACCGTCCCCCTCCTGGGTGGGTCAAGCTGAACGTGGACGGCTCCTCTCGTGAAAATCCGGGGGAGAGTGGTGGTGGAGGAGTCTGTAGGGACTCCTAGGGGCGGTTTATATTTGCCTTCCATCGGTACTACGGCTACGCAACGAATACGATAGCGGAGGCTCATGCTATGCTTGACGGCATTGTCCTATGTAGCAAGTTGGGCTTTTCGAATATCATCGTGGAATTTGACTCGAAAATGGTGGTGGAAGCTGCTGCCATCCCTTCTCGCCACTGCCCCTGGAACATCTGGTACAGGATAGGGACTATCCGCCACATCAGTTGCTCTCTCAACCTCTCCTTCAGGCATATTTATCGTGAAGGGAATGTGGTGGCGGATGCCCTTACCAGAGCGGCCAGTGAAGGAAATGCTAATTCCTTCTTCCGCTCTCCTTTGGGCTTGCCTCGGCAAATCAGAGGCTCCCTGGTCTTGGATAAGGCAGGCCTGGGTAACCTTCAAGTCTGACTTCTTGTGGGGTTGGTCGTTTTCCACGCCTCGATCTCCCATCCGGCTGTTGGGCCCTGCCCCTCCTTTATGTGTCTTAGGTTTTTTTTTGTTCGGTACATGATAGGTGAGCTCCTTTTCCTTTTGTCGGAGCTCTTCCGAAGCGCTGTACAGCCTTTGACGCCGATATCAATACAATTTTGGTTTTCTTTAAAAAAAAAAAAAAGGACTTATTTGGTTGCCTTTTAAAAAGTAGTTCATCTCATTTTAGTTTTTTTTTTTTTTTTTTTTTTTTTTTTTAAATTGATTGATTGGACAGTTCAAGTGAAATTATTGCACCTAAGAGCACTATGACTTATAATGCTATCAAGAAATATTTTACCAGGGTATAAATCACTAAAGCGTGATTATCATACAACAGCTACTTTACAGTGGGAGGCGGATTGGGTACCGAGTAAACTGTGGGGCGTCATGATGTACACATCTTATCCACACTGTCCATCTGTTTTACCAGTTCATTTTAGGGCATGACCACACTATAGGAAACAGTTGGGATAATGACATCCACTGTTGAAACCTTCCTAGGGCCCACAGTGATGTTCATCTGTCATCCAACCTGTTCATAAGGTCACACAGACATAGATGAAGGGAAAGATCAAAGATCAGCTTGATCCAAAACTTATATGGCCCTCAAGATGTTTTCAACGGTAGGGGTTCAATTCTCATTGTTTCCTATTATGCTGTTTGTTTGAGCTTTGGATATGCTTAAGTTCTAAGCTCATGCCCTAAAACTAGATAGAAAAATAGATAGGCAATATGGATAAGACACACACATTATGGTGGGCCCACAGAGTTTACTTAGCACATAATTTGCATCCTCACATAAATAATAAAAATGTATAGTTCAAGTAATTGGAAAATAGGAGCACGTGGACCTGTGGGTGGCAACGGACAGCTGAATCCTGACTCATGGTAGAGGCAAAATGTACTGTTTTATAATTTATTCTTTAACTGGAAGGTAGAAAGAAAGTGGTGAATAAGGTAAAGTAGGAAAAGTTCGACTGGGTCTTACACGCTCGATAATTAAACGTAGGCAAGGTCATATAAGTGCAGAAATTCGGTACGGAATTCCTGCCAAGGCCTCCACGGCGGAAGCGGTTTGGCTGGTGTACCACACAGCAGTTATAGTGCTGCTTTAAGTACGTGTCATGGGAAGACGAGCACTGACACTCCAGCTCCTAGTTATACTAACGGTTTAAAAGAGATCAAAGTTACATGGCCCCACAGTGATATATTTATTATATCTACACCGTTCATCTAATTTTATAGATCATTTTAGAGTATTATCCAAAAAATGAATAATATCCAAAGATCATATAGACCACACCATAAATAGCAGTGGAGATAATGATTTTCACCGATAAACAATTTGTAGGGCCCACCATACCGTTTATTTTCCATCCAATCTGTTCATAAGGTCTAAAAAACCTTTGTCAAGTGTGGGAATCTGAGTCATCCCACACACGCAAGGACCATTCATTACTGTTTAAAATAGGCCCGGTCATATAAATATAAAGTTAGAGATACACCTGTCGAGCCTTTTTGCAGAAGTTGTTATCAGTCTAAATCTGTCTAACATACTGTCAAAAGTAGGCCTGGTATATCAAGTGTAGTAGAAATGGGGGCTCCGAATTTCTGCCGAGGCTTGCCGTAGAAGTGATAAGGAATCTAACTCTATCCCACCAGCATTGGATGAATTAATTATGGTTAAAAGTAGCCCAATCATATAAGTATGAAGTTAGGGACACACTGTCTGTCAAAACTTTTTAATGAGTCTTGACTCCGTCGAACATGCTAGACTCATTCATTACTCTCAAAGGTAAGCCCGGTCATTTCAAGTGTAGAAATTGGGTACTCCAATTACCCCAGGCCAACATGCTGGGCGGGCCATCTCCTTTTTTTGTTGATGGAACGGTCCAGTCAGGCTTGAAGAGCCCTGTGAGGCCGGCCGTTATGTATGTGTTTTATCATAATGGTTCACCCATTTTGACCGATCATTTCATATGAACAAAAAACTGAGGGAGATTGAATACTAAGTAGACCACACCAACGGGGATTAAATGCTTACCACTTAAAATCTCTTGGAGCTATAGAATTTTGGATCAAGCTAATATTTATCTTATCCCATCATCTTGGCCTATGTGAACTTTATGATCAGATTGGATGGTAATAAATATCATGTGGATCCTAGGAAGGTTTAAACCAGGGTTCATTGTAACCAGTGCATCATGTGGTGTTGTCCATTAAAGTCTTTAATCCACCTTTTTCTATTACAATGCAGTAGAACATGAATTTTCTATTTCTAGCAAGTAGAGAATCCAGATTCTTTAGGCTCATGCTAAAATGATCTTTCAAGATGGATGGATAACTTAGATAATACACATATATTACGGAGGCCCTGCATATGGGTTGGGCAATAGGTGATGGTCCACCCAATGAGTAATTTCTGACTTATTATAAGTTCATGGAAATCTAATCCATTCAATAGATTGGAACTACCATGAGGAGTAATTATACAAAAATCAACCCTATCCATTCATTAAATAGACCTTAATTGTATTTATCTATTTATCAATGCTATACACTGTTTTCTATGGTGTGGTTCAGTTGATCAGTGGATAGGTATATATTTTGTACTAACTAATTCTCATAGAGGTGCCAATATTTTAGGAGGATTGGATATCATAAGAACGTAATAGGTTGGAGGTTATCCAGTGGGTGCACCATAAACTGGGGTCCAGCCAGTTGTACTTGAGACCTCTTCATCATGGAACTCATAAGCGATGCTGCTGGCGGAAGAAGAGAAGAAAAGAGAGAGAGAGAGAGAGAGAGAGAGAGAGAGAGAGAGTCCATACCGGCTTATCCTTCTTCATTGCAGCGAGATGAAGAATGGTGTTTCCATTCACATCCTTTTGATTCACAAACTCATTGTCACGACCCACCAAACGGATCAACGTCTTTAGTGCATCAAGCTTATTATATTTCACACAAAGGTGTAGGACCGTCTCATCTCGATCCGTTATGTCTCGAATCCACTCTGGATTGGTTTCGTTGAACACGTTCAAGACATCGACGTGACCTTTCATCGCAGCTGCATGGACAGGAGTCCACCCTTTTGAATCTCGATCATGTGAAACATCAACGATTAACGGTAAGAGCTCTCTTACGATATCGATAGACCCGTTTGCCGATGCCATGCGCAGAGGTGAGAATCCTTGGGAGCTCAATACGTAGGCGAGCTGGGGCTTCCGACGTAGGATTTCTCTGGCAAAGTCGACGCTCCCATGTTGAATTGCAATGTGCAAAGGAGGGATCTGTGATACAAAATCAGTTAAAAACCTATCAAAAATGAGTTCATTTTCTTCAAGTAATTTTCGCAGGGAAATCACGTTCCTCATCCCTAATATTTTGTAGATTATCAAATCCATCTCTCTCTCTTTATCCCTCCCTCTCTCTGTCTCATCAGTCGAAACCCTCTCTCTCTCACTCAAAGCCTTCTCTCTCTCTGTCAAATCCCTCTCTTTCGCACTGAAATCCATCTCTCTCTTTTACGTATATTGTCCCTGCATTAATTGGGTTTTTATAAAATGCGTGGCGAGCCACGTGCGATGAATTTGGACATATAGCGTTCCCATCCTTAATTTGATACTCCGGTAGAGGGTGATATATAGTTGATATGCACGCACTCAAGACCTGTACGCAAAGTAGTGTCTGAAGTTAATTTACACCGTCCAGATTAAGGGAGTTACTCTAAAAAAAGTCATTAACCGGAAATCAAATAGGTGAAATTGCTGTGACCGCTGATTTAATCTAACTTGTTTGTTGAATTCATACCGTTGTATATGGTTTCCATTTTCACCTTCCACTGGAAGTCCACCAATCGAATAGCCAGTAGATACCCAACCAAGCTACTTTAAAATTTAGGTTGTGAACCCCCTAAATTGGACCTCAGAGTTTAGATTCTTCGGTTTTAGTAAATTATGTGATACGTGTCAATTCTTTGTGCCTGCGTATCAACCATCACCTACTGCCGGAGTATAAAAAAGTTTTTCTCAACCCTTAAAAAATAAAATAAATTAAAGCCATGATCTTCTTCTGCTTTGGGGAAAAAGGGCGGTCCCAAGCCGATCATCTGATGGATCCTACGTAGTTACTTGGCCAATAGAGCAGGCCAGTCTGCCCATTAGGTGGGACAGATTCAAAAGAAATGAATGTGGTTGAAAGAAATTGATCAGTGGTCTATATTAAAAGAAATGAACGCAGTTGAAAGGAATTGATTAGTGGTTCATTTTTAGCGCACACGTGTGGCCTGCCTGAGACTGGATAGTGTGCGGGCACATGTGCCTGGTGAACTCCATCTCATCAATGTGCAAGATTCGGAACGTGTGCGGGCACATGTGCTTCAGAGGCCTCCATCCATCCGAGGCTAGGAGAGATTTTAGAGATGACTTCCGCATGAGCGAGATCTGTGGCAACTTGCGGGTGAGTCCCTCCAAGAACATTCATCGTCTAAGAATCAAGTGGGATTTCTTGCGGTGGAAACCAAAACTCACGCATTAGGTGAGCCACAAATGTACGAAAACTAGGAAGCATTTTAAAAATGACCATTTTTTATATCTTAAGTTGATAATTCATGAAAGTGTACGGATATATCTCTTATTTTATGAGACAGTTATTGGCTTAGATAGGGCCCACCTTAATGTTTTTGTAAGATCCACTGTGACCATTTGTTATTAAGTCTCATATGGAGCATAAAGACAAAAAATCATAATGACATGTGATTCTCGTGTGTGCTGCACAAAAGAAAATGGTTGGGAGTGAGAGATGTATACTCTTGATTTTTAAAGGGTTCACCGTGATACTTGTATGAAATTCACTCCAACCAAAAAAAAAAAAGGCATGTGCCCTTAAAATTGTAACTGGACATGAATCACTTGAGCCACACCAATGAAAATTGGAAGAGCCCTTTACATTATATCCAAGTCAACGTGAATGATAAATGGAATTGATTTTTAGGCCCATGGCTTAACATAGGATCAAAAACCTAGTGGTTGTGGTTTATTTTACATAAATATCACAATAAGCCTCACCCGATCCACCAATTAAGTATTTGCTCTTACAGGTGGTGGTAAGGAATGGTACACAGATTGCCTAGGGTAGCATGCACCGTACGTGGACAGTTGTGTGCTATTGGAAAAGCTTTGTAGGCCCTACCATGATGTATGTGTATTATTCATATTATCCATCCATTTTTATAGATCATTTTAGTGCATGAGCACAAACTTGAGGTTGATCTGGATCTCAGGTAGGCCACACCACAAGAAACCGGTGATTGGATGCCCACCATAAAAACTTGGTGGCTACAAAAGTTTTGGATCAAGCTCATGTTTGTATTTTCTCTTCATTCATGACTTTGTGACTTTATCAAGAGGTTGGATGGCAAATACACATTACCGTGGGCCCTGGGAAGTTTTTAATGGTGAGCTTTCAATTACTTAATGGTGTGATCCACTTGATATTTGGATCTACCTTATTTTTGTGCTCATGCCCTAATATGATGTAAAAAATGGATGGACAACATGGATAAGACACATCTATCATGGTAGCCCCATGGAGATTGTTTAGTAGCACACAATACAGACATGGGTGCTGCTTGCTACACCATGCAATATTCTGGTTTTGAAGAAGTAATTCAACTTCGTTGCAACCCCAGATCCTAAGATGTGAGTGAGACCTAAGCATGGGGCACACTTTGATGAATGTATTATATATTTACGTCATTTATATGTTTTGCTAGTTCATTTTAAGGAAAAGGAAAAAAAAAAAAAAACCCGAAATTGATGCAAATCTCAGGTTGATCACACCGCAAGAAATAGTAGTCATTGTTAAAAATTTTCCTCTAGGTACAAAGGCTATAGATCTAGCTGATATTTGTATTTTCCCTTCGTGTGCTCCGTGTGACCTCATCAACAACATGCTGGATGACAAATAAAAATAGCTGTGGTCCTGTGGACACTAAGAAGTTTTCGATGGTGGCCGTTCAGTGACCAATGTTTCCTATAATTAATGTGGTCTACCTAAGGTTAATTTGTATCTTCTTCATATTTTGGACAATCAATGTACTAATTAAAAAAAAAAAAAAAAAAAAAAAAAAAAAAAAAAAACAGATGGAGGGCCTAGATATATAAAGCATACATCAAGGTGGGCCACGGTCAGGTCCCCCCAACGTCACCAATACTGGATGGCAGCTACATGTCCTTAAATCAGCCGTTGGAAACGTAACCTTTCTTTTAGGAAGTATTTTGTAAACTTCTTTTTATTTTATTAAAGCGCTGTGTTGCTGTCAGTATAAATGATGTCCACCGCTTAAATTCCAGGACACGGGGAACTACGGTGCGTTGGAAACGGAGGATCCGCACTTAATTTGATACTCTGGCAGAGCGTTATGGTTGATATTCACGCACTCAATATCTCTATGCAAGTACTGTGTGTAGTTAAATTACACCGTCCAGAATATGGGGCTTACTTTAAAAAAGTTAATAAACGTAAATCATATTGATAAAATAGCTGTGACCACTGATTCAAGCTAATTTGTTTGTTGAATTCAGACCGTTGGATGGTTTCCATTTTCACCTTCCACCGTTAGTCCACCAATCGAATAGCCAGTAGCTAACCGACCAAACTACCTTAGGTTATGACCCGCCTAAATTGGACCTCAAAGTTTAGATTCTTTGGTTT
>JAJHSJ010000002.1:9220170-9311136 GCA_021015155.1 Magnolia officinalis | reverse complement strand
GAAAGATATAAAAATAAGTTTGATCCAAAATTTAGGCGGGCCACACCGTGTTATTTTTATCACATCCACTCCATCTATCATGTGGGCCCATCAGTTTATGACCTGGACCCCAAAAACATACGAACAACAACTCAGGTAGGCTGCACATATGGGACCAATGTGGAGCGGATGTTACACTTAGGTTTCTCGGTGGTTCTTTCATCGTGTTTGTATTCTATCCCAGTCATGTGCTCTTCACCGTGACTTCTTTCCCAAATTCTCTTTTCTTTTCTTCTGATTTTCCCATTTTACCTTTTTTTAATATTTCATATATATTATAGTACTTTTTTATTTATTGTTTTATTGACCGGAAAGGATTTCAACAACTCAGGCTTCTGAAATTTAAACAATGTTTGAAATTCTCGTCCCATACCCCGAGCAGGGATATGTGTTTATAGTTTTGGGTAGGGTAATAATTATCTTTTTAACTTTTTTCCATTCTTGCAATTGGGAGGCTCATAGTAAGTCCCTCTGATACTTACTTCTAGACTCACGAAAGTTTCTATATGAGGTCATTGGTTCGAGTGGTGTAATCTTAATGTGGGTGTGAGTGTGTGGAGTGTGAGTGCCTATAAATAAATAAATAAATTAGTATGCCCACAAGATCTTACAATACCTGTGATCTTAGGTATTCACAAAAAGTGTAAAATGTACTGCTGTGTCCAACATTAGCATAATTACTATGGAGTAAAGATGATGTACTCACCTCTCTTATTCTATGATTAGGATGACCCTCAAACATATAATTATTGATTAAATCATCTATAAGCAACCTAATAGACAATGAATATTTTTAATGAACATTTCTATTTTGTAAATTTCTAGTGGGATGCTTTAACTAGGGGTAAGCCCTCCTTTTCAAAAAGATCGAACTCAATCTTTTGTTATTATCTTAAAGGGAAAATGAAAAGAGAAAGCCGCCTTGGCTAGTAGAGATATGAACACATGATAATATTATATTGCAAGGAGGAGAAATGGTGAGATTGACCTGCCGTTCTTAGCACTGACTATGGTGATAATTGAGGGAAGCCTAGAGTTGGTCGGAACGTTGGAGCGCCGCTTTGGTGGATCTAAGATCCACCAAGGTGGGTGGGACCCCTGATTGTGGGGCTCACTGTGATGAATGTGCCTTAAATCCACACCGTCCAACCATTTTGACAGATTCTTTTAGGGCATCATCCCAAAAATGTAGTTGACCCAAATCTTAGGTGAATCATACCACAGAAAACTGTCTTAATTGAATCTCTACCATTAAAAACTTCATGGATTCCACCCGAATATTTATTTGACATCCAATTTGTACGATAAGGTCACAAAGACCCGGATGAAGAGACCACATGGATATCATATTGGTTCAAAGCTTTTGTAGCTCAAAAGAAGTTTTTAACTGTCATCATTGTTTCCTATACCATTGTCCATCTAAGATTTGAATCTTGTTCATTTTTTATATCATGCCTTAAAATGAGCTTTCAATACTGATGGACAGCATGAATGTCTCACATATATCAAGGTGGCCCCACAGTCAGTGAGCCCACCCAATCGAACTCACGTCCAAAATGGTAACATCGCGGTGGGGTTGCCCATGGTGCTACAACTATTAAAAAAAGCTGCATGGAAGACTTTGACATGAGGAAGCGGGATTGGCTCGTGTACCAGCTACATAGCTGGTGTATGCGAAGACGAGCGGCTGATGCTCCTCGATCTCCGAGTTGTACGAACGGTTCAAATATATTTACATATCCACACCGTTCATCCAATTTTTGAGATCATTTAAGAGCATTATCCAAAAAATGAATCATATCCAAAGATCAAATGGACCACACCACAAATAGAAGTAAGAATAATGATTTTCACCGTTAAAAAAATTAGTAGGGCCCACCATAACGTTTATTTTCCATCCAATCTGTTAACAAGGTCACAAAGACTTGGATGAAGAGAAAAAACAAATTTCATATTGATCCAAAACTTCTATGACCCATAAAAGGATTTCAATGGTAGATGTTTAATCCCCCACTGCTTTTTGCAGTGTGGTTCACTTGATTTTTAGATCTATCTTATTTTTCGTCCCAAGCTTTAAGACGAGCTTGCCAAATGGATGGACGGTTTGGATATAACACATACCTCATGATTACATCCACAAAACTTGCTGACGTCAATACACCAACTATATAGCGGGGGTGTGGTACACTAGCCAATCCGCTTCCTTGACATGTAGGGGTGTACACAAACCGGGCTAGCCCGGTTCGCTCGCTCGACCCGGCCCAAAAAAGCCTGACTCGGCCTGCCTGGAACTGAGTTCGGGTTAGGACGGGCCAATTTTCTAGGCCCGAAACTGAGTTCAAGCTGAGTTCGGATACCTCCTAGTCGGCTCGACTCCGTCCGAAACCCGACTCGCCTCGGCCCAACTCGACCCAACCCGACTCGGTCCGAAACCCGGTTCATGATATATATATATATATATATATATATATATATATATATATATATATATATATATATATATAGTTGTTGTAATTTGAAAGGTTTTAAAGCCATATATGTAATTTCTAAGTAATTTCTAACTACTCATGTCTCATCCATCACTCTGCAAGAGTATCAAATCATTTCTTCATGAAGATTGTGAAGATGATTTGCAGCATGACAAAATGTCATGTGTACAAGATCTAGGTCAGTCATCAGGAGGGCTAGCCCTGGTTCCCACTTATCAGTTGGGCCACATTTCTACCAGAAGAATCAATGGTTGGTAAAGCAATAATGACTGATAGTGAGTCTATCATCCTATTTTTTGGGCCATTGGATGTTCAAAGTGGGACCCAATAAGGACTGGCCTAGATGTGAAACACATGTGCCACATTTCTTGTCTTAATATGGATTAGAAAAATGAAATCTTAGTTCCATCCGGTTAGATGTACTAATTAGATCTTCTGATTCGAAAATCAGGCCGGTAAACACCTTAGGTTGGCCACAGGTATAAAACAAATAAACGGCTAAAACAAATTCTCTAGTCACCCATTTGTTTTGGGCAGTATGGTCACCAGGAGGAATTGAATGTTCCAGGCCAAAAGATTTTTTGTGGAGTCTATAGTTCAACTATCTAAACCATTGATCGAGGGCCTTGTAAATTAGTGGGACACGGATTACCTGCCAAAGCCTTTCCCATGAACTTGCTGTAAGGTTCGAAACTGGCCCGAACTCGAAGGTTCGAAACTGGCCCGAACTCGGCCCGAACTCGCCCAGGCCCGGTTCGGGCTGGAGATGTTGGCCCGGTGACCAGGCCCGGTCGGGTTCGGACCTGATGTGGCTGTTGAACGGGCCTGGATGAGCTGAGGCCAGTTCGACTCGGCCCGACCCGTGTACACCCCTATTGACATGACTAGAGGTGGGCGTCGAGTCGAGTCAGATGGGATTGGGTCCAACTTGACTCGGTCTGAAACTTTCAATGCCCTGACCGAACTCGATCCGATCCGGGACCGAGTCTGGGTCCTCTGACTCGATCCGATCCTTCGTACTGCTGACCTAACCCGAACCGAGTCCGACTCGGTCAGGGTAATCGAATCGGATCGGGTTGGGTATAGTTCGGATCGAATAGTCTGTTTCAATGGTAAGCACTCAACCCCCCCCCCCCCCCCCCCCCCCCCCCCTAACTTTTTGCATTGTGGTCTACTTGATCTTTAGATCTTTCTTATTTTATGGCTCAAGCATTAAGACTAGCCCACCAAATGGATGGACAGTTTGGATATAACACATACCTCATGATGGGACACACATAACTTGCTAACGTCAATACATCTAACGTCAATACATCAATCAGCCTGGTGCGTTGGTACACCTATCATGTTGCCGCTTCAAATCACGTACAACGTTGAGAGGGTTACGGGTAACCCTCCCATTAAAACATTCATGATCATTTTTTAGGTCCACTGAGGTGTGGTTCACAAATCCAGACCATCCATTATGTGTGTCCCACTTGGATGAGGGGTCAGACCAAGTTTCAGATGCATCCAAATTTTAGGTGGCCCCACCAAGTTCTTTTAATGCAGCCCACTGAAGCTAATTTTCCTTGCTGTAATTTCTTTCCTACCATAATTCCCATGCACTAAAGTGTGGAATGATTCACCCAACATTTTGAATCATCATAATTTACTCCCTAAGTTAGTCCAAAAGCCACACACAATAACAGATCCGATCCAAAATCCCAACACAAAAGATTATAAGAGACTATTATTTTCACAATATGTTAAATTATAAAAGACTACATTGTGAAAACTATAACTTGTTCAATAACAAAAACGCACATAAAATGTAATACACTAGAAATCTTAACAAATAATAATTAAAGAGCTCTAAGCCCTCCCCAATTCAAACAAATACAACTTCACATTAAAGTTGCCTACCTATCTTAACTTAGCCAAGTTTAGTTTACCCACTTCTATTGAGCATAATGTTGCAGTCAGTTCAAATCAATTAGCGAAGTTTAGTTTAGTCTCACCACTTCTATCTAACATATCGTTGTAGCAAGTTGGAAATAGCATAGATTTTCATCCATAACTTTGTCATTGGATCTCAAATTTTCAAGTCCTTAGTGATTTCTCTAGGCCACGGCACATTGGTTAAACCATAGCAATCTCTCAGCCATTTAGGTTCAGACAATGTATCGACTATCCACGGTTGTTTTGCCTGAAGGAACCACCATCGATAATTTTGTCTATTTTATTTCTTCATCACCGAATATGCTACATTCACTTTCAGTTTAATAAAATCAACACTTTGCCTTGTGTGTATATATATATATATATATATATATATATATATATATATATATATATTCTTTTACACACGCACACACACCCCACACATGCACACCGTAGTGAAATTTCACCACCTATGGGTACTTGAACCCTTGTATTTCTTGCTTCTTAAGTTTTTTTTTTTTTTTTTTTTTGCTCAACGGTATAAGTGATCACCGTTGTGATAAAAAGTCATTTTTAAAGGTCATGTGCTTATCTTATTTAACGAGTGATCCCCAGAGAAACTTTTATTCTCTTGAGAGGTGGCACAACCTCCACACTCACATAGTTAAAAGTCTATCCAATATCCCCATTACATTTTAGACACGTGTCGGCTAGACTTAATTGAAAGTTCCACAACTCAACCCTCTTTTTGAAATGGCTAGCAATGTTTATCACAGATAAAGGTTTTATAATTTTTCATGCCGAAACTTACCACAAATCAATGACTTGTTTTTACCTGTTATAGTAATGATAGATTAGGTTTCTATCACAAATAACTACAGGAAGCCATGCAAACCATCAGCCAATTGTCAGCTGACCGTACAATCATTGCCAGCTCAGGAGGCAGGTACCACCCCAAAGAATGTTGCATGGCCCCAGAGGGTTCGTGAGCAACGAGCAGCACATGAAAATTAGGACTACATGATCGACCAAACCACGGCTGAAGGACCTTCACGACTTGAAAAGTCTCACTTGATCAGTGTCCTAATCAGCCCACCAGTGAGCCCTCTACCCGCATCTATCACAACCAAGAAAAGAATACATGACGAAGCATGCAGCACAATCCATGAGACATAAGATGCATGAAAGGTAATCACGAAAATCATAATAAAAGTTACAAACATGGTTGAGGTCCATAGAGACACCAAGTACAAATTACATGAAGAAAATGATAAAAGCAAAAATGTGTGGAATGATTATCCCTTGCCATTCAACCTGAAATTTACCTTAATCCAGAGCTTGACATTGGAGATAATGCAGCCCACTGAAGTTAATTTTCCTTGCTGTAATTTCTGTCCTACCATAATTCCCAAGCACTAAAGTGTGGAATGATTCACCCAACATTTTGAATCATCATAATTTACTCCCTAAGATAGTCCAAAAGCCACACACAATAATAGATCCGATCCAAAAGCCCAACACAAAAGATTATAAGAGATTATTATTTTGACAATATGTTAAATTATAGAATACTACATTGTAGAAACTATAACTTGTTTATTTCAATAACAATAACAAAAACGCACATAAAATGTAATACACTAGAAATCTTAACAAACGTACACATCAATCCATCTAAATAGCTATCTATGATAGCTATCATGTACTCTAATAACATACATTATAGCAAGAATACCATGGATGGAAATGACATGATTCAAGAACATTGCTGAGTCGCCGTCTCAACATTGCTGCCGCTAGCTATTTCTTGCTACTGCCGGTCCCTCAGCCAATGACATAGAATCTTCAAAGTGATCATCAAGACTATGAAACAGGCAATTGAAGAACAAGCAAAGAATGTTAAGTATGATGCATTCAGTGACCATTGTATATCATGTGGAAGTCCTTTAGGTGTGTGAACCTTGCTGTAAAGACAAATAATCACTGACACACAAACCAGCGCTGTCAGAAGAATCGGCAGCATAGGAGAAACGATTTTCTTGCGAGATACAGGTTTGACCTGCCATGTGCATGTTACTATTAGGAGCAAGGACATGAAAAGCATCAAAAGACTTAATGAGTGGAATATTAGGAACAGCCAAGGCTCCTTATCAGCCAAAATGGATGTGCCCATGGTGTGATTTTTGTTAGTTAAGGTGTTGTTGAAACCCATGTTAGAATCATCTTTCCAAAGACCACCAGGTGGGACGAGGGCCGCTTGGAAGGATAGGGTAGCAGTTAGTGTGCCCACCACCATCAATACATTCTTTAATTCGTTCTGTACTTTTGCTGTGGACTTTTCCCAGGATCTTTCAGCTCCCTTCTTTTCGAGTTTCTTCACCATCACCTCATCTGCTAAGTTACCAGGATACAGTGCGAAGACATCCAAGGCTGTGAGACCATTCATGTTCGTGGCGTTTATCGACACTCCAGTCTCATCGATCAAGTACGTCATCATCTGCATAAATTTTTTATTTTTTTCATGTTGAATCAAGGAACGGTCTTATGAAGAAGAAGAAGCAAAAACAGAACCGTCTTATGGCTCTGGTCTGTTTACTGGTGGGACATGCACCATCATTACGTGCATGGTTCACTCATCAGGTATGCCGCCATTTAAAAAAATGAAAGCAAAGAAAATGAGGTTTTGGGCTAGGGCACCTGTTGTGGTGCTTCTGATTAATGGTATGGATATGCACACGTGTAACATTCTTTGTGCAACCAAACTACCTACCAAATCTCCTCCTATACATCAGCAAGATGGTGTGCATAATTATTTACTATGAAGGGCCCCTTTGGTTTTCCATTTTTTAGGTTAAATCTTTTTTTTTTTTTTTTTTTTTAAAATTATTTAAAGGAAAGATTTCTTTGGTTTTCCAATTACAATGGCTGTAAATGTACAATGTTTATTTGCTCCTGATAATGCGTGGTGACTTCACCCACAAATTTAACTATGATTTTACCTCATTGCTTGTTTATCCTTGAAATCACCATGTAAAATTGATAGTTTTATATCATGAAAAATGTAATAATTATAATTTAATTTACCTACTTCCTATACCCTATACAAGTGTATTTGACTTTTGAATAACGACCCATATAATTCCTATTTCAACAATTAAACTATTGAAGATTGTAATGATGGCTCATTTACTTTGCATTTCGCACAAAATTGATTAACAAACTCTTGAAGATTGTAATGATGGCTCATTTACTTTACATTTCACACAAAATTGAAAAACCAACTGCACACCACAATTGTTTAGAAGTTAGTAATCAGATCAAATTGATTTATTGGACTATCTAAGTGAAATTATTGCCCCTAAGAGCACTATGACTTATAATGCTATCAATAAATATTTTACCAAGATACAGATCACTACAGGAACAATCATTTATGGCTCTTAGTTGAAAATCCAAAATATTAAATCACGATGGAGGAGCGAGAGCGCCCATGGGAGAGGGTTCCTCCCAGAAAATCTCGAGGCTCATCTTCCCCTTTCTCCATTTTTGTGGCAAACCTCACCTATGACACAATGGAAGATGACCTGCGTCGAATCTTCAGGCGGTATGGAAAACTGGCAGATGTTTTCATACCTTGGAATTGAGTCCTAAACTGATCTCAGGGTTTCTTATTCATCCGTTTTTCTTATGAATAGGATGCATTCAATGCTAGTCAGTGCTTGAACGGAAGAAGAATCGATGGGAGAGTTGTCTCTATTGCTAGGGCGAAGAGTCAAAAGGGTACATCCAAATCAGAGCTAAAACCCCTTCCGATTCGACACTCCCATATTCATAGGGACAGATCCTATTTGGATATAGCAAAAACAACCGTAGCATAAAGGTATGGGTGTTTCTCATGGCCCCAGCACAATCCCAACAGCAGCTATAGCTAGGCCTAACCCTTTCACCATCGAAACTGATAGCAGAGAGGCAGACAGGTTGAAGAAAGCCCTATCCTCTACCCTAACCGTAACTGCAGTTAATGATTCCTTTTCAATACTTCAACTCATAGATAACTTCATCAAGTCGTCCCTCGCAGAGTTGCAGGTGGATTTCACTAGAACCGCCCCTAACCAATTCCTTATAAAATTCCAATCCAGAGAGGAGATGTCAGCTTTCGCGACGGATTTCTCCCTCCACAGAAGAATGGGGCTATCTGATGTGGCGACTTGGTCGCCGGGGTCTGTTGCCCTCAGCCAAGGGTTGTGGATTTGATTATTTGGCATCCCTCCCCATGCTTGGTTCCCAGCTGCGATTGAAAATCTAGCCAAAAGCTTTGGAGAGGTGGAGGAAATAGATAGCGTGGCTAATCTGGGCATCTTCCAAGCTTTTGCTCGAGTTCGGATAAAGCTCTCCCTATATCTGAACATTCACAAGACATGAAAGCTTATGGTTAGTGGCAGAGCCTTCCCCATTATAGGTGTGCTAGAAGAACGAAGGATCATGGGTCATCGTGTTGTTCCTTCCCAGCCTGAGACAACAGTGCCTGAGTTATCCAAAGAATGGGTCATGCAAGCCTTCCATAGAACCAAAGAACATACTCCTTCCAACACGCCAACTATTTGTGAAAATGTCTCTAAGAAGCTCTCAGTCACAATTCTTGCTGATAGCCCGTCCACCCCTCCCGAATCCACTCCCCTCAATAATCCCACATCTATATCTCAACTCAACATACCGTATCAAACCTCCCCACTCAATCTCCAACCCTTCTAAACCTCTCCTAATGCCCACGTTAGGTCCTTCAGCTCCCTACAACCACCTCACCCCAGGAGGTTTTTCCCGGGCCCTTCTAGGAGGCTTTTCCCAGGCCCATCCTCCTACTGGAATATTTCCCTTCGGATCCCAAGCACAGCCCCTCGCTGTTAGCAAATGTTAGCTCACCCAAGCCAACAGCAACCCACCCACCCGAAATAGAGAAGCCTCCAGACCAGCATATTGTCACCCATCTTCCTCCTCTCTTGGCAACCTTGACCACTGTTGAACTCTCCAGCCCCTCATATCTAGAGCATTCCTCTTCCTATGAGGTCATCACTCCAGCCATCTCAGCAGTTCTCAGGCCAATAGTTGTTATCCCAAATATCTCTCCCCTCCATTCCCCATTTAGAGAGGACTGCATTCTTACCAATCCCAGCCATTACCCCAGGAAAATTTGAGCTAGATCAATAGGATGCTCGCCCCTCAAACCTCAGCATGACCCAAAAGAAAGGCTGAAGACCAATGTGCTTGCTGATTCCATTGAAGTTAGGAAGAGGACTAGAGATGGAAGGTCAAAGGTTCTGACCCTTATGCAAAAGCTAGACTAGGGCAAATTGCGGTGGATCTGTCTTCATACTACAATCAAGAACCTTAGATCAAGAGTCCACAGGCCACCATTAGTTCAAAGGAGACTGAAGCTCAGCCAGAACAAGTGGTCAATGGTTCTTCATCAAATTTGCCGGTTTAACTACCAACTAACAAGAAGGCAGAGAAGTTTTAAACAGGGACCCCTCCAACAAACAGGCAGAAGGAGAATGGTATAGCAGGCTTCGCAGATTAAAGCAAAGGGCAGTGAATTCTGGTTGTGTTACAGATGGATAATTCCCTCATTTGGAATGCTTGTGGGGTGGGTAACGCATCCACCATGACATCCTTAAAAAAATTGGTTAGGAAGTTCAATCCCTGGTTAGTAGCAATTTTAGAACCAAAGCTGAGGGAGGAAAGAAGGGTTGCCATAGGCTTAAAAATTGGCTTACATTCCTTGCTCTCAAATGGCAAATTAGGGGGAAAAATCTGGATCTTTTATCACAACCAGCTAAACGTTTCGGTCCTTTCCTCTTCTAACCAAATGTTATCTCTAAGTTTGTCATTGCAGCCCCTCAGCAATCCGATTTTCCTCTCCATTGTGTATGCCCATTGCTATAAAGTTCAAAGAAGATCTTTATGGAGTGAGATGGCTACTCTTAGCAAGAGCATTCAAGGGTCATGGGCAGTAGGAGGCGATTTCATTACCGTAGCCAGGATAGATGAAAGACTGGGGACCTGAGATCCTAACAAAACAAGCATGGCTGATTTCTCTGAAGTGATTCACAACTCCGGCCTCCTAGACACAGGCTATTTTGGCAACAGATTTACCTAGTGTAACAATCGCTCAGGGAATGCGCGAGTTTGGGCCAGGCTTGATAAGATTCGTTTAAATGACAGATGGACTTCTTCTTTTCTGTTGTTTAGAGTGGAACATCTCCCTCACGTCAAGTCTGACCATGCTCCTCTTTGATTGTCCTTTCTAAGCCAACACCTGCCCAAAGTCAGACCGTTCAGATTTCTCAGAATGTGGACGCTTCATGACTCTTTCCAACAGCTGATCAAGAAGGCCTAGGAAGGAGAGTGTGCTACACAGCCCATGCTCAATATCCAGCTCAAACTGAGGAAAATAAAACAACTGTTGAAAGTATGTGTGAACACTGAAAATCAACACCCACGTGGATTTAAATGTTTTGTTTTGGTGGTGGGGGTGACTAGGTTGATTTGTGAATGTTGGAGTCGCCACTAGCCGATTAATCTCAGAATCCTGTAGTCGGCTAAAACCCGCGAAATATGTAAGGTTGGAGAAATTCGAAGACTCTCCTACTTTAGAGTGACTCCTAATCTGTGATTCGGGATTTCGGTTAAGGGACCTTGATTACAAAGAGGGAAGGTGTTAGGCACCCTCTTTGCCCGTACGAATGTACGGTCTCTACTTGGTGTGGTAAGGAAATCTTAAGAGATGGATGCTATGGTTGGGATAGGACTAGGCACACGTGGATTTCAGATGCAGCAAGATTCAAAATTTCGGCAAGCTACAGAGCATACATCCGGGAATGTGTCTAGAAAGCGGATGAATGATGCTTATGCCAAAAGGTAAAGAAAAATGAACTAGATTGCTAGAAATTTCTGATGTGACATGATCCAATTTACGGCAAGTCACAGAGCATATATTCAGTAGAGATCTAGAGAAGCAGGAGGGTTGAGGAGGGAATAGATGTCATGGTGAATGCTTGTATATAAAATGAATGAATCTTTGCCTTAATCTTGAGTAAGCTAAGACATGGACTGAGTCATGATCAATCCGAGTTAGACTTGGGGATTAGGATGGTTGGGAAGGTAGGGAGTGGGCTAAGGGGATAGCTGAAAAATCTGGACTTGGAGGCTTGGGAGCTCCTCCTCACCCTCAGTCTCTTCCTCCCTCTCTCCCTCTCTCTCTCACCTAGCTTTAGAAATGAGAATTTGTTGTTTGAAATGTGAAGAGGAGAAGGCTATTTATAGCCTTCTCCAATGACAATGTGGTTATTGTTGAGTTTGAGAGGGGTAAAATCTAACATGACAGCTTGTGGTTGGTTGAGGAGAGAGGAATGCCACATGACATACTCTCATTGGCTCTTGGGGTTAGTTAAATGGTAAATAGTGAAGACTGGATGGGTAAATTCAGAGAAAAGTTGACTTTCGGGCCAAGAGACAACTGTTGCTCGGAGGACACGCACGCCCTGAGAGCGGTGATAATCAGAGTACCGCCGGCGGTAGTCCAACTACTGCCCGAGCTGTGTTTGGTCCGAAACTCATGCACCGGGCCCTGCACACATTTTTTTAGAGAAAGCGGTTGTCTCTCTTGCAGTTTGACGGGTGGGCCTATTTCAGGCCCGGATAGTGGCTCAAAGCCCGCTTTTGAATATTTGGCTCAAAATGGCTCGAAATTGGCTCGATTGTTACCCGAAAATGACCCAAGAAATGGATTGATTGTGGGTAAAGGTTTAAGTATGCTTTGGCTTGAATGATGGCTCGTGATGGCTCAGGTTTGTTAAGGTTCGGATCAAGTTTGGGAAATTGCTGTGGTTTTAGGTAGGGTGTGGGGTTCAGGGGTAGGTTAGGGTTAAGGTTTAGGGAATGGGTTTGGTTCGGATCAAGGTTTGGTTGGGATTAGGATATGATCATGGTTCTCGAATTGTCTTTAGCTTTCTCAAGATACTAGCCTGGGTGGGGTGTTTATAGTATGGAATAAAGAAGTCTACGGCAACATTTTCCATCAGATTAACAGGGCTGAGGAAGAGCTGGAAATCCTAGATAACAAAATGCAAACCTCGCTCAATGAGGACCTCCTTCAGGAAAGTTTGGCAGTCAAGCAGAGGTTGAACTAGTTGGAGCTTATGGAAGAAGTCTTTTGGAAGCAAAAGGCAAGGAACTCCTGGCCGGACGAGGGAGACAGAAACACCAAGTATTTCCATTTGTCGGCTAGAGAGAAAATCAGACGAACTGCTATCACCTCTATCAAGATCGAGATAGGAAACATCATCTCAGGTCAAGAAGAGCTTAAAGCAGCAATGTATTTTGAAGGACTATTCCAGGTAGATCCTGCCCCTCGTCAGTTAGATTTCATTCATGCCATCCCCCAACGGCTAGATCAACAAGACAACGAGGCTCTCCTGCAGTCCCCCTCCCTAGCTGAAGTCCACTCCACAGTTTTCTCCATCCCGAAAGATGGGGCCCCAGGTCCAAACGGCTTCTTAGCGGCTTTTTTCACGGAATGCTGGCAGATAGTGGGCAGCGACATCCATAGAGCAGCGGTGGATATGTTTGCAGGGGGAGTTCTTCCTAGAGCTTTTACCTCTTCGTTGATCTACCTAATCCCAAAATCCCCTTTAGTCGCAAAATTTTCTGACTTCCATCCTATTAGCCTCTGTAATGTCATATACAAAATGCTCGCAAAAATTTTGGTTATCAAGTTAAGTAAAATTTTGCTGAAGCTGATTTCTCAGGAACAAGGTGCATTCGTACAAGGTAGATCGATCTCGAAAAATATTGTGTTGGCTCAGAAGGCGATGTGAGAGATAAATAGAAAAGTTCAAGGGGGAAACATCATCCTCAAACTAGACCTAGAGAAAGCCTACGACAGGGTGAATTGGGATATCCTAAAACAAGTTCTTCTCAAATTCGGTTTCAATGACAGATGGGTCTCTCTAATGGAATCATGTTGGGGAAACAACTGGTTCTCAGTCTTAATCAACGGGGAAGCAGCGGGGTTCTTCAAATCGTCAAGAGGCTTAAGACAGGGAGAGACCTGCTATCCCCAGCTCTGTTCATTCTAGTGACGGAAGTTTTTTCCACCAGCCTAAAACAACTAGTCGCTAGAGGTTAGTGTCAGCCATTCAAGTTTCAATGCAGGAGTCCTCTCATCTCGCATCTTTTGTACGCAGATGATACGCTCGTTTTTCTTAACGGGAGCCAGGCTTCGCTCATCATAGCTAAGAATTTCCTAGAAGCATTTCAGACAGCGTCGGGCCAAAAGATCAACAATAGTAAAAGTTGCTTCATTTGTTCCAGTAACCTGTAGGTGGGCAGAATCAGAAACACAGAGCACCTTTAGGGATTTTCCAGAGTCAGAGACGGAGTCCAATATTTGGGTGCTCCTCTATCTAGAAGCAGAACCAAAATAGCTGATTTCCAATTTCTTATTGACAAGGCGAACAGAAAAATTGGCGGTTGGAAGGGTAGATAGATATCACAAACAGGTAGAACGACTCTTATCAAGCAGTGTTAGGGAGCATCTCGATTCATGTCATGGCAGCGATGCATGTTCCAGGGCAGGTAATAGCCAACCTAGAGCGAATTTTTGCAAAATTCTTTTAAGGCTGGGCTGAAGGAAAAAAGAAAATTACAGTGGATTGCATGGAAGAAAATCACTAGACCCATTGAAGAAGGAGGGCTGGGAATTAGAAGATTGAAAGAGGTCATGGCTACCCTTAGAATGAAGTTGGCTTGGGTTGCCAAATTTGGTGTTAATGTCGGGCCCTGGGTGTTTCTTATGCGGGCTAAACATCACAGGGACCTAGAGAGTGACGTTCCAACTTCCACGCTGAACCAGTCCTCTCTTATCTGGAGAAAAATCAGAGGTTTCCTTCCCTTCCTGTCAAATAATGTTCAGTGGCAGGTGGGTAGGGGTGACCTCAATCTTTAGACGTTCAACTGGACTGGTATGGGTCTCCTCCAGCGGCTCATTGACAGGCCTATCCTAGAGGCCCTGAAAGGCCTGCAGGTGAGAGATTTCCTAGGCAGAGCAGGTCCTCTACCTCCATCAAGGGTCTTCTTACCTCAAGAGACCCTCGACACCATATTTCAAGGAGGCTTTGCAACCTTTGAAGATAGGGCTGAGTGCTTCTAGCCCCACGATTCTTCGGGCACTTTCACCCTCAAGTCGGCGTAGAAGGTTAGCAAAACCACGTCCCCGACAGTGAGGTGGGCCAACTGGGTCTGGCACAGTAAACTGCCCCCAAAAATTTTTATTTTTATTTGGAGATTAGTTCAGGGGGCAACACTAGTAGACGACAGTATACTGTCCATAGGAATTGTGTTGGCTTCTAAATGTTTTTGCTATGAAGATGCGACCTTGTCAAGTCTGGGCATAGAGTCCATCAACCACCTTTTCCTTCACGGTTATCTGGCGGCCTCAATCTGGAGTCACTTCAGCGTTCTTTTCGGGGTGGCCACATTACCTCATCAATCGGTTAAAGGGAGATTGCTCCAATGGAGAAGAGCTTCGGCCCCTGACTGCGATCCAACCCAAATTCGATATCTGCTCCCAATCATTATCCTTTGAGAAATTTGGCACACCAAAAACAAGGCAAAATACGATAATAGGCCGACACGAATCAGGGCTCCATTGCCCATATCAAATGGTGGGCCAAATTAGCAATTGGTGACGACATCGCATTCGGTCTGAGCAGCGATCAAAACATAATCAGTCCCAGCTCCCGGCCAGCGGATTCTGTTCTATTATCATCAAATGGAAGATTCCTCCCCCTGGTTGGGTCGAGTTAAATGTAGACGGTTCAGCGAGAGGTAACTCGAGAAGTTCAGGTGGAGGCGACATTTGTAGAAAAGACAACAGGGATTTCATTTTTTGCCTTCTCCACTGGCTACGGAGTGGGATCCAATAATATAGCTGTGCTGCGTGCGATTTATGATGGGATGGTTATATGCCTGGACAGAGGGCTGAAAATATTCGTAGTTGAATCCGACTCTAAAATTAGTTGATCTCCTCACAGGGAAATCCAGTATCCCATGGCGGTGGAGTCCATGGTTTGCCAGGATCAACCAATCGAAGCAGATGGGCTCCTTCTCCTTCAGCCATATTCAGAGAGAAGGCAACAGCTCGGCAGATGGTATGGCCCATGTTGGCAGTGGTTGCCAGTTTGCTTCCCTTCATCTCCATACGGCCTCTCTCTCTAAGCAGGTGCGCGGGCTGATCTTCCTCGATAGGGTCGGGTTAGGATCTCTCAGGACCCTCTCGGTTAGTTCTTAGTTTTGGTTTGGATTTTTATTTTTTATTTTTTATTTTTTGTTATTAGCTCAGTTAGAAGATACATGATAGGTGTGGCCTGTCTCTTTTTGTTGGGTCCCACCCGAAGGGCTATAAATTTTTTGTGATTAATGAAATCATAAAAAAAAAAAAAAAAAAAAAAAAAAAAAAAAAAAAAAATCACTACAGCATGATTATCACACAATAGTGAATTCACAGTAGGACGTCGATTGGGCGCCGAGTAAGCTTTGTGGGGCCCACCATGATGCACACATCTTATCAATATTGTTCGATTGTTTTACTAGTTCATTTTAAGGCAGGAGCCAGAATTGAAGCATATCTAAAGCTTAAGTGGACCACACTATAAAAAACATCTAGGATAATGACATCCACGGTTGAAACCTTCCTAGGGGCCACGGTGATGTTCATCTGTCATCCAATCTGTTCATAAGGTCACACAGACATAGATGAAAGGAAAATTCAAAGATCGTCTTGATCTAAAACTTCTGTGACCTATAAGATGTTTTCAATGGTAGGAGTTCAATTCTCATTGTTTCCTATTACGGTGTTTGCTTGAGCTTTGACTTTGGATATGCTTAAGTTATGCCCTCATGTGTTAAAATGAGCTAGAAAACCAGATGGACAACATGGATAAGATACACACATCATGGTGGGCCCACAGACAATATTTGAGCTCCGAGTTGTACGAGCGGTTCAAAGGATATCAAAGTTAGGTGGGGCCAAAATGATGTATTTATTATATTCACACCGTTCATCTATTTTTCGTTATCATTTTAGAGCATGATCCAAAAAATGAATCATATCCAAAGCTCAACTAGACCACACCACAAATAGTAGCGGGATAATGATTTTGATAGTTAAATCATTCGCAGGGCCCGTAATGTTTATTTTCCATCCAATCTATTCATAAGGTCACAAAGACCTGGATGAAGAGGAAAAACAAATATCATATTGATCCAAAACTTTTGTGACCCCAGAAAGGGTTTCAATGGTAGACGTTCAACCCCCCACTACTTTTTGTAGTGTGGTTCACTTGATATTTAGATCTGTTTTATTTTTTAGCTGAAACCTTACAACGAGGTCGCCAAATGGATGGGCAGTTTGGATATAACACATACCTCGTGAGGGGACCCACGGAACTTGTTGGCATCCACACATCAGTTAGATCGTTGGTGTGTGGTACACTAACCTGCATGTGGGTGGCAACAGACAGCTGAATCCGGGAAGCAGATTGGATGGTGTACCTCACACAAGCTATAGAGCAGTTGTATTGATGTCAGCAAGTTCTATGGGTCTGATCATGAGGTATGTGTTATATCCAAACCGTCCATCCATTTAGCGAGCTCATCTCAAGGCTTGAGATGAAAAATAATACAGATCTAACAAACAAGTGGGGGATTGAACGTTTACCATTGAAAACCTTTTTGGGGTCATAGAAGTTTTGGATCAATATGAAATTTGTTTTTCCTCTTCATTCAGATCTTTGTGACCTTATAAACAAATTGGATGGAAAATAAACGTTATGGTGCACCGTACGAATTTTTTAACAGTGAAAATCATTATCTCCGTTGTTATTTGTGGTGTGGTCTAGATGATCTTTGGATATGATTATTTTTTTGGTTAATGCTCTAAAATGATCTCTAAAAATAGAAGAACCGGTGTAGATATAATAAATACATCACTGTGGGCCATGTAACTTTGATATCCTTTGAACGGTTTCTATGACCTCGAGCTCGAGGAGCATCAGTGCTTGTCTTCTCACGACACGTACCTACAGCAGCTATATTGCTGGTGTGAGGTACACTAGCCAATCCGCTTCCCTGAATCCTGACTCATGGTTGGGGCAAAATGAACTCTTTTAGAATTTATTCTTCAGCCCTAGAAAGAATGAGGTGAACAATGATAGTCCGGCTAGATCTCACACGCGCTGGATCCATTCATTACTGCCAAAAGTAGGCCAGGTCATATCAGGTGCAGAAATTAAGGATTTGGATGGCCTGCCAAGGCTTTTCGTATAAGCTGTAAGGAGTCTGACTCTGTCCCACACACAATGGATCCATTCAATACTGTCAAAAGTAGTCCCGGTCATATCAAGTATTGAAATTAGGGACGCAGAGTGCGTGTCAAGACTTTTCTCAATTGTAATGAGACTCCTTCTAACACGCGGGATCCTTCCATTACTTATTAAACGTAGGCCCAGTTATATCAGGTGTAGAAATTAAAGTAGATCCAAAACTCAAGTAGGCCACGTGAGAGAAAACAGTGGAGATTAAACAAACACCCTTGCAACATTCATACGGTTACAGTAGTTGTTGTATTAAGTTAATGTTTTCGTGTTTTTAATTCATACCAATCAAAATAACTTTACAATGTGTATTAATTACATATCGAGGTAAACTCTATCTGGCTTCCCAACACAAGAACTTTCTGTGAAAGTCTTTTTCACCAAATCTCTGTCTAAATATTGGAAGAGAATTAAAAGAGACCACCCAAGTTGTGCTCAGGAAAGGAAGACAGCTATGACCATGGGGTCTGCGATTTTATAACTAGTAAAGTAGGGGTATACTCCATTGGATGGTTCGTAGGATTATCTTCTTCTTTTTCTGAATAATTCATTAATGAGCTCTCGGGCAAGGACTAAAGATGGAGCAGTCCAGTCAGGCTAGGAGCTCTGTGAGGTGGGCTGTTATGTATGTATTTTATCCTGATGGTTTATCCATTTTGACCGATCATTTTAGATAAGCCAAAAACTGGGGCGGATCAAATGCTAAGTAGACCACATGAAAGGAAACAAAGGGGATTAAATGCATACCACTGAAAATCTCCTTGGGCTACAAAATTTTAGATCAAGTTGATATTTAGCTTATCCCTTCATCGATACCTATATAACCTTATGAACATAATATTGGATGGTAAATAAACATCACAACGGGTCCTAGGAAGGTTTTAACCGTGGGGGTGATTGTAACCATTGCTTCCTGTGGTGTAGTTCATTAAAGCCTTCAATGCACCTCTTTTTGGGCTTTAATCCAGATCATCTGCTTGCCATGAATAGAAAATTCTTGTTTGTTGTAATCTAATTGGCCACATCATCAGGAACCAAATCTGAGTAACTTAGTACACTAAGCGTATTGAATAAACTCAGTGGCATCCACTGTGATTTATGTATTCTATCCACTCCGTTCATCCATTTTAACCGATAATTTTAGGGCCTAAGCCCAAAACTGAAGTATATCCAAAGCTCAAGTGCACATCACCGCCAGAAAGGTGTGAATTGAAATTCTACCATTGAAATACTTTTAGGGGCTACAAAAGTTTTAGATCAAGTTGTTATTTGTGTTTTCCCTTCATCCATGTTTGTGTGATCTCATGAACAGGTTAGATGACAAATAAACATTAATTTTGGCCCCGTAAAGGTTTCAACGGTGGAAGTCATTATTCCCATTGTATCCTGTGGTGTGGTCCACTTGAGCTTTTTATATGCTTAAATTTTGGTCTCAACCACTAACATGAACTGGAAAAATGGATGGACGGCATGGATAAACCACATACATTCAAAGTGAGCCCAACTGAGTTTACTCACTACCATAAAAGCAATGTAAGTAACTCAGGAGGCAATCCAATTTCACATGATTACACATTGCATTTAGTGCAGTAGTGCTAAAGGTTGGTATGGACCAACAAAAGGCATCCAAACTATCCCGATTCTTTGGGCTGATACATTAAAATCATATTTCAAAATGGATAGACATCTTAGATAATATACATACATCATAGTAGCCCGGTATAACCCTCGTCCTGAAGTCTAATGGGTTGGACAATAGGTGATGGTTCACCCAGTATAACCCACGTCGTTAAGTGCATGGAAATCTAATCTGTTCAATAGATCGGCACTACCATGAGGAGAAATTTATGCAAAAATCAGCCCTATCCAGTCATTAAATGGACCTTTATTGTATTTATCTATTTATCAATGCTATACAATGTTTTCTATAGTGTGGTTTACTTATGAGTAGATAGGGATATTTTTTGTACTAACTGATTCTCATAGGGGGACCAATCTTTTAGGAGGATTGGATATTACAAAAACTTAAATGTAACACCCATTTTTTTTAATAAAATTAAATTTCGAGTGAGAGAGAGAGATTTACCAATCTTATCTAATCTCTCATTTTATCTCTCCTTATCGCAACTCTCCCTCATATCTTGCAGTCTCCCAACAAACCCTCTCTCTTAAAGAGGGAACGTGTGAAAACGGAAGTCCTACTAAGTCTCAAAGAACCAAAAAAAGAAAATCATAGGAAAAAAAATGAGAGAAAAAGTGAGATGGAGGTTTTGAGATTCACCTTAGGTTAGTACAATGATTTTTTATTTACTTTCTTTCTACGGTAATTTAATTCAATATTAATCTACACATTTGATGGATTAGATCAATTATGTATCTATTGTATACGTCTAACTCATTCATGTGGAAAGGTACACTGATGTGCATGGCTTTAGGGCTGATGTGCATAAGGTAGGATTTTTCCATGATGGACAATGATTGATACAATCTGCACGGTTCACATGTTTTCTAAGATTCAATCACATAATGATTTCAAGAATTAAACATAATCAACACATCTATGGACCGTGCCAATTATATATTTACCAAGGTTCTTCCTTAATTTAAGTAAATTGAATTAATACCGGAAGAATAATTCTCTACAAAAGTTACAACTTGGCACAAAGAATTATATGACCTAATCTGAAACGTATGATTAAATCATCGTCATTTATCATATTCCTAATAACAAAATTAATTAAAATTCTAAATTCTAAACTGATCGGACCATTGGATGGGCTGCATCGATTTGAAGTAATGGTAGATAATGAATCACGAGTTGATTTATTGTGTGAAACCATCAGATGGTTGAGATCTAACTCAATTTGGACCGACTATCAAAATTCAAACATCTGATGATGATGACATCTAGATTTAATGATGGATCTAACCATCTAGTTGCCTGCATTGACTAATCAATGTGATCATTAAGAATTACAATAAATTAATGTATGGATGGTCGAATCAAGATGATCATCAATTGTCCCTTAAAATTGATCAAGTGGCATTCAATGGTTGGCCTTGATCCATTTATCAAATGTGATTCGAACCTTAAATTATTGAAGTTATTAAATCCCCATAATTTCATTTAAAATAATCACAAACTGTATAAAAATTTAGAATTTTAGGGCTAAAATAGAATCTTTCGCGAAGTCAGGGGGTTTTAGCATAAAATTTCATAATATTATAGAATGCTGCCCGAACCTTCAGAAAAATCAACTTTTAGGATTGTTATTGAAAACAGCCCGATTCTGCACCATAAATTCTAAAGGCCTAATTCTAACAACACCATAATGTTTCCAATATTGCTTCCTAATTTATGAATTCATTTAAATAAGATATCTCGTCATTTTAATGGATTTAAATCAATCAAAGGTGGGCCCCACCATTGAACTAGTGCGATTATGATTAAAAAATAATTTTCATTTATGTGATTTTAGGAAATTCTAATTTAAGTCAAATCATTGGTTTACGCAATCATTTCTTCCGCATCAAGATGAGTAATTCTGATGTGTTTCACCTCTATTAACTTAAAATAGATTCAATTGATATGTGTTATATGTATGTTTTATTAATATTATTATAATGATCTTTATTGGATTTAATTGAACTTATAATTTTGATTGTTATATTATTAATGATGTGATTTATCCAATATGCTAGTATAGTCAATGATCTGATATACTATATTGGTGAAATTATGATTTGATTTTTTATATAATTGCAATTAGTGATATGATTTGCTGAATATATATAACTATAAATTGATGGTTGTGATTTTGTTTTCAATTAGCATGAAAACTACAATGATTCATATAATATATCATTCACAGTTACTTTTTTTTTTCCATATGATATATCATTCACAACTACTTAATATGCTTATGCATCAATCATTTGCATGCATAACACGTACTGAATTCCTGAGGGACATCCCTGGATAGTATACTTGGTAGAATCATTACCAGAAGTCCACTATACTAATGGAAGCATACTCAAGGAGTATATGTAGACCTACCAAATGATAGAAGCCTAACAAGGGGCAGATGCAGGTTGGCGGATTTTTAACTCAAGCAAGTAGACAAAATCCCACTTAATGCATTCATACATTCACGCATTACATAACATTTGCATTTTTTCTAAACTTATATTGTATATGATTATTATTATTCTATTTTAATTTGATGTGAAGAAACATGTCAAGACTTCTTATTATGCCTGACCAGCTTACCCTGTATTGATGTAAAACAATACAGATATGATTGAGGGTGGCCTACCTTAAGAACAGGAGTATGTGATCAACCAGAAAATAACACAAGGAACATGTGACCCTACTTGATAAAGGAAGAATTTGCTGCCATATACCAGTCATGATTATCATTTTAATTATATTTAATATTTTGGATTATTAATTATTTCTTTCAAATTTGTTGGACATGATTTATTTTATTGCATAAGACCCGAATGAGAGGATCCTTAGCTATATTAATAATCGATGGTCAATTTTTTATTTATTAGATGTGGTTGAGTATGAATGGAACTTAAATTTATGTTAGTACTACTAGCTAGGCGTGTTGCGGAGCACGCCAACAACATAGTGAACCGAGATCCAATCTCCGGTCTCACCCACAAACGATAAACAAGAAACAATATAGACTAGAAACAAATCAAAGCAATCCAAACAAACCACGAGACAAGATATACGTGGAAAAACCCCAAACTAGGATAAAAAGAAACCATAGATGCAAACTTCTACTATGAAGAAAAATGAAGATTGCAAGGCAATATACTAACCTCTCCCTTGGAAGAACATAGAAAACCCTTAGCCTACACCTTAGAATTATTTTTCATTATTCACCTTAACCCTAGAAAAGCCCTAGGGACACCTATATATAGTTTAGGCAACTTCCTTTTCGCACCCTTGCGAAAGACAATTTAAAAATATGCAGTCCGCATCAAATTCGGAAACGAATCTGCGTAACCACGACTGATCGTGTAGGCTGCACGACCGGTCGAGAGGACCCCATGACTGGTCGAGCATGGACCTCGACCGGTCGAGCACCTCGGAACCAAAAAACTGATGCTCGCTAGACTTTGAGTCGAGCCAGTTCACGACTGGTCGAGCAGGAGCTACGACCGGTCGTACAGCCCCCAGATGTAGCTCCACATCTCAAGAATCTCTCACTTGGAGACACATCGCCATAAACCTTCGTCTTCTATATCTGGAGTGCACCACCTCCTCGTCTTCAAGCCTGAAGACCAATTAAAGCTGAACAGAGCTTCAGCTTTTCCCGTGTGACCGTCATGGTCAACATATCTGTAGAATTCTCACTTGTATGAATCTTCTCCAGAGCAATTCATCCATCTTCCAGTAACGAACATATGAAGTGATATCTGATGGTAATATGCTTGGTCCTTGAATGAAAGGCTAAATTCTTAGCCAAGTGTATTGCATTCTGACTGTCACTGTACAGCTTGCAATCTGCTTGCTTCCTACCCAACTCTTTCATGAAACCTTGCATCCACACCATCTCCTTGCACGCTTCTGTAGCCGCAACATATTCTGCTTCCGTTGTACTAATAGATACTATTTTCTGTAACTGAGAGAACCAACTGACTGTAGCACTACCCAGAGTAAAGACATAACCTGTAGTGCTTCTTCCGCTGTTGATATCTCCTGCCAAATCTGAATTCACGTAGCCTTGTAGCTTAATTTTCGATTCACCATAGCACAGCCCTACATCCTTAGTACCTACCAGGTATCTAAAGATCCACTTCACAGCTTCCCAATGTTCCTTCCCGGGGTTATTCATGAACCTTATAACAACTCTCACTGCTTGAGCAATGTCTGGCCTCGTGCTCACCATAACATACATGAGACTCCCAATAGCTTACGCGTATGGGACTTTAGTCATGTAGTCTCATTCCTCCTGCTTCTTTGCACCTTGCTCCTCAGATAGCTTGAAGTGGTTGGCTAATGAAGTGCTAACCGGCTTAGCACCTCCCATATTGCATCGACCAAGTACCTTAGCTATGTACTCTGCTTATGACAAAACTAATTTCTTGTTTTCCCTGTCACACTTTATCCTCATGCCTAGGATTTGTTTTGCAGCTCCTAAATCCTTCACAGAAAATTCTCTAGACAGTTGTCTTTTGAGGTCTGAGATGTCCTTCATGATTGAATCGGCAAGAAGCATATCATTAACGTACAGAAGAAGGATGATGTACGATGTATCAAACTTCTTCAAATAACAACAGTGGTCTGCATGACATCTCTTAAAATCGTTTCCCTACATGAAGCTGTCGAACTTCTTGTACCACTGCCTCGAGGCCTGCTTTAGGCCATATAAACTCTTCTTTAGTCTGCACACATTGCTCTCCTTTCCTGGTGCCACGTATCCTGTCGGCTGATGCATGTATATCTCTTCTTCAAGATCCCCATGAAGAAAGGCTGTCTTAACATCTAGCTGCTCTAGATGTAAGTCCTTTGTAGTCACTATACTTAAGACCATGCGATCGTAGACATTTTCACTACTGGTGAAAATATTTCAGTGAAAACGATACCTGCCTTTTGTTGAAACCCTTTCACAACCAATCCGGCCTTGTACCGTTTCGAATCATCATGCTCCTCCTTAAGTCTGTAAACCCACTTGTTGTGAAGAGCTTTCTTACCTTTAGGTAGATTGACTAGCTCTCTTGTACAGTTAGACTCAAGAGAGTCCATCTCATCATCCATGGCCTTCTCCCACTTAACCCGTGTATCTGATTGTAATGCCTCTTCAAAACACTCTGGTTCACCATTATCTGTCAGTAGTAGATAATGTAATGAGGCTGAGTATTGGACTGTGGGTCTTCTCTCCCGAGTAGATCTCCTCACAACCGGTGTCTGTGGCTCTGCCTCATAATGCTCCTATGCATAATCATCCTGTGGCGCTGTAACACCCGTGTCCGGTAACTCTTCCAACTCTACGAATCCTTTTTCCTTGGCCTTAGTTTCTTGCACACTGTCCTTATGCATCACTTTTTCATTTAAAACTACGTCCTTGTTTCTGATGATTTTTCTATTTTCTGCATCCCAAAACCTGTAGCCAAAATCATGCTACCCGTAGCCTATAAACGTGCACCTCCTGGACTTCGCATCCAGTTTGTTTCTGTGCTCTGCATCAATGTGAACATATAAAGTGCAACCAAATACTTTGAGATGTACAAGGTTCACTTCTTTCCCAGTCCACTTTTCTTCTAGTAGCCCACCATCCAATAGTGCTGAGGGACTTCTATTGATGAGATATGCGAAAGTATTCATAGCATCTGCCCAAAAAGTTTTGGGCAACCCTACATGTAACTTCATGATCCTGGCACGCTCAAGAATGGTCCTGTTAATGCGCTCAACCATACCATTCTACTGCAGTGTCCCTGTAATCGTTTTCTGATGTTTGATTCCATTTGTTGCACAATACCTGATGTAGAGCAGGTCGCAGACAGTTTCATGGCCAAGATGGATCAGAAAAGGCCCGGTCGACGACAGAAGTGATCCAGACCGTCGGACCTTAGATCGAGCGTATCTCGCAATCCAGAATGAGTTAGCTAATGTAAAATATATGATTTTGGGGTAGAACAAGCTACTTTAGCCAACCAACCCAGCTATGCAGGGTTGCGACGCCCGAAATTGCGAAAAACCCCTGGATCGATGGTCGTTTCCCCGCTTTAATTTCATTTTTACTATAAATAGTAAGTTTTAGTTTGATTATAACTCTTCATCCGTTGGGCTTTAGGAGTTGCGCCCAACATGAAAAGAGCTTAGAATAATTAGGAGAACAGGTTGGTGAAGCCAAATAGGACACTAACTATTTTTGGCCAAAAACCTTGTGCACTATTAGACATCACGACCGTCTATAAATAGTAAATTTACTATTTATAGTAAGTCGCGAATTCTAGGAGTTTTACTTGTAGTTTGATTCTGATTTCTTTCCTATTGCTTGGTATCCCTATTTAAAGGGTTGTGAACTCATTTTTATTCATCAATTAATCAGTTTCGAATTTATTAGAATTTATTTATATTTTCTACGTTCTTTCCTCGTGGATTCGAGAAGTCTCTGTGAGGAGTCCAAAGAAGCTCCGTGGATTCGGAGTATTTATCCTCATCACGTTCATCCCTGCGTCAATACCCCTCAAACCTCTTATCACAGTACTCTCCCCCATTATCAGATCTGAGATATTTTATTGTTTTACCTGTCTCATTTTCTACCACAACTTTTTACTTCTTAAATACATCAAATACATTATATTTATGCTTTAAGAAATAGACCCACAGTTTTCTACTAGCATCATCAATAAAAGTAACAAAATAACATGAGCCACCAAGAGATAATACCTGTGCTGGTCCCCGCACATCAGTATATACAAGCTCCAATAGATGCGTCTTTGAAGCGCGTCTTGTCTTCTTAAAACTTACCCTCTTCTGCTTGTCATACACACAGTCTTCGCAGAATTTCAAGTCAATAGACTTCAGCTCTGGTAGCTTCCCTTTTGATAATAGCACTTTCATCCTTTTCTCACTCATATGTCCCAACCTCTGATACCATAACTGCCCGTTCACTCCAGTTGATGCGACTGCAAGTGAACTATACGATCCTAAAGTCACGTACAAAGTATCTTCCTTCTTACCTCGAGATATCACCAAGGCACCTTTTGTGATCTTCCAGGAATCACTGGTGAATGTCGTCACATAACCGGTATCAGCCAACTGTCCCACTGAGATCAAGTTACGTTTTAAACTCGGTACATGTCTGACATCCTTCAATTTCAAAGTTGTTCCATCTTTCTGATTTACATGAACGTCTCCCTTTCCAACAATACTGCATGACTCATCATCACCTACGTAGACTCTCCCGAAGTCACCCGATACATAGTTACGCAGAACTTCCTTAAATGAAGTAGCATGAAACAAAGCACTCGAGTTTATAACCTAAGACTCATTCCTCGCATCAAGAGACAAGATCAATGCCTCTGTGTCACTCTCTTTAGATAGATTCACTGAATCCATCCCGCCTTGAGAGCTTCCTTCTTATTTCTTGAGTGCCTTGTAATCATATTTCATGTACCCCTTCTTGCCGCAATGTCAACACCCTTCTTTGTCTTTCGATCCCTTGGACTTCTTCCTCGACTTAGAACGCCCGTATTTATTGCCTCCTTTGTTCAGCAATCTTTCTCTTCCTTCAACGTTTAGAGTATTCCCTGAATCCCTTGAAACTCCTGATGCCTTTCTTCTGGATTCTTCGCTGAGAATTAAACCGGCCACATTATCAAATTTCAGCTTTGTCGATCCTAAAGAATTGCTCACAGTAATCACCAAACCATCCCAACTGTCTGGCAAACTGGATAAGATCAATAACACCCTGACCTCACCCTAAAAAATAATGCCAACGGATTCCAACTGGCTCGTGACTGTATTGAACTCGTTTAGATGTTCAACCACACTCCCACCATCTGACATCTTCATGTTGAATAGTTGTTTTATAAGATGAACCTTGTTGGACGCAGAAGGTTTTTCATACATGGTAGCTAGGGCTTCCATTAATTCTTTTGTAGTTTTCACTTTGGATATATTAAAGGCGACGCTCTTAGACAAAGATAGTCGAATCGTTCCTAACGCCTTCCTATCCAGTAAAAATCATTCACCATCTGTCATCTTTTCTGGTTTCTTCTCTTTTCCTCTTAGAGGAATATAGAGGTCCTTCTGATACAGATAATCCTCCATTTACATCTATCAGAAGGTAAAGTTTGAACCATCAAACTTTTCAATTCTAGTTTTCTCTTCTTCCGTCATCGCTCCCAATAGAACTAAACCAATAACTCTGATACCAATTATTGCGCAGCACGCCAACAATGCAGTGAACCGAGATCCAATCTCTGGTCTCACCCACAAACGATAAACAAGAAGTAATATAGACTAGAAACAGATCAAAGCAATCCGAACAAATCACAAGATAAGATGTAATTGGAAAAACCCCAAACAATGGTAAAAAAAAATCACGGATGTAAACTTTCACTATGAAGAAAAATGAAGATTACAAGGCAATATACTAACCTCTCCCTTGGAAGAACATAGAAAACCCTTAGCCTACACCTTAGAATTATTCCATTATTCACCTTAACCCTAGAAAAGCCCTAGGGACACCTATATATAGTTTAGGCAACTTCCTTTTCGCACCCTTGCGAAAGGCGACTCAAAAATCTGCAGTCCGCATCAAATTCGAAAACGAATCTGCGTAACCACGACTGGTCGTGTAGGCTGCATGACCAGTCGAGAGGACCCCACGACCGGTCGAGCATGGGTCTCGACCGGTCGAGCACCTCGGAACCAAAAAACTGATGCTCGTTGGACTTTGAATCGAGTCAGTCCACAACTGGTCGAGTAGGGGCCACGACCGGTTGTGCAGCCCCTAAATGTGTCTCCACATCTCTACAAGGCGAATTGTTGTATTTTAAATTATTTTAAAATAACTAAGTGTTTCAAAATATCCGTTGGGACGGACCATGGCTGTGGACATTGGTGCGCATGTGCCCTACGGATTTGTGTTTTCACTGAAAGATTATATCCTTTCAATTTTTGTTTTGAAAAGTTATGTCTTTTGAAGCCTAAGGGTTGCACCACTTGGGTTTAAACCCAATAGTCACAACCCTTTGTGAAAGGGTGTCTTCACAAAGTCTATAAATAGACTTTCTCTCATCTGTTTTAAAAAAGTAAGAAAAAGTTTGTTTTATATTAAAAGTACGGTTTAAGTGTTTTCTAGTTCGAGTTAAGACTATAAAGTGGTTCGAGCCCGTGTACAGTGAGTGCACCGCTGGGACTGGGTCATAGTCGTTGTATGCTGGAGGTCGATTGCTCTGAAAACCAGTTGCACTTGGGACGCTCCAAGGGGAGCAAATTCAATTTCAAGCCGAGTGACTCATGTCACGCCTCGACTTCTATAAACCAATAAGTTTTCTCTTTTTCTCAATTTAAATTTATTTTATTTAATTAGTTTTTCAAACTCCATATCCCAACAATCTTGAAATCGAATTTGCTTAAAAAACTATTTAAAAGTTATGGTTGCATCTATTTGGTTGGAATAACCCAAAATGAAACCACACAAATCCGATTTGTGGGCCATGACTCATATAATCCAGAGTCGACATATCTATAAATGAGAATGGTTAGACTATGATCAAACATATAAGAGGTCTGGATTCCTAAACAATTGGCAAGGTTCGTTGTAACCCCCGTTAGCACAGATTATGATCCTCAAGTTGTCAGATGGGTCGAGCTAAGGCTATCTTGGGTACTAGAGCTAGCTATGACCTACATATGGTCTTTATGTTTCAAACACATGTCATTCTATCACACACATGTAAAATCCAAGAAATCTATAGTGCCTACTTCTTGGATAATGTCAGGCCCTGTTCATTCATAAGAAAGCTTGTATTTAGTAGATTTTCTCAAAATCATGATATGACATTAAGGAGCATTTCTTTTTAGATCTCAAAATTTGTAATTTATTTTCTCATAGCTTGAGCCAACACAACCTTCACATGAAAATAAATCAAACTGTTGAACCATACCGAGTAGGATATACACTGATCTCAACATCCCTGTATAATAAAGATCAACCCAAAATGCATTTCAAAATGAGATTGTGTGTTGGGATTCCCATCATATTAGGAATTTTTCTTTATAAACCACCATACATGGTTAAAAAGAAAACTTTAGAAAGAAAAATGTGAAAGAAACTTAAAAATGTAATCTTCCAAAGTATTTTCTAAAATGGGCCTGATAGGTCGATGGTGTGGTCACTATCTCATAAGTCTGCTAGTTGCTCACATGCGGATGAGTAATATTCATCGTACAGTCAACCGGTTGATGAATCTAAATCCGTCACGTACGTGCTAAAAAAAATAAAAAATCTTAGTATTGGGAAATGTAGTTACTAATTATGTGTATTCCCATCATTTTCAAGTTAGTGTAACCCTCAAGGGTTTTAACAAAGAACATCTAATGGTTATAACAATTCTATATGAACTTGACATGTTGCATGAGAGCAAATGGCATTCCGATGACCCTTGATCTATTCCACTGATCTGATGGACCTTTCATAGGAACTAAATTGCCAATTATGGAAAGACTT
This sequence comes from Magnolia officinalis, assembly GCA_021015155.1. NCBI lineage: Eukaryota > Viridiplantae > Streptophyta > Magnoliopsida > Magnoliales > Magnoliaceae > Magnolia > Magnolia officinalis. The sequence goes on along the minus strand of JAJHSJ010000002.1, from coordinate 9,281,052 downwards.
GAATGTCCTAATAATGAGATTTCTTGGACAATCTCATTAAATAAATAAATAAATAGTTAGAAATGGCTCAAATCCAAAGGGGTATTTAAAAAAAATAATAATAATGAATTGATACTCTAATAACTTGTTCAATGGAAATGAAGTGGACGGTTAGAATCATCTATCATAATTGCTCATGGTTTATACTCTTATAAGTTTCTTCTCCTAGGCAACCTTTTAATACTTTAACAGATCACTGTGGTCATACACATCCAATCTATAATTCTATATGATATATGTCTTTGGATAATCTAATCAGGGCCCAATTTTGATGATCAAGACTATTTAGTTAATGTGCCGGACTATGTATAATGTGTCACCAAAATATTCTTCCCTTGGACAATTTTACATGTCCAACGTATAGACTGCAAGTGGATGGTTTACTGTCTACTTTATGATAGGAGATTTTGGAAAGATATTTGTGATGGATTTTTTTGACTTGTCGTCCTTTCGCAACTGGGATGCGCAAGTCCTTTCGCAACTGGGATGCACAAAGTCCTTTCGCAACTGGGATGCGCAAGTCCTTTCGCAACTAGGATGCGGAAAGGAGTTTCCTAAAACTATAAAAAAGGGTCCCTATGATTTTTCTAGGGTATGTTGTATTGATGAGAAATACACAAGAGGGCTATCAAATGTGAGAGAGAGGGGGAGAAAGAGAGAGAGGAAGCTTGTAGAAGGGAGGTTATGCTCGTGGAGGTGATCTACGGTGCAGTCTATATCTTAGCGCTCCTACGTCCTCGTAATCGGTGAGATCTCTCTGGTTTTCTTTATTCTTTCATTGTTCATCCACTCCTGCGTGAGTGAAGAAGGTTGTAAACATTTTACTTCATAGTGGATTGTTGATCTGGACGAGGTCCCGTGGTTTTTACCTCTTTGAAGGTTTTCCACGTAAAATTCTCTTGTGTGGTGTGTGATTGATGCATTGATTATTTTCATTGCTTTATTATCCATAATTCTGGTTTGTTCTGGAGGGCTAGATCCTAAGGTTTTGTGCAAGGCCCCCAACAAAGTGGTATCAAAGTTAAGTTCATTGAACGGGTAAGGATCGATTTTGAATTATGGAAGGTGGCTCAAGGATGATTAGCCACAATGGTTCTAACTGGACCATATGGAAGGCTAAGATGGAGGACTTGCTTTATTGCAAGGACCTATATTCTCCAATCATAGGAATATCAGCAAAATCCAAGGATATGACTGATGATGATTGGAAGAAGACGGACTGAAAGGCGGTGGGGTTTATTAGACAATGGTTGGATGATTCTGTATTCTTCCATGTGTCTACAGAAACTCAGTCGCTAGCCTATGGCTGAAATTACAAGGGCTGTATGAGAGGAAGACAGCCGGTAATAAGATTTTTCTGATAAGGCGACTTGTGAATCTCTAATTCAAAGATGGTGGTTCTGTGGCCGAGCACATGAATGAGGTCAGCAATATAGTGAACCAACTCACCTCTATGAAGATGGTCCTGGATGATGAATTGCAGGCTTTACTATTGCTTAGTTCATTGCCTGACAGTTGGGAGACATTGGTGGTGCCTCTAAGTAACTCCGCGCCAGACGAAAAGATATCCATGGAACAGATGACTAGCTGTCTCTTCAATAAAGAGACAAGGAGGAAGTCTCAGGGGTCTACTCAGCAAGAGGCTCTTATGACACAGGAACGGGAGAGAGGAAAGAATAGGAAGGGCGGGAAGGCCCGAGATAAATCAAGAGGCAAGTCGAGTAACAGAAAAGATGTTGAATGCTGGAATTGTGACAAGAAGGGCCACTACAAGCATGAATGTCGTGGTAAGAAAAACGACAAGAAAGGAAAATAGAAGGAAGATGAATCAGATTCCACTGCGGTCACTTCAGATGGCGTCGTTGTAGTTATTCTTTCTGCAGATTATGACGTATGTCTCATGGCTACGAGTCAGGACACCAACTGGGTGATAGACTCGGGAGTTTCTTTTCATGCAACTCCACACAGGGACTTCTTCACAAGCTACAAGTCAAGTGACTGTGGGACTGTGAGGATGGAAAATTCTGGTGTATCGAAGATCATGAGAGTTGGTGATATTTGTGTGAAGATCGATGTGGGCTGCACATTGGTTCTCAGGAATGTGAGGCATATCCCAGACCTTCGCCTCAACTTGATGTCGACGGGAAGGTTGGATGATGATGGCTATGAAAGCCAGTTTGCTTGTGGGCGATGGAAGCTTATCAAGTGTTCATTGATCGTGGTAAGAGAAAAGAAGTGTTGCACCCTTTACAAGGCAAGTGTCAGTATGTGCAAGGGTGGGTTGAACGAGGCGGAAGATTCAACTATTGGCATGTGGCACAGGCGTCTAGGCCACATGAGTGAAAAAGGGCTTCTGGTACTAGCAAAGAAGCGGCTCCTTCCAGACGTGACAGGTACACCTCTCAAAACCTGTCTTGATTGTTTATCAGGGAAACAACATAGAGTTTCATTTGTTAAAACTGCTTCTCATGTTAATAAAGTGCATGCATTAGATTTGGTTTATTCTGATGTTTGTGGTCCTATGAGGATAAAAACCTTGGGTGGGGCATTGTATTTTATTACTTTTATAGATGATGCATCTAGGAGAGTTTAGGCTTATGCTTTGAAATCCAAGGACGAGGTCTTTGGTGTGTTTAAATTGTTTCATGCTATGGTCGAGAGAGAGACAGGTAGACCATTGAAGTGCATCTGCACTAACAATGGTGGTGAATATATTGGTGACTTTCACGAGTACTGCAAGTCCCTGGGTATACGGCATGAACAGACGGTTCCCAAGACCCCCCAGCATAATGGTGTAACTGAGCGAATGAATCGCACCATAGTTGAGAGAATCAAATGCATGTTATCCCATGCGAAATTGCCCAAGACGTTCTGGGGAGAAGCAATGCACACAGTGGTGTATTTGATAAACAGGTCTCCATCAGCCCCGTTGAATGGAGAAGTACCTGAGAAGGTGTGGACTGGACAGGATCCATCGTACAGTCATCTCAGGTTGTTTGGATGCAGGGCATCTGTTCACGTACCAAAGGACGAGAGGTCCAAGCTCGATATGAAGATCAGACAGTGAGTGTTCTTGGGGTACGGTGATGAAAAGTTCGGTTATAGATTGTGGGATCCGACCGAGAGGAAGCTCGTTAAGAGCAGAGATGTGGTTTTCTTTAAAGATCAGTGTATAGAAGACATTGGTAAGTCAGAGAAGAATTAGCCTAATTCGGGTGAGCTAGAGGACACGGATCCGATTATTCCTCCCTTGGTGCCTGATGACGGGGGAGTACAACAAGGTGCAGAGGACGGGGGAGTTCCTTCAGAAGATGGACCAGGGGAGCAGCCCCCACTTGATCCACCTGTTGAGCCACAGGTGAGGAGGTCATCTAGGGACAGACAGTCGTCCAAGAGATACTCGTCACATGAGTACATTATGCTGACTGATGGGGGAGAGCCAGAAGATTATTCTCAGGCCCTAGCCGACGAGCATAAGGGGGAGTGGTTGAAAGCTATGCAAGAGGAGATGGAATCCTTGCATAAGAACCACACCTATTACATGGTGAAACTGCCTAAGGGCATGAAAGCTTTGAGCAACAAGTGAGTGTTCAGAAAGAAGGTTGAGCAGAAGAATTCACAGACAAGGTTCAAGGCCAGACTTGTGGTGAAAGGTTTTGGTCAGAGGAAAGTCATAGACTTCGAGGAGATATTCTTACCAGTGGTGAAGATGACATCCATACGGGTGTTGCTTGGGTTGGCGGCTAGCATGGATCTGGAGATAGAGCAGTTAGATGTTAAAACTGCCTTTCTCCATGGTGACCTGGAAGAAGAGATCTACATGCACCAACCAGAGGGGTTCGAAGTCAAGGGCAAGGAGCATATGGTGTGTAGGCTGAGGAAGAGTTTGTATGGGTTGAAACAAGCTCCACGGCAATGGTACAAAAAGTTTGACTCGTTTATGTTGAAACATGGGTATGACAGAACGGACTCGGACCACTGTGTGTTCACGCACAAGTTCTCAGATGGTGATTTCTTAGTTCTGCTATTATACGTTGATGACATGCTCATCATTGGAAAAGACATCAAGAAGATCGACAGGCTGAAACAGGAGTTGGGCAAGTCTTTTGCGATCAAAGACTTGGGCCCGGCTAGACAGATCCTAGGAATGAAGATAACCCGTGACAGAAGCAGCAGGAAGCTCTAGCCGTCACAAGAGCGGTATATTGAGAAAGTCCTAGAGTGGTTCAACATGAATGCAGCGAAGCCAGTCAGTACTCCACTAGATGGTCACTTCAGATTGAGCGACAGACAGTGTCCCAAGACGAAGGCAGAGGTGGAAGAGATGTAGAAGATACCCTATGTGTCAGCTATAGGAAGTTTGATGTATGCTATGATGTGTACACGCTCAGACATAGCATATGCAGTTGGTGTTGTCAACCGGTATCTTGCAAATCCTGGTAAAGAGCATTGGACAGCGGTGAAGTGGATATTGCGGTATCTAAGAGGCTCATCCAGGTTGAGCCTATGCTATGGTGACGGTAAACCTGTGTTAGAGGGCTACACGGATGCAGATATGGCAGGTGACATAGACTCCAGGAAGTCTACATCGGGGTTCATGTTCACATTTGCAGGGGGAACGGTTTCTTGGCAGAACAATCTACAGAAGGTTGTAGCATTGTCGACGACAGAGGCCGAATACATTGCAGTCACAGAGGCATGTAAAGAGATGCTTTGGATGAAAAGGTTCCTACAGGAACTTAGCCTAAAGCAGGAGGAGCACGTGGTCTATTGCGATAGTCAGAGTGCTATACACTTGAGCAAGAATCCAAGTCAGCATTCCAAGTCAAAGCACATAGAGATTCGGTATCACTGGATCAGGGATACTTTGGAACAGAAGGTGTTATAGCTTGAGTAGGTCCACACAGATGATAATGGGTTAGATATGATGACCAAGGCCTTGCTCAAGGGCAAGTTTGAGGTTTGTAGAAACCTGTCTGGCTTAAAGAAGGTGAATCTCTCCTGGGTCAAAAAGGGGGAGATTTGATGGGTTTTTTTGACTTATCGTCCTTTCACAACTGGGATGCGCAAGTCCTTTCGCAACTGGGATGCGCAAAGTCCTTTCGCAACTGGGATGCGCAAGTCCTTTCGCAACTAGGATGCGGAAAGGAGTTTCCTAAAACTATAAAAAAGAATCCCTAGGGTTTTTCTAGGGTATGTTGTGTTGATGAGAAATACACAAGAGGGCTATCAAAGTGAGAGAGAGGGGGAGAAAGAGAGAGAGGAAGCTTGTAGAAGGGGGGTTATGCTCGTGGAGGTGATCTACGGTGCAGTTTATATCTCAGCGCTCCTACATCCTCGTAATCGGTGAGATCTCTCTGGTTTTCTTTATTCTTTCATTGTTCATCCACTCCTGCGTGAGTGAAGAAGGTTGTAAACGTTTTACTTCATAGTGGATTGTTGATCTGGACGAGGTCCCGTGGTTTTTACCTCTTTGAGGGTTTTCCACGTAAAATTCTCTTATGTCGTGTGTGATTGATGCACTGATTATTTTCATTGCTTTATTATCCATAATTATGGTTTGTTCTGGAGGGCTAGATCCTAAGGTTTTGTGCAAGGCCCCCAACAATTTGATGGCGATTGATGGTGGGTAGCAAAAGAGTGCATGGTCTGAATCATGAAAAAATGGGGCCTACTATATTGTTGGTGCTAGAACAAATATAACATGTCATTTTGATTAAGTGCATGTTAAGGAGTTAATTTTTGTGTGATTGATGTGCATAGAATGAATAGCTATATTGATGTTGATCTTTAGAAATGCAGTAGAATGCATGGTTACACACTAAGGCATCACCGTACACATGTTTGTAACATGAGTAGTTCACTAATAAGTCCTTTGTATTTATAGTGACCTAAAAATTAAGTTGTAACATGGACCAACCACTAGTATGAATAACCTTTATGATAATGAGTGCATACAAGGAATAAATGAGTATGTTATATTGAACTTGATCAAATCAATAGTCAAATCTATCAAACTATAGGCCCACTAATTATTACTATATATCTATAGACAACACACATTATTTATTTTGTATCATTGCATATATCTTGTGACCTTTGATCCATTATATGTGGGTTAATGATTGATATGTTCAAGTCTTGATTCATGTGTTACATGTACAAAATATATTATTCTTATTATAATATGAAACATTAAACATTGTATGACTCTTGATACATAAACACTCAGATATTGTACATATGTGGAAAAGATCATATTTATAAAGATTTTAAATTGTGGGGGTTATATACTTAGATGCATTATAAGGGTCTAAAATTATAAAACCATACAACTATTATATTTGCCCATGTGGGATGATTGGGCTGGTGTATTTTTAAAATATTACCTTTTGTGGGCTCAATAGATGAAAAGTATAGATCATGCATGTGTACTACTTTTCTAAATATTGAGTACTTGATAACTCACAGTATATAAATATATGTATCCCGGAAGTTTCACTTACATGAAGCAAATAATGACTTGAGTTTCTCAAGTGGACTAGTAGTGAATGTGTCTTAATATAATGTTAATTTTGACTTACATTTTATTATGTAGAAAGTGATATTATAGAATATTGGGTCCAATAGCAGACGGACCGTCAATACATATCACTTAACTGTTTGACACACTTATCGCTACTTTTCTATAAATGATTTATATTATTGCTCTTATACATAAGGTTGTTGATAAGGTGACTAGTGCGCATGCCTAATTTATGAGACAAATTAAATTCACTTTTGGCATTGTTCACCATACTTTGTAAACAATATTACCTGCTTAGAAGGGTGGAGAAAATATTATTTCCATCCGATCATGTGCCAACGTAGAACACCTGTTAAATCCAGTCAATTCATATGATGATTCCTATGAAAGATTTTTCTTAATAGATTTACCAGATGAGCTTAGATATATCTATCGAGGGTAAATATGAAATTGTGGGGGTGCACTTGAATGTAATTAGATAAACCACTTAACCCATAGAGTATAAGTTTAGTCAATAAGTATTTGATAAATGGGTTGATATATATAAAATTGAAGATTTGCACTAAAGAAACTATATGTTTAATGTTATGGATCAATATGCACATATTTTATGTTGACATGTAGATCTTTGAGACAATGTGTCTGGAATTAAACATATTGCATGTTTTAATGATTAAATTGGTAGCCATGAAATGAATGGTTAGAAAGAATATTGTTAGCAGTTTAAATTCAAAGATGATTGTTGGATCAATGAGATTTTTAGGCTATATTTTATTCCCATTGAAGGCTAGATTTGGATATTTGAGATTAGTATTTATATGAGACTATAAGTTTATATAATGAACTGTGTTGTTTTACCATCAACAAATATCTAATGGCCAAACTTATGCACATATGGAGCTCATTGTTCAATCCATTGATCAAGATACTTGATAATGAACTTAAACATTTCTCCTCCATATTCAGTTGTCAAATATCCATTGATTGTATTGAATTCTAATCACTAATTGATAAAAATTGGCCAACATTTCATGTATTAGGGAACATGTGATAACATAATAATGTTATGATTACATGAAGGTTATACTTTATTTTAATTGTCATATGTTTATGCATGACGGATTACTCTAGCCTCTTTGTATTGCAGATACAATAAGTTGGGCTAGTAAGTTGGTTGAATGGTAAGAGTACATTCAGGGCTAAGAAAGTTAGTTGTATTCAGATCCGGTGATACGACAACTATCATAATAAAAGTGATGCTCAGTATTTATTGCGTGATGAAGTCGTAATTATTGACTCTGTGAGGTTAAAAATGAGTTTGGTACGCTGGCTTGAAGTATGAATAGTCAAAGAGGATGCGGCTGACTGCCGAAGACTTGACTGAGCAAAATGAGGAATCCGCCTAAGTAGAGACTCGTTTCTAAGTAGTTAGTTGGTGAGACAATAGCTTGTCAATATGATGATTCCTAGCTGATCTGAAAGAATGATTAGCCACAATGGGACTAAGACATGACCAAACTCGTATGAAAGATAACAATGGTGAATTTTCCATAATAGGTGAAAGCTTGACGGAGCAAAGAGGGTGGAGGTAAAAGGCCAATGGGTCATAAATTCTCTGACCAAGTGACTATCTAAAAGATTAATCAATAATATATCGAAGGGAATGGGACTGAGCCTAATATATGAGCTACCAGTGTTGGCAACCCAACCTATACAAGTAGAGATCCTATTAGATAGGTTCAATGGGTAAACAACAAGACACGAGGTAGACGATTGCACTGATGTAAATGAGCCTCTTCTATGGTGTACAGTGCAAGCAGCAATGAAGAAGGATGAGTTTTTGAATTCTTAATGAATCCATAGCCATATATTTGGTGGTGTACCCAATCGCTGCGTACACTTGATGGAATTCACCTATATGGGTGTGGAGGTGGAGGCCGCTTCTTATGAGAATCTAGGCGAATTCTCTAGAGCACTCATGAAATCCAGGTAATGGTGTATAACAGAAACGCACCGAAACGCAGAATCACTTGCAGTGGAAAAGTTGTGTGAGTGGCATGTACTTCTGATCTACATAAAAAAGAATCAGGTTCAAGACTATGGTGTCACCTGATTCCTGTAAACCTGCCATGTTTACTCTAATGCCGGTTCAAGTCTATGGTGACACCGGCACCATTGCACAACTCTTCCATCTTAACCCGAAATGTCAAAAAATTTGAAACATGTGGGAGATTGTTATATTTTAAATTATTTTAAAATAATTTAGTGTTTCAAAATATCCGTTGGGACGGACCATGACTGTGGCCATTGGTGCGCATGTGCCCTACGGATGTGTCTTTTCACTGAAAAATTATATCCTTTCAATTTTTGTTTTGAAAAGTTATGTCTTTTGAAGCCTAAGGGTCGTACCACTTCGGTTTAAACCCAATAGTCACAACCCTTTGTGAAAGGGTGTCTTCACAAAGTCTATAAATAGACTTTCTCTCATCTATTTTTAAAAAGTAAGAAAAAGTTTGTTTTATATTAAAAGTACAGTTTAAGTGTTTTCTAGCTCGGGTTAAGACTACAAAGTGGTTCGAGCCCGTGTACAGTGAGTGCACTGCTGGGACTGGGTCATAGTCGTTGTATCCTGGAGGTCGATTGCTCTGGAAACCTATTGCACTTGGGACGCTGTCCAAGGGGAGCAAATTCGATTTCAAGCCAAGTGACTCATCATACGGCTCGACTTCTATAAATTGATAAGTTTTCGCTTTTTCTCAATTTAAATTTATTTTATTTAAATAGTTTTTCAAACTCCATATCCCAACAAATGCGTCATGTCATTAAAGGATTAGAAGTTATCCAGTGGTGCACCATGAACAGTGGTCTAGCCAATTGTACTTGAGACCTCTTCATCATGTAACTCATCAGCGATGCTTCTGGCTCGGCGGAAGAAGAGAAGAAAAGGAAGAGAGAGAGAGAGAGAGAGAGAGAGAGGATCCATACCGGAATATCCTTCTTCATTGCAGCGAGATGAAGAATGGTGTTTCCATTCGCATCCTTTCGATTCACAAACTCGTTTTCATAAGCCACGCCCAGCAAACCTATCATCGTCCTTAGTGCATGAATCTGATTATTATATTTCACACAAAGGTGTAGGACCGTCTCATCTCGATTCGTCATGTCCCGGATCCACTCGGTTCTGGTTCCGTTGAACACCAACAAGACATTGACGTGGCCTTTCATAGCAGCTGCGTGGACAGGAGTCCACCCTTTTGAATCGCGATCATGTGAAACATCAACGATGAACGGTAAGAGCTCTCCTACGATATCATCAGACCCGTTTGCCGATGCCATGCGCAGAGGAGAGAATCCTTGAGAGCTCAATACGTGGGCGAGCTGGGGCTTCCGAGGTAGGATTTGTCTGACAAATTCGACGCTTCGATGTAGAATTGCAAGGTGCAAAGGATTCTGTGAAACAAATTCCGTCAAAAACCTATCAAAAATGAGTTCATTTTCTTGAAGTAAGTTTCGCAGGCAAGTCACGTTCCCCGTCTGTAATGCTCTGTAGATTCTCAAATCCATCGCTCTCTCTCTCTCTCTCTCTCTCTCTCTCTCTCTCTCTCACGTATATTGTCTCCCAGGGTTAATCGGGTTTTTATAGAATATGCGGCGACCAACGTTCGATGATTTGGACGGTGGATTTTTATAAAGCGTCCCCACCCTTAATTTGATACTCCGGCAGAGCGTGATGGTTGATATGCACGCACTCAAGACCTGTTCGTAAGTAGTCTGTGAAGTCAAATTGCGCCGTCCAGATCATGGGGCTTACTTTAAAAAAGTTAATAAACAGAAATCATATTGATCAAATATCTGTGACCGCTGATTCAAGCTAACTTGTTTGTTGAATTCATACAGTTGGATGGTTTCCATTTTCACCTTCCACTGGAAGTCCACCAATCGAATAGCCAGTAGCTACCCAACCAAACTAGTGTAAAATTTAGGTTGTGACCCGCCTAAATTGGACCTCAGAGTTTAGATTATTCGGTTTTAGTAATTTATGTGCTACGTGTCAATTCGTTGTACCTGCGTATCTACCATCATAGGTGCCCGGAGTATAAAAATGTTTTCTTCAACCCTTAGAAAGAAAAAAACGCCATGATCTTCTTCTGCTTTGGGGAAAAAGGGCGGTCCAAAGCCGATCATCTGATGGGTCCCACGTAGATTCTTGGCCAATAGAGCAGGCCACTCTGCCCATTGGGTGGGACGGATACAAAAGAAATTAATGCGGTTGAAAGGAATTGAGCAGTGCTCCATATATATTTAGCGCACACGTGTGGCCTGCCTGAGATTGGATGGGAAGCGGACTGGCAGCTGGTGTACCCTATACCAGCTATATAGCTGCTGTAGATACGCGTCGTGCGAAGAGGAGCACTGACGCTTCTCGACCTCCATGTTGTACGAACGGTTTAAAGGATATCAAAGCTACATGCCTAAAATGATGTATTTATTATATTTACAGTGTCTATCTATTTTTGGAGATCATTTTAGATCATTATACGAAAAATGAATCATATTCAAAGAACATTAAGCCTATTCCACAAATAGCAGGGGAGATAATGATTTTCACCTTTAAAAATTCGTAGGGACCACCTTAAGGATTATCTTCCATCCAAACTGTTCATAAGGTCAAAAAAATCCTTAATGAAGAGGGAAAAAAATCACTTTGATCCAAAACTTCTATGACCCCTAAAAGGGTTAATTCAATGGCGGACGTTTAATCCCCCACTGCTTTTTGCAGTGTGGCCCACTTGATAGTTATATCTGTCTTATTTTTTGTCTCAAGCCTTAAGATCGTGCTCGCCAAATGGATGAACGGTTTGTATATAACACATACCTCGTGATCAGACCCACAGAATTTGCTGACGTTAATACATCAGCTACGTAGCCGTGTGAGGTAGACCAGCCAATCCGCTTCCATTAATGAGGCCGCGTATGCTCTTGGTGGACTCCATCTAATCAATGTGCAAGATTTGGAATGTGCGCAGGCACATGTGCTTCAAAGGTCTCCATACATCTGACGTACGTTAGTAGATAATTAAGAAATGACCTCTGCATGTGCGAGATCAATGGTAACTTGCGGGTGAGTTCCACCAATAACATTCACCGTCCAAGAATAAAGTGGACCTCTTGCGGTGGAAACCAAAACTCACCCATCACATGAACGACAAATGTACAGTGACCAAGAAGCTAGTATTTTAAAAATGATCATTTTTTATTTCTTAGGTTGCTCATTCATGAAAGTATAGAGATTTCTCTCTCATTTAAGTGGACAATCATAACACCAGCCATGAGAGATGGAAAGGTACGGGAGAAACTATATAATTAAAGATGAAAGCATTTGAGAGAATACAGGAGTAGTATCAATAGGTAAGATAAGAAAAAAATAGACTTGGATGATTTGGTCATATACAGTGGAACCAAGATCCGTGTCGGTTAGTTCTGAGTTGTTATAATGTAAAGCCCTGAATTTCGGGGGCCGAGTAGGTACTTGGCTCCCGAATTATCGGGTGCCACTTATGTGCTGCTGGGTTTCGAAATATGCATAATTGGTTTGCTTCATAAGCGCGCAATGAAGAAATTTAAGTGGACTATTGAGTAAGCAGATCAGGCAAAAAGATAATGTAAGTGAACATGAGGGACTGTGTCCCACAAAATTACACATAATCCAGAAATATAAACCATGCCCTGAACCCAATCACTAATCTTAAGGCGGTCTATGGGGACCCGTCGAAAATCTGGAAGTACGACCGCTCCTCCTCGTCCACGCTTGCTCCATCAAGTGCATCGAACTCTGTAATCCCCGCATCTAAGACAGGTTCCGGCTGGTGTTTTAAAACACAGTCCAAAAGTGGGAATGAGTGATCAACTCAGTGGATACCATTAACAATAAGTTATGCATATTATCAAATACATATACGAAGTTAGTGAAAAACAATCATTCGTAGAATCCTAACTACTCTTATTAATGCATATGCATGGTTTCATGATATGATGCATGCCCTTACTTCCAACACTTCCTTGAGCGACATCGTCTAACGATCACAATGCCAAATACTCCCTCAATGCGACTTCGACTACCGACTTGCCAACCTAACTAATGCAATGTGATAGTGAGATGTTATCTGCGTTGATTAATTACGTTCATTCATCCAATAGTTTGGGAAAACTGGAACACCCTGACCGATCAATGCCCTATTCCGATCGGGCGGCCATGACAATCTTACTCTTGCAATCTTTGGCCCGTTTGGGTTCTTCACTTCCAATAATAAAGAAAACATACGAGGGCAATTGTGAGGAAGAGTCCTTACTCGCGGTTACTAAAGGGAGGCTCATCACCCCAACGTAGGCCGACAGCTAAGACATAGTGTCTCATACAACCATGCCCAGATCTCAAGACTTGTGAGCCGCAACCAGCGGGTTATCAGTGGGCGCAAATGGACGCAGAGTGTTTCAGGTTCAAAAGCAGGCATGTGCATACATGGTTAACGAACATGGACGGCCAGCTGGTGAGCAATTTGTCCCCTCTAGACGAACTACAAGTTGTACGGCACTAGGAGCAGCGTCCCATGTAGTCCGACTACTTCCGACTATCCATAATTCAACTAATCGGGTCAAATTTTCCCATGGGCGGCCCTACCAGAGGGGCTGCCCATGTGGGTTCTGAAATTACTGGCCGATCCGGAAAGAGAATAGTGTATAAATGAAACATATTAAAGTAGATGTCGATCTACTCGTAGTTATGAAAGATTTAGACGTATATGGCAGTAAACTGTAGACATTGTCACCATGATTCATCTAGGATTCTTATGTACAAGGAAGAATTTAAATAAGTAGGTAAACAAGCTCAATTTTAAGAAACAATCATGCATAGAATGAAAATCAGTAATTAACCATGTGCATATGGGGCATGCAATGAAATTTTTCTATCAATTTCAGAATTTAGGGAATGTATCCTAATTTTATGTTCATGAATAATAGGAATTAAGGCAATGCAAGGATCTTGGGCGATCGAGAGCCCAAGTTTTCTCCCAAATCGAAAAACATTCGAAACAACACTCCAATTTCACAATTAACATACATGCAACTTACATGCAAGCAAATTCTACACCCATAATCACTAATTTTGGCTTAGATTTGACAAACGGCCACCTATAGCTAATGGTCCACACTACGGGTTTCTGAGGGCTCGCGAAGTGCCTCTTAGGGTGCCAAACTTGTGGGTTGACACGTCGGAGCCTATGTCACATGGATCTGCAAGTTAGGATACATGAATGTGGCTCAATATACTGAAATATGGGAGATAATAGGGTGGGTGCCTTTCGATTGGCAGCAAATTGCCTCTTGTGGCAACGAAGTTCACGGTTTCCAGCGTGAGGACGTAGTAGGAGAGTGTTTTGAACTTATATAGTCTGAATTTTAGCTCAAATGGCCCTAAGATGGCTAGTCTTGTTGCATATGACCTTATGGGGTTCATTTATGGTCCTTGGGGCTATTCCAATGGCCCTCTGGCCCATTTGTGGTATGAAATAGGTGTCTCATAGTCAGATGAAGGGTTGTCCCAAGTTTGGTGGCAAACAGATTAATCAATTGGTTGCAAGGGCCCAATTTGCGATCAACGGCTACTAATGATAGATCGGGCCCACAATTATACGGATATGAGCAGAGAAATATCCCTGATTCATGGGTTGAGTTTGATTACAATTCAACGCTTGGAAAGTCACAACTTTGCCATTTTAGTTGTGGGACCAGCTCACTTAAGTTTCAAATTTCAAGTCCTGGATAGTCGTGCCTTTCAAGCTTTATCTTCACGGTCCAAGTTATGCGGTTCGGGGCATTGTTTGGGCCCACCATCCGCGATGGACGTCAAACCTTGTAAGATAGACACTATTATATAATTTCAGAACTAGTGGCCCACTAACGAGTGGTTTATAGCTTGTTTGGATAATCGGGGTATTTTTGGAATGAATTGGGCAGGGAGATTTCTTGGGCGCGGTTGTTAGGGTCTGGATTAACTAAGTTCACAGTGTGGCCTATTCAAAATTAATGAAAATGGTGATTCGGTCATAATCACTCTAAATCGTTGGTTCTTAGGCTAAACGAGTAAATATGTTGACTTGGTCCGTTAGTTAAGATCCGGGCCATAGCTGGCTCGGCTTTAGGTAGATCTTTAATTTAGTTATGGTTGTCTTGATTAGTCAGTGATAGGTCGGTTGGATTGGGGCCCTAAATGAACAATGCATAAGGAAAAACTCGATGTTTAAGTGATTGGTCGAATTCATTGGTTTTCTATGGTTGATCAATCTCATTTGTACGGTTCTTTATTGGTACCAGCCACATATAGGCTCACTTCGAGCGTCAAGGGTTAGTAAGTGACAACGCGGGCTAGTTATAAAAAAAATAAGAATTTTTGAAAATCCAAAATAGCAAAAATCCAGGATGTTACATATAACTTGAAAGCCCCACATGCAGGCAACATCTCCTTCAACACCACGGTCGATGATCTCCTCCAAATCTTCAGAAAATACGGGAAGCTCATGTACGTATTCATCCCCTAGAATCCCGCCCAAAAGAGGTCTCGAGGGTTCGCATTCATCTGATTTCTCTGCACTGTCGACGAGAATGCAGCGTTGGGTGTGCTTAACGACAAGATGGTGGACAGTCGGATGTTGTCCATCTCTTGGGCTAAACTAGAAATGACACCCTCCTTTGATCAACTCCCCGGGGAGAAAAACTTCCCCAAACCCTCTAGACCCAAGCCACAACTCATCTGACAAGGAGGGGAGGTTCTTCGATGTCAGGAGAAACGCCGAGTGCAGAGGCCAGCCTCACTGTTAGAGCGGATTGCAGAGAGGTGGTAAAGAAGCAACGAGATTCAAACCTGGCTTTGGTGGCCCACGCCAAGGGCATAAACACCCCCCCTCATTCGTCTAATCTGGGGCATCAAGGAGTCCAGGTACACTTCCTCGACCATTGACATTACTCGTTTAGCCTCGGATCGCTTCCTCCTTGTCTTCAAGACAAGGATGGAGCTGATCTCTTTCGACTCCAATGTATCTCTTCATAACAGGATGGGAATATCTAAAGTGGAGGCCAGTAGCCCTGGATACGCCATTGACAAGGGCTTTGGATTTGATTTTATGGCATACTGCCACATGCCTGGTTTGAATTTTTCTTCACTGCGCTAGGCAATACTTTTGGCAAGGTGGTGGAGGTCAATAGGCGTTCGATTCTTGGTTTGGTCAAAGTTGCGGTAAGAGTCAAGGTAGTCATCTAGCCGAGTGTGGACACTCAAAAAGCAGGGGGCTATTCACAATGTGGCCATCTCTGGAACTTCCAAATTTGATAGGTGGAGCAGCTGAGCATCACCTATATGTCGAGCGTGTGGGCAGGGAAACCACAAGACAATGGATGAAAAAGCTTTCTACCACCCTAAGATTCCACCTAAGCATTCGGAGAGACGCCCAGACCCCCCTGCCATCTCCATCCTAAGGTACTTGTAGAAATGCCACCCCAAGACAACAACTAGATCTGATCTGCTCCATTCGAGCTCTCGATGTTTGTCGAAATGCTCCTTCTACATCCAAACCTAGAGTTAAGGGACAAGTCATTCCAGCTATCAACCAGCGCTCAGATGTAAGCTCTAGTCCGCTACCTCCAGCCAACGGCGAGCATCCTGCTTCCCCTATCTGTCTTCTCGAGTGTGATGCTCCCATTCCAGCGGTGGGAGAACCACAGCCCCATCAACAACTTATATCCCAAGAGATAGCACCTACTCTCCCAGTCACTCAGTATGTGGAACTTAGGCGCCAAAGCCTCCTCGCTAAATCACCAAAGTTGGCTCGCAAGGCTCTCTTGGAGGGCCACAGTCCACTTAAGATAGGAAAGAGGATTGGAGAAGATATGGAAATCGAGCTTGCTCTAGCATGGAATTCCTAGCTAGTCATGGTAGATAACAGAAGAGGGTTTCTCCATGGCGGTCACCCTGAAATAGGCCTCTCACCATATTTCCAACCCTCCTCACCTCTCCGGGAGTGGAGGAGCCCAAGTCCTTCTAGGTCACCAAAGCAGCATTTCCGCTCTTGCTCTGTCAACTCATAGGGGAACACTCCTAGAAGAATCCATCCAATGTCTCCCATTCCAAACCAGCTCGAAGAATCTCCTAAAAGAATCTCACTCCATCAATGATAGTCTCCTGGCGGCTATCCCGTCTCTTTTGACTGCTGATGACAATGCTTTCTTGATGAACCTCCCTTCTATGGATGAGGTTAAAGCTGCGACCATGGCCATCCCGACCAATGGGGCCCCGGGCCCAGACGGCCTTTCTGGTGTTTTTTTTGCGAGATGTTGGGAAATTGTTGGCCCTGATTTGCACTCGGCTGTCACCCATTTCTTTCAAGGGGGAAATCTTCCACGCGCCTTCACCTCAACCTTCATCTGCATGATCCCAAAAGTGGCAGGCCCCAAACGCTTCTCTGACTTTAGATCGATTAGCTTGTGCAACTTTGTCTATAAAATCTTTACAAAGGTCATAGCGTCAAGACTTGCAACCATCCTACCGAAATTAATCTCTCTTGAAGAAGGGGCTTTCGTTAAAGGAAGGTCGATTGCTGAAAGCATCGCTTTGGGTCAAGAAATTGATCGAGACATCGGTCGTAAAATTCGTGGGGGTAACATCATCCTTAAGCTTGACATGGAAAAGGCCTACGACCATCTTGAATGGGATTTCCTCAAATTAGTTCTTAGATATTAATGGTGGAGAAATGTTGGAACAATGTATGGTTCTCGGTGTTGATCAACGGGGAAAGTGTTGGTTTCTTCAAGTCTTACAGAGGTCTTTGCCAGGGTGACCCGCTCTCCCCCAGCCTCTTCATTCTTGCGGTGAAGGTCCTAGGTAGGGTTTCTCTCACCTGATTTCGAGCAGCATGTGCTCTCCATGCAAGCTAAAGCGGGGCTGTAAGCAAATCTCACATTTACTCTATGCAGACGATACGATTCTATTCCTCAACGGTAGTAAATCATCCATCTTGGCCACAGCCAGATTCCTGTCCTCATATCATTCCTGCTCAGGCTAAAAGATAAATCTCTTGAAGAGTTTCTTCTACCATACCCCCTCTCTCCCTTCGAATAGGCAAAGACCGATTGGTAGGATCCTCAGCATGAATGACTCGTCAGCCCCTTTCACCTACCTCGGAGTCCCCTTATCAATTGATAGAAATCGAAGCTCCATTTTTTGCCCATTGATAGATAAGACTGAAACAAGAATATGTGGCTGGAAGGCACGCTATCTGTCTTAGGCTGGTAGATGTACACTCATAAATCACGTTCTTGGGAGTATCCCAATTCATTCCATTGCAGCTGCTCATATCCCTTCTCAAATTCTATCCAATTTGGAAGCAAAGATGGCCAATTTCTTCTTGGGCTGGCGGGAAGGAAAAAAGAAGCTCCATTGAATTAATTGAAAAAGTATTACTCTTCCTAAAGAGGAGGGTGGCTTAGAAATCCGCAGGCTAAAGGATGTCCTGCATGCCCTGCGTATCAAATTGGCATGGTCGTTGCTTTCCAGAAACTCCTCAAGTATCTAGGCTGATTTTGTTACCTCAAAATATGGCCAGCCCCTGCAGTTTGACTCTGCTCCCACCCCTCATCAGGTTTCCTCCCCGTTGTGGAGACAGGTTGTTAAAATGTCTCAACTTGCAGAATCTGCCTCTCAATGGCACATTGGTCAAGGGGAGGTAAATTTCTGGACTTGTAATTAGTCTGGCCTTGGCGCTCTGGCGAATCTCGCCCTTCAGCCCATCCTTGCAGATTTCTTTCATCTCTTTGTTAAAGAGGTCCTTATTCCTGACCCCCCGCCAAGGCATATTTCCACTCTTCTTCCAGAGGAGACTGTTCACCACATTACTGCGGGGGGTTTTTGCATTTCCTCTGCCCCTGATGAGCGCTTCTGGCCTCATGACTGTTCGGGAGCATTTACTGTTAACTCTACCTAGAATCTCTGCAGAACCAGAAACAAGATGATGGTATCGTCCAACAGGATCTGGAACCCCCTTCTTCCTCTTAAAATTTCGATGTTCATTTGGCGTTTGATCCAAGGAG
Organism: Magnolia officinalis; assembly: GCA_021015155.1. Lineage (NCBI taxonomy): Eukaryota > Viridiplantae > Streptophyta > Magnoliopsida > Magnoliales > Magnoliaceae > Magnolia > Magnolia officinalis. The sequence continues at coordinate 9,262,349 of JAJHSJ010000002.1, read as the reverse complement.
TGATCCCTACTGATGATAGAATTCAGAGAAGAGGAGTCTCTCTTGCGTCAACGTGTAACTACTGCTGTCTCCTCCGCTCTCCTGCAACCCCTTAGCTAGAAACCATCAGCCACCTGTTTATCAACGGTCTCCTTGCTGCCAGAGTTTGGTATTTCTTTAACTGTGCCTTCCATTTCCACCTACCCCACCAGGTATCGGTCTAGGAGAGATTATCCTCTTAGTGGGGCATTCTGCGCTCTGGAAGGAACCTGTCCTGGATCCAATGTGTCATCCCGTCTCATCCTTTGGGAACTATGGAAGGAAAGAAACATGGCTCGTTTTGATGATGTCCGCCCAAACGTGGTTAACTTTCTCAACCGCATCAAACGATGGCTAATAAGGATTAGCTCTGGCTGCCCCGACGCCAGACCCTTAAGCAGATCGGATCTCTCTTCGCTCCATCTGCTCGACATTCATCATCGCACCCCCACCCCTAAATCGTTTCAGGTTGTTAATTGGTTCTGACCGCATCAAGGCTGGATAAAAGTGAACATAGACGGAGCAGCTATGAGAAATCCTGGTAAATCAGGTGGAGGAGGAATTGGCAGGGACTCTTCTGGCGTCTTTCTTTTTGCTTTCTCCCATGGTTATGGGATTGACACTAATAATAGAGCAAAACTTTGGGCCCTCCACGACGCAATGACTACTTGTATTAACCGGGGTTATCATCGGGTTGTTTTGGAATCTGATTCCAAATGTGTGGTTGACGCTTTCATTGGTAAATCCTCCCCGGCTTGGATATGGAAATATTGGTGGACGTGGATCAAAATTCTAAAGACTAGGGCCACCTTTGTCATCTTTCATATCCCGAGGGAAGCTAATGGGCCTGCTGATGCGTTGGCTAAAGAAGCCGCATCGTCCCAACATCACAGGTCATACCTTACCTTCTCCGACCTCCCTCGCAGCGTCAGAGGTCCCTATAACATGGATGTGCTCGGTCTTGGGTCAATGAGAGAGATCTAATGTTCATCCAGATATGTCATCTCCTGTCTGCTATGTTTTTCTTCCTTTTGTTGGGGGTGTCTTTTGTAAAGCTTGAGCTTATGGGATAGGTGGGTCCTGCCCCCTTTTTTGTTAGGTCCCACCCAAAATGGCTATACAATTTTTGCTGATCAATGATATTTGTGGCTTGAGCCCACTTTCTTAAAATTTAAAATAATAATAAATAAATAAACCAGCTCGATGAGATTTGTATGGCTCCCCAACAGAACAATGTCTCTCATGTCCCAACCTCACCTTTAGGGTCTCAGCCTGATACCTCCTTCTCAGATGGAAATCACGTTGGCCCATTAAACGATATGGAGGGTCTGTTAGCTGCTTCCCAGAACCAAAGAGAGGACCTCTTAGGTTCTTTGCCTCCTGTTAAATCAGCCTTTGCTATGCAGAACGAAAATTGTGCCAAGCAACACACTTATATCAGGAGGAAATTTAATAGAGAGAACTTTGTACTGGATCAGGGACAGGGCCAAAAGGGTAGCTTGGTGTCATTCGGGGAAATAGAGGAAGACTGCATTGAGAGGCTTATAAGAACTAAACGTCGAGGCAAGACAGCAGTTCAGTTTATTCATGGATAATATCCTCATATGGAATGCGCGTGGGGTGGGAAACACATCCACTATAAGGACCCTCAAGAGGCTCATCAGATGATTTCGTCCTTCTATTGTTTTCATTTTAGAGCCAATGCTTCGGGATGAGAAGTGTGTCCGAATAGGACTAAAATTAGGATTCCATTCCTCATGCTCCAATGCGGCCCAAGGAGGAAAATCGTGGATTTTCTCCTCTTCCTCTCTCTCCACTGGGGTCCTTGCGGCCTCCAACCAAATGTTGACCATTGAGGTGGGAACTCAAATAAACCCAAACAGAGTTTTGGCCTCTGTTGTATATGCCAAGTGCTTGAGAACTTTGAGAAGACAACTATGGGAGGAGTTGGCTCGACTAGGGACGAATTGTGAGACTCTGTGGATTATGTGTGCTGATTTTAATGGGATCCTCTCTTCTTCGGAGAGGAGAGGATCCACCATCGTCTTCAATACTCATAGTGCCGCTGAATTTGCATGTCTCAACAATGCAAGGCTAATCGATACCCATTTTAGTGGCAGTAGCTTCACGTGGTGCAATAAACAGGCGGGCCAAGCTCGAGTTTGGGCAAGACTAAATAGAGCATGCTGCAACAATCGATGGCTCCAAGCTTTCTCGTCCTTTCAGGTGAAGCATCTTCCCAGGTTAAACTCAAATCATGCCCCTTTACTGTTATCCTTCCCCCCGCGTCAATCAACAGCTCTAAGGCCATTCAGATTTCAGCATATGTGGATCCTGCATGAAACCTTCCAAGGCCTAGTCAGGACGGCCTGGGGCTCAGATATGGAAGGGGATCCGATCTTGACTCTCCTCAAGAAACTGAAGAACGTCAAGTTGGCGCTAAGGGGTTAGAACAAGGAGATCTTCGGATTTTTACAAACTTGAAGACAGTATAAAACAATCTTCATATAGCAAAAAATGTTACCCAAGGCTCCTCAGATCCTCAACTGCAGCAGTCCTTAAAGAAGGCAACAGATAGGATCTCGCACCGCAAACTATGCGATGAGGTCTTTTGGAAACAGAAGTCAAGGATCCAATGTCTACAAGAGAAGATCGGAATACCAAATTCTTATACGCCTCTGCTACAGAGAGAACAAGAAGATCAACAATTCAAGAGATAAAGCTGGGTGGGGGAACAGTGGCATTGGACATCGAATCGATCAAGCACTCGGCCATAAAGTTTTATGGAAGCCTCCTACAGGTAGAGTTGACTGCCATAGGGAAGAATTCCTGGATGTGATTCCCCAGAGTATATCAGAAGGCAATAATCATGCTAGAGCCGTCGCTAGAAGAGGTCCACACAACAGTTATCGCTATCCCCCCTGATGGAGCGTCGAGCCCCGACGACTTCTCAGGGGCATTTTTCCAAGCATGTTAGGACACAGTTGGGCCCAGATATGCTAAAGACAATTCGTTCCTTGCTCAGAGGAGGATCCCTCCCCAGGGCCTTCACCGTGACCCTCATTAATTGCCTTATACCAAAGATAAACTCCCTAGAAAAATTTTCTGACTTTAGGCCCATTAGCTTATACAATTGTGTTTATAAAAAAAATTTTAAAAATTATTGCTGACAGATTAAGTGGAATTCTTCCTAGAACCATCTCCGTCGAACAAGGAGCTTTCGTTCAGGAGAGATCTATAGTTGAAAGTTGCGCGCTAGTGTTAGAGATGTTCAGATATATAGACCGCAAAGTCAGAGGGGGCAACATCCTGCTCAAGCTAGACATGGAGAAAGCCTACGATAGGCTACATTGGGACTTTCTGAAAAAGAGTGATTGTCAGGTTTAGGTTCAGTAGGAACCGGATTGATATGGTGAAAAAGTGTTGGTCCAACTCTTAGTTCTTGATCCTAATTAACGGAGAGAAGCATGTGGCTTCTTCTAATCATCAAGAGAGCTTCGTCAGGGTGACCCAATCTCCTCGACGCTTTTCATCTTGGCAGCAGAAGTTCTAAGTAGATGTTTTAAGCAACTAGAGGAGAGAGGCTTCTGTCAACCCTTAATGACTCGCTGAAGCTGCCCGGTGGTCTCGCATCTCCTCTTCGTTGATGACACGATCCTCTTTGCGAACGGTAGTTGTACATCCCTGAAGAAGATTATCAACTTATGTCAGGACAGAAAATCAATACCCAAAAGAGCTTCTTTATTCTCTCGGCTGGGCATTCTGAAGTGTGCGTCAGATCGACTGAGAGGATTTTAAGCTTCAATAGAGGTGCCTCTCCTTTCACCTACATGGGGATCCCCATCTTCCAAGGGAGGCCGAAGAAGGGGTATTTTCAAACTTTAATGGAGAAAATCCGCATGAGAATCTCCGGCTGGAAATGCTTAATCTTAACCTAGGCGGGTAGGCTGATCCTGATCAAACATGTGCTATCCAATGTTCCCGTCTACATGCTTGCAACAACGGAAGTTCCCTCCAGCCTCTTCGGCCGATCTTGAATCAGCTTTTGCAAATCTTTTCTGGGGGTGGGATGGGAACATAAAGTGTTGTCATTGGCTGCGCTGGAAGAAGATTTCTCTCCCAAGATCTGTGTGTGGTTTAGGGCTTAGAAGCCTCAACTTAGCGATGAAGGCCTTCCACATGAATATCACATGGACTGTCTGCTACAGGGGAGAATTCAGCTACTGGAGCGAATTCATGAAAGTGAAGTATGCTTCAGATTTTCATTCAGTGGGAGGAGACAGCATGACCTCTTTTGCCTTGCCAATCTAGAAGCAGATATGCAAACTGTGCCCCGATGTTGCTGCCTGCACGCGCTGGCTAATCGGCTGAGGGGATTGTAACTTTTGGAATGAAGACTGGACCGGTCTGGGCCCTTCAACACTTGAAAACTGTTACCCTACCCTTCCCTTCAACCAGCTAAGGTCGGCAACATGATTGGACCTACTAGCTGATCTTCACTGTCCCAAGTGAGCCATCTCCTCCCATAGGTAGTTCTTGACCATATCTCATATGAGGAAATATGCACCGCTGCCTCTACCGATAAATGTATCTGGTTGGGCTCCATGTTGATCGAACTCACTACTGGTCTGGCTCGGAATAGCATCAGACCTCCTGGCAATAGGAAACCTTGGTCAAAGTGGATGTAATACCTTAAGCTCCCTCACAAACTCCCGTTGTTTGCTTGGAAAATCATTCACAAATTGATCCTGGTGGATGTTAGAATTCAGAGGAAAGAAGTCAGCATCACTTCGATGTGCGCCTGCTGCGCTAGCTCCAATCTCCATGCCTCAAATTGAAACCATCGACCACATTTTCTCCTTGGTTGTCACGGATCATCAGGTTTGGGCGTATTTTGGAAGGCTCTTCAACATCCAGGGGCATTCCCCCTCTTCGGCAGTCGGTAGGGCCAAGTCATAATGGGCTACCCCTTCATCTACGAGTACACTCTTCCTCATGAGGGGCCTCATTCCCGCCTTCTTATTCTGGGAGTCGTGGAAGGCCAGGAACACCGTCCAATTCAATGGTTCCGAGATTAGCATTGCCGAGGTAATCTCAAACATTATCCATTAGATCAGCCTAATCGGCCCCCTTTTACTGCTACCCAAGTCCCCGAACCTGTCCACAACGTTAACTCTTAATGCCTTGGGGACGATAGACCGGCGCCCATCATGGCTAGGTTTCAAGTTGTCAGGTGGGTTAAACCCCACCATGGATGGATCAAAACTAATGTAGATGGATTAGCGTTGGGCAACCCGGACCCCTCAGGAGGTGGTGGGGTTGGAAGGAATTCTTCAGGTGATTTCCTCTTTGCTTTTTCCTCTGGATATGGGTTCGGATCCAATACAAGGGCAGAGATCTAAGCAACTCTTGATGGCCTTAATGAGTGTGCAAGGCTTGGATTCACAAAGGTAGAGGTGGCGAACGATTCAAAATCAGTGGTCTCAACCCTCTTAAAACAATCTCTGCACTGTGGTCCATGTGGTACTAGACGACTAGGATATGCCCTCTCATGCGCAATATGGAAGTTCGCATCACCCACACCCATAGGGAGGCTAATTCGGTTGCAAATGTCCTGGCTCGGTTGGGGAGTGATGGCCAAGTGAACTAGCTCTTCCGATCGATGGGAGAACTTCCCCCTTCCATTTGTGGTCTGTTATTCCTAGACAAAGTGGGCCTAAGCAACCTGCGGGAAGCATAATTTCCCCTTTTCCACCTTTTTATCTTTCTTTAACTGTTTTATGATAGGTGGGCCCACATCCTTTTGTCAATGGACCTGCTCAAAATTAGCTGGTGTAAAGTCTTGAGTTTTCCTTCTTAATGATAAGCTGATTTAATAATAATAATAATAACTTGAAGGCCCTAAAATGATAATAGAAAGGCTAGAAGGATTAGTGTGGTGGTAAGAAAAGACTTGATGACCAATTAATTATCTAGCTAAAGGTATGACCCTCGGTTGAACAAGATTCATGTAGCTAACCTAATTAATTAGAATAAGGTCTAAATGAGGATGATGATGATGATGACGATTAATTCAACTGAGATAAAAGGTAAGAAATTAATGTTGTTTTCTGGTATTCATACTAAGGATGAAGTCCTCAAGTTGATGTTATATTTCTTTGAAATCTAAGTTAGAATCTAATTTAACTATAATTTAGAGCCTGTTTTTTTTTTTTTTTCAATTACAATTCCAGGCAGGCACCACAAAGGACAGCGCCACACCTATCATTTAAGAATAAAAACCATAAAATTGTTTGTTATAAACAGACAAAAAAACAAAGCTGACTGTAATCCTAACAAAACCTGGAAATAGGATGCAAAAGCCCGCTCACCACCCCTAGACCAATAGCCTAAAAAATTTTAAAAAATCAAAACATTTTTTTTAAAAAAAATCAGCAAACCTAACTCCTCCTGCTACCACATCCAAAAACCAAACAACCAGCAGCAACCACCTGATATGAAGGTTGGAAAGAGAAAAAACAGATGGTTGACCCATCCACCAAGCCCAAACATATAACTCTGGCAAACAACAAAAACCATCGAAACTAGCTAGCCCTGACAACATGCCGGCAACACAGAAACAAAAAAGGCCAGAGCAGACCCCCTGTCCAAGAAAGAGAGAAATCCCACATAACCTGCACTTTCGCAATGCCTACAGGAAACTACAAGCAACACATTTGGAATCCTGCCATTTTCTCACCTCTTCTCAACAGCAACCAAACAACATAGCAAATCATCTTCTTCCAACCTTCATCAGATCTCAAACCTACTAGCAGCCAATGATGACTGCAAAGAATAAAAAACTGGAAGACACTTCTTACATCACCTGCCAAGAGCGGAACCTCCGCTCCTCACAAGGGCAAGATAGGAAACCACAAAAACTTATGGACCAGAAAGCCATCAACCACTAGGCCCGCAGCCTGACTTGAACTGTAAAGCTCCCCAACCAAAGCACCTAAAGCAGCATGTAACATCCCGAAAAATCGAGGGTCGAGTAGTAACTCAACTCTCGAGTTCCAGAACATCACTTATGCAACATAGATAATGATGATTAAATGTTGTCTGTGTTAGTACAATAAACATGAGTGAGATTCTACCAAAACAGTAATTCATACTCCAGATCCATGTATAAAACGTAAGCGGAAGACTGAAAGGTGTATATAGATATATATAAAACAAAACATTCTCGATCTCCAGAGTATGAATACTAACTGAGTCACTGTATATATACATGTTGGTTCTGAATCAAAATGTCAAAATAGTACAACTGAAATTATCAACCCTGTAGCCCCGTATCACTGGACAGCCTATGCGAAGCCTCCAACGAACTGCATGTAGGAGAACTCCTCCTGCTCGTCATAGAAGTTGGGCTCAGTCTCCTGTGCTCCAGTGATACCTGCATCTGATACAGGGTCTGGTGGGTGTTTTAAAACACCGTCCCGTAATGTTGGAATGAGTGGCCAACTCAGTGGAACAATAAAGCATAGGTTAACATGTTATCAATTCAGTCAAGCAGTAATGATAAAGCAGTACAATTAAACAATTCTAACTACTCTTATTTAATGCAAGTATGAAATGACATGATGTATGCCCTTGCCAAACCACCCTCATGCGACACCATCTTATGTTCGCGGCATGCGTTCATCCCTCAGTGCTCTACATCTTCCAGGCACATGCAATGCTATGATGAGCATGATTACTGAGTTATTATTAGTCTATTTCAAACAGCCGGATTGGGAAACTAAGGTACCTCCCATGTATCATTCCCAAACATGATCCATTCTAGGGTCGTCACTTCTAGATAATCTCATACGATATTATGGTTTGAGAGGCATCACGAAGGCATCACAAAGGACTCGTCACCAATTAGCATGGATACAGATCTCACCGTATGTGGCTCAATTGCTGGCCGTCAGCTCGAATATAGGTCTCACCGTACTCGGCTCAATCGCTGGCCGTCAGCTCGAATACAGGTCTCACCGTACTCGGCTCAACTCATACTCTAGTTACTACGAAGGGCTCATCGCCAATCACAGATTTTAAAGTATGCTCGAGGTCACTCCACTAACGTCCTACCAACTAGCAGTCTATTTTCGAAGCCCGACCAGTCCACTTATTGACAATGGGACTCGAATGCAACTCGACTGAGGACCACAGCCAGGCTACGCCAGTGTAGGCCGACAGCTCGAATATAGTGTCCCATACCACCATAATCGGCTCACGAGTCTGGTTGCTCACTGGTCACTACGGGGAGGCACGTGGCCCCAACGTAGGCCGACAGCTCGACCACGGTGTCTCATACCACCATGCCCGGCTCATGAGTCTTAGTGGATCGAGGTACCATGGTTAGAGGGAATTTCACTGGTAAGTTTGGTACCCTAGGTTCAAGCAGAGGCGTCCAAACATGGTGAACATACATTAGACATATCGGGTTACTTGACGAGTCTGACTAGCTTGAACGCACGATCAACTGAACGACATGAAGTGCATAAGCACTTCGCGTGGCCTAACCACTGTCGTTAACTGAAGTACGACTCGGGTTCATCAAACACATCCGACGTGGCGAAATGAATCTCAACCACGATCTCAAGTCTGGTACCGATTGTCTGGACTATAAACATAGTCCCAAACTCAATCAATCCTTATTTAGAACATGTAGAGTAATGTATTAATAAACAGAGTAATTCAAGCAAGTTAACAAGCATGTTATAAAGCATGTTATAAAGCACCATATAAACAGAAAATACAAACACATTATCTCATAAGTAAGTGATTAAACTAAACAACCAACATGAAGAAAATCATATACGTCTTTAAGGTAATTGAGAATCTCATCTCAACACCTACCTAAGGCACTATCATCCAAGCACTTACTCTCACAAGCATTTTCACAAACACTTAGAATACACTATTTCAACATACATAGTGTATGTTAGCAAACCATATATTAGGGCGAGTCCTTTCGCCAAACAAGTAATTTACGCATATATATTATGTTCATACAGCAAATAATCATGGCAAACACATCTCCAAAATTTATACGTATACCGTACTTTCTAGAATACACTATTTCAACATACATAGTGTATATTAGCAAAACATGTATTAGGGCGAGTCCTTTCGCCAAACAAGTATTTTATCCATATATAATATATTCATACAACAATTAATCATGTCAAACACATTTCCAAAATTTATACGTATACGGTACTTTCTACAAATACCTAGAGTATGTGAAATTCCATATTCTTCATCTCTAATCGAAACGGAAAACAGACAGCACTTTGTACATGTGCAATTGCATGCAGATCATAAATCTATCACTATTTGACATTGAAAGCGTTGAAAACCGTAACCTATACACCTAAAGTCCTCACGTTTTGTCGTAGAATCGTAACAAAGTCGATAGGTTTGCTAAGCTTTCGTATTTGACAGATTGGTAACCTATAGGATGCTTTAGATTAGTTATTTCATAACCTACAACTATCGAAACTCCAAAACAAATTAGGGTTAGGGTTTCTTACCTAGAAACGGAGCTGGAATCGCTCTCGTGGAGCGGCAGGGAAGCATGGCAGGGAGATTCTCCCACATCTCCCACACTTTCTCTCTCTTTTCTCTCTTCTCTCTCTAGGGTTTCTCTCAAATTCGTATGGCTGCAATGAGAGAGGGTTTAAGGTCCTTATATAGCCTAAAAACTCACCGAAATAGACTCCAGGTCAAAGTATACTTAGGTTATAACCAAAGCGGGTCAGTTTCAGCTCAACGGGGGACTTCTGGTGGGCCTCCTTGAGCCAAAGGTCGGACTTAAGTTCACCAACCTTGGATCTAGGTGGAGTTAAGTTTTCATTTCAGTGGGATTCCCAGATCATGCGTGGCGGACCAGTTTCAGTTCAATGGTCAGCGGATCTCGATCGGAGATTCCGAGTACATGGATATGTGTATAAAATTTCTCCTTATCCAAGGGTGTAATTTGGTCTGATTCTGACGGTCTGGTTGCTTAAAACTGATCTGCAAGCGAGAGGTGCCAGATTAGTATTTGAGAATTTATTTGTAAAGAAAATCAAGTGCTTTCACACTCCTCGCTCTGAACTCAAGCGAATTACACTGGGACACTATCTGGATTTGATTTCTGAGATGGTTGTCAAGCCCAACAAAGCGATCCTAATTCCTTAACTTCGTGTTAATCAGACTTCCGACGTGCGGTCCAGATCTGATACGGTGTTTCGTGATGCTCCCGAGAGCAGCCGGGTAATGAGATTGATCTTATATTTTAGGGTAATGTAGGGTCAACGGTTCCACAAGTTTTAATTGGGTCTTGTCGATCGTATTTAAAGTGATTGGTACTAATTTCACGGGTACTCTAGTTTCACACTAGCTAATTCTCGCCTAATTTCTAAAGGATTTAGTCCTGAGTAATTTCCGTCTGAGGTGGTACCTGGGCCTTTATAGTTTGTATATAAAGTGATCCAAGTTATACTACTTAGCTAGTTTAAGATAGCGTCTAGGGTGAAAGTACTTAGAAAAATTAAAAGAACAAGGTGGTGATAGGTGGGATTTGTGAAGGAAATGGGTTAAGGAGCGATTTTAGACTGTGGGATTCAGTTCTGACAAGTTAATAAGGTGTTAGGAGCGACCCATTGCCTAAGGACGTCTAATCCCAGGTTGGCAAAAATCCGGGATGTGACACAGCAGCAGGACATCTAATTCAAACTCAAACTCAAAATACTATAGAGAGTCAGCCTACTCCGTTCTTAAATTTTTCCTCCTTATCAGACCCACACCAGCATTGTCTAGCACTTAAGAACCCCTGATGACTTTTGGAAGGAGACCATGTTTTTTTTAATACTTGATAACCCTGACAGCTCTCCTACTGTTCGGGTCCTTCCACAAATCGTGGAGCACGTTCCCGTGCGGCCAAAGTTGTAATTAGAATCACTATTGGAGGGGATTGAGCTTTCTTTTTTCCTTTCGCCATTATAGGTTATCTAGAGTGTTTTTGGTAGAGCAGGAATGGCTCAAGATGTCATTTTTCCACAGATGGCGCCAAACTGTTGATGCAGTTTTCTGGTAGATCCAATTTGTGAGACTTCCCTGAACCTATAGATATAATAAAGAGGGACAAAGGAGGCCCTAGTTAATGCAAGGGACTCTCCGATGTTTAAGTCAGGATCGAGGACTTTGAGAAAGGAGTAAAATCTTCCAGAAAAATATATTAGTCGAATATTGTGAACGTACCTTGAAATGGTGGAAGACACCTCTATTTACAAGAGACCCAAAATACCATTTCCGGTTAGATTCTTCCCTGATTTCCTGGCTGTAATCCAGGATTTCCATGAGATGAGGGATTCCCAAGATTGTCGGGATCCAATATTATCCTCCAAAGATCTTGAGAGATCCTCCAGGACGTTAGAAGTTTATCCAAATCTTCTAGGTCGGCCTTGGGTCAGGACCCAAGGTGGGTCTCGACTTTATCAACGAATCAACCCTCGTTGTTCGTGAGCTAGCATTGTTGATGGTCGTGTCTCTCCCGGCCTATAGTCGATCCGTAACCAACTCATGGTTGACCTATAGTCAATCCGTAACCGACTCATGGCCAACCTATAGTCGATCCGTAACCGACTCGTGGTCGACCTATAGTCGATCTGTAACCAACTTATGGCCGAGATATGGTTGATCCATAATCGACCTATTATTGACCTATGGGCTACGTCGATAGTACATGGCTCTTAAAAGAGCTCATTAATGGGCTCTTTGAGTGTCCTTAAAGTTGCATCATCCTCCTTGAAGGTTACGCTCTTTGGATACAAAGGCTTTGCTAGGCTCGGTGCTTAATGAATTCCAACGGAAAAATGAATTTTGCATTCATCAGAGGATACGGGACTGTGTCCAACAACGGGGCTGAACTTCTTGCAGTCCATGATGGAATGAGGCTCTGTTTAGCTCGTGGGCTGAGGAATGTTCACATCGAATCTGATTCTAAGTGGGTGGTGAACATTTTGTTGGAGAAGTCCACCCAGGCCTGGAAATGGAAGTACTGGATTTATAGGATTAAGAGGCTTAGTTCGAGAGGCTCCTTTCGTCTCTCACTTATCCCCAGGGAAGCGAACAGGGTGGCGGATGGCTTAGCCAAAGAGGGCAGCAGAAATCAGTCCGACAGTTTTTTCTCCGTTGTCTCGGCCCTTCCTCGCCTAGTTAAGGACGTTTTCCTCTTGGATAAAGCTGGAGTAAGTTCCATTAGGACAGGTCGTTCTCCAAGTTAATCGGATGGAAAATCCACCTGGTGAAGTGTCTGTATATGGTTTGTACTCTGTTTTGGATGAAATGAAAAGCGTCTTCTTCTTTTTAAAAAAAAAAAAAAAGAGGCTCGGGCGCTCGATGGGCCCGAGTCAATTTACTAGAGTTGGTCCATTCAATGAGCCGACTCTTCGACTAGTCTATTTTTTCCCCCAACATTATGTATTGAGAATCAACAAAAAATTACAAAATCAAGCGAGTGTATGGATATTAACATGGTGACAACATAAAATGCATTTAATTGCCTAGAAACAACTGTTTGATGATGGGAATGATGCATACTTAGTGTACGATGGACTGTAACTTGACTTTAAGGGTGACATACTTTGCATCCGAAATGCAAGACATGACAAGAATGGCAACCGCTGAAACATTAGTGGACCGCAGAAGTTCTATATCATGCTAATATTCAATTTTTAATTCAACCCAGCTTAAGTGACCTTATGCGCAGTTTAGATGGCATACAAACAACAAGGCGGACCTCGAAAAGGTTTCAACTCTAGGCATTTCCCTCCCTACTCTTTTCCACTTGAGTTCTAGATCTATCATTTATTGACTCATGTCATAATAAGAGCTGACAAAACAGATGGATGGAGAGGATTTCTTGCGAACATCACCGCAGGCCCCACCAAGCTTTTGGATTACAGAAACTTACTCTGCAAAGATGTAGGTGGGAATCCTGATGTGCTGAAAATTTCTGAGTACAGATGTATCACCTGTGATCACTCTGTACCAGTGTGAAAGCTTTTCTCTAAAAGAAATGGTTAGGTAGAATGTCCTTTTAAGGGAGTCACTTGTTTAGCTCTTGATTAGGTGGAAAGTCCTTAGGTGGTCATTTGTTTATCACTGTCGCCCACTCAGCAATCAGGATAAAAAACTAAACCCAAAGTTCTACGACTAAGCAGGTCTCCACAAGCCATGACAAATAAGACGCGAGTGCTCATATGTTGGTAAAACACTGTTTTGATACTGAGATTATGGGACCTAGTGCCGATGTAGTGCAGTGCGGGTGTGGGTTTCTAGGGCATGGGTGTGTTTAAAATTTAAACATATATATATATATATATATATATATATATATATATATATACACACACACACACACACACCTCGTACACGCCCGAGTCTTGGCGTTGTAGCAACTTTATTTAATGATAGGTTTTAGTCGACTCCCCTTTCATGGGTGGGAAAAGATACGGTGCCTCTGGATGCACGGAATATTCGTGCCTCCTACCACACACCAGCTGGTGTATTGACCTCAACAAGTTCTGTGGGTCCCATAATGAGGTATGTGTTATATCCAAACGTTCCTTTCATTTGGAAAGATCCTCCCAAGGATTGAGCAGAAAAATAAGAAAGATCCAAATATCAAGTGGACCACAATGAAAAAAGCAGCAGGGGATTGAATGTCTACCATTGAAACTCTTTTAGAGTCATAGAAATTTTGGATTAATATAATATTTATTTTTACTCTCAATCCAGGTCTTTGTGACCTTATGAATAGGTCTTTGTGACCTTATTAACAGATTGGATGGAAAATAAACGTTACGTGGACCCTAGGAATGTTTTAACAGTAAAAATCATTCTCCCGACAGCTATTTGTGGTGTCGTCCAGTTGAACTTTGGATATGATTTATTTTTTGTTCCCTACTCTAAAATGATCTCAAAAAACGGATGAATGATATAGATATAATAAATACATCTTTTTGAGCCCATGTAACTTTGATGTCCTTTGAACCGTTCCTACGACTCGGAGCTCGAGGGGGGTCAGCGTTCGTCTTCGCACGAAACGTACCCACATCTGGTACACCATCAAATCCGCTTCCCTCCATATCATATAGCACATGTGTATGATCATCAGGACCATACATTCCACTTTTTCTGCCACTGATTGGCCACTAAGAAAACAATTGATTTGATCAGATTATACTAATCATTCAATCAACTATTCAACAGTGATTGTGAGTCGTTTCTGAATTTGGAAGTTTCTCCACCACATATTAAAGTAATAGGATTATCCGTTTCTAAACAGCGTGATCATTTTATCTATCGTCAACTCTATGTGAGCGGCAATGATACGGAGACGTCCACCCAGTGCATTCTTTGAAGTGTAGACCGTTCATGGTAGGTTCAATCTAATCAACGGTCCAGATCCTGTTAGTATGTATCAGTTGGATGACTTTGGATCAATGGTAGGTACAATCTAATCAACTGAAGGCATTTCCTTTTCTACTCTTTTCCACTTGTGTTATATATCCACCTCATTTATTGACTCATGTCATAACATGAGCTGACAAAACGGATGGATAGAGGGATTTCTCACGACATCACGGTAGCCATACTACGCTTTTGGATCACGTAAACTTACTTTGCACAGGTGTGGTAGTCAATCCAGATATTCACCCAACCACGATGCAGCCCTGACTTGGTAAGATTTGATTGGGTTAATTTTTAAAAGTAGCGTGGCTTTAGTGGATCCACGGAATCCCTGGCGTGCTTAAAATTTATGAGAGTAGTCATTTATGAGAGTACGATGAAATTTACGAGGCGTACAATTCTCATCTGTCACTTTCCACCAGAGTGTGAAAGCTTTTCTCTAGAAGAAATGGTCAGGTAATATGTCGTTTTAAGTAGTCATTTGTTTAGCTCTTGGTTAGGTGGAAAGACCTTATAAGGTGGTCATTTGTTTAGCAATCTCTGGCCCACTCAGCCATCAGGACAAAAAACCAAAACCAACTTGCTACGGCTGAGCACATCTCCACAAGCCATAACAACTAAGACTCATTTCCATGACGAAATCATAAGATCCAGTGCCCATTTGGTGTGAGTGTGTAGAGTATGAATGTATTAAAAAATTAAAAAATAATAATAATAAAATAATAAAATAAAAACAAGCCATAACAACTACCTAGCTAGCTAATACGCGCAAACCTCGTACACACCTGAGTATTTGCATTGTAGCAACGGAAACGGATTGGCTACTCCCCTGCCACCAGCCACCTGGTGCTCTTTGGGCACCACCATGATGCATGTGTTTCATCCATTCCGTTCATCCATTTTTAAAGATCATTTTAGGGTTTGATTCTAAAAATGAGATGGATATAAATCTCAGGTGAACCACACTATAGGAAAATAATAGTGATTAGATATCCACCATTAAAATCCTCCTAAGGCCCGCTGTACTGTTTATTTGAAATTTAATCTGTTGATTAGGTCATACAGACTCAGATGAAGGGAAAAAACAAAGATCAGCTTGATCCAAAACTTTATGGCCCCGAAAAAGTTTTCAATGGTCGACATTCATTCCAAACTGTTCCTTGTAATGTGGTCCACTTGAGATTGATATGTAACTCGTTTTTTCTCTCATGGTATAAAATGATATATAAAAATATATGGACGGCATGGGTGAAACACTTATATCATGGTGGTGTCCACAGAGTAACGACCATCAGCCATTGGCTGGTGGTAGGGGAAGTAGCGAATCCGTTTCCTGTAGTAACCTTATTTAATGATAGGTCTCGGTCGACTCCCTTCGTGACTCGTGAGTGGCAAAAAATACTGTGCCTCTGGATGCATGGAATTTTCGTGCCACCACTAAGAAAACAATTGATTTGATCAGATTATCCTAACCATTCAATCAACCGTTCAACATTGTATGTGAGTCGTTTCTGAATTTGGAAGTTTCTACGCCACATATTAAAGTATTAGGAATGTCCGTTTCTAAAAAACGTGATCATTTGTCTATCGTCAACTCCTGATTACAACTATTAAATGAATAGTTCTAGTCTTGTCGCTGTGAGCTGTGTGAGTGGCAATGACACGGAGGCACGTCCACCCAGTGTATTCTTTGAAGTGTAGACCGTTCATGGTAGGTTCAATCTAATCAACGGTCCAGATCATGTTAGTATGTCTCGTTTGGATTACTTTGGATCAATGGTTCCCAAGATTATGTATCCTTGATGCACATGTTGAGAATTTTAGTTGAAACGATAGTTTTCAAATTTTAAATGAAATTTTAAATTTTCATATTCTCTCTCAAAATCTTTTGAAAAAAGCTGTGAAAATACTGTCGTATATTGCTTGGAGATGAGAAATTTTTTTAGTTTATAAGATATCCAGTAGAGTGTTTATTAGGTGAAATGGCACCAGAATGGTCTTGTTATATATCCTGGCATTTCTCTTTTGCACGTCCGCGTAATTTTGAAAAATCCAAACATCTCAGGGATAGATGCATGCCCTTGAAAAATCCAAACATCTCAGGGATAGATACAAAGGTAGGAATTTCGAACATCTCAGTCATACAAAGGTAGGAATTTCGAACATCTCAGGGTTAGATACAAATTCAAACATCTCAGTCATTTCGTAAAATTCAAACATCTCATAGAGATAGATACAAAGGTAGGAATTCGTCGAACCAATGTGAATTGGGTACTACCCTATTTCGTCCCTGATCAGGAATGGTGGGATCTCTGAGGGATCACTGTGATGTATGGGTTTCATCCACACTGTCTATCCATTTTCGCATATAATTTTAGGTTACAAGCCCAAAAAGGCAGATCTAAGGCTCAAGTAGACCACACTCAAAGAAGCAACATTGAAAACAACATCCACCGTTGAAACCTTACTATGGCCCACTGTGATGGTTAATTGCCATCCAAACTGTTGATAAGGTTGCGTTGACTTGGACGAAGGGAAAACACAAATATCAGCTTGATCCAAAGCTTCCACGGCACTTAAAAATTTTCCAATGGTAAGTGTTTAATCTCCACTGTCTAATCCACTTGAGCATTGGAACAGTCTCAATTTTGAGCTGGCATAAAATGACATGGAAAAAAATGAATGGACGGTGGGAATAAAATCCATACATCACGGTGGCCCCTCAGAACCTCTGTCTGTTACTAGCTAGGGACAAAACTCCTTACACGTGGTAGGAGGTGGGGGCTTGACAGTGCATAGAGAAATAAGAGAAGAGAAGCATTTACTAAAAGAAGAAAAACAAGAGAAAACAAAGCATATCTTTTTTCCCCTTTCTCACCTTATGCAAGAAACTCCCCCAAGTAAAAACACCGGCTCTCTACATGCATTTTCACTTTTATAGACACCCAAGAGGAGAACTTCTTAAAACTAAGTTTCACGTGTTTTAGCGATGCATCCCACCTTAGCCATTGGCTCTTCCAATATAACTACTTTTTTTCCTTTATCAGTTGGACTAAAGATTTGAATATGCTAATTAGTCGCTCGCTTGATATTTCTATTAATTTCATAGTGCCTGAGGAAGCATGATTTTGTCGAGGCATGATTGGTTATTTTAATAAAAAAAAAGGTCCTAAATGGGTGGGCATATATATATATATATATATATATATATATATATATATATATATTCGATGATTTATTATATGATTATAAATGCCATGGATTGAGAATCCAAAAGAAAAAAAAAAATTGCGAAATCAAGTGAGAATATGGATGTTAACATGGTGCGAATATAAAATGCATTTAATTGTGTTTCAAAGTAACTGTTTCATAATGGGAATAATGTACACTTAGTGTAGAACTGTAATACAGGTGCGAAGGTGCAAACTCTCCATCCAAAGTATGAGACGTGACAAGAATGGCCACTGTTAAAACATTAGTGACCACGGAAGTTCTATATCAAGTTAATATTTTTGAATTTTTAATTCATCCAAACGTATGTGACCTGATGCACAGATAAGATGGATGGCATATAAACAACAAGGTGGACCTCAAAAAGGTTTCAACCGTAGGCATTTCCTTCCCTACTCTTTTTCACTTGAGTTCTAGATCCATCTCATTTATTGACTCATGTCATAATATGAGCTTCTTTTCTTTCTTTTTTTTCCGAAAATCTTTCTATTCATTCACAAAAGAACCGGCTTACATTCGGGGATGCCCGGAAAAAAGAACCGGGCAAACCTATCATGATCACAAAAACTGAAAAACATCGCTAATTACAAAGGCTAAGACCTGCCATCACGTCCTCTAGTCGACCCCAAACCCACCCTGTCTAAGAAGAACAGTCCCCTAACATGTTGTGGCAACTCCGCAACTAAGGAGAATATAGAGGCGCATTGGATTTCGCTCCCAATCCAGGCCAGAGCATCGGCCGGGAAGTTGGCCTCCCTGAAGATGTATAGTATCCTGAAATTTTCGATCCTCTTGAGCCAATAGCGCCACTTCCACCTTGGATATGAGTTGCCGTTCAAAATGTCCACTATAAGCTGCGAGTCAGATTCAATCTCCACCTTATAGAAGCCTCGTTGAAGGCAAAGGGATAGGCCGTTGAAAATGGCGCAAATCTCCGCACACGTGTTTGTACCTTGCCCATAGCAGCGGAGAAAGCAAAAATAAAGTCACCTTTTTCGTCTCTGCAAATCCCCCCACCGCCTAAGAGCCCTGGGTTACCCCTACATGAACCGTCGACATTAATCTTGACCCACTCGGAGCGAGGCTTGAGCCAGCGTATATCATTTGTCTGAGGATGCAGCTGAGAGGTAGAGACCGATCCTGAATTCCTATGCACGGCTGACGAGATCGACTCCTAGGCCGACCTCACTCTACTTCGATTTGAAATGTAACTCGGCCACCATTCAACCTTAGCAAATAGGGCAAGAATGGAAGTCGTTTTGCTGTCAAACCTCGCAGCATTGCGAGCTTTCCACACCACCCAGCAAATTAAGAACGGGGCCACTCTCTGCACATCAGATTTCCTACCTGGAGCAGAGTATGCGTTCTCCCACTGCGCAATCTGTGTAATCAAGGAATGAGCGAGCATGATTTGGATCTGGAAGATGTCACCCACGTGACGCCAGAGGGTCTGCGCATGTGACTATGAAGAAATAGATGAGACACGGTCTCAATAGATTTGTGGGCGGGGCCTGATCCTCGAACCCACAGCAAACACAAGCAGAAGCTAACCGCATGCCCCAGGACTGTACCGCGCCATCAACCGGGACTGCAGCCTGTAAGATCTTCCAAGCTAGCATTGAGATCTTAGGCGGCAGCACACCATTCCACAAATATCTGGACCAATCCATAGGTGAGGAAGGAGACCTGCAAATGTTTCTAGCCGAGCTAACTGTAAACTTGCCTGACGAGCAAGTGGCCAGAAATTCAAATCAGGGCAATCCGATAAGCAGAAACCACCTTGGAATATGTAGTCAACTACCTGTTGAGGCAAAAAACTATACACCGCTGAATGAGGCAAAGGGCTGCAAGAGCCCAGTAAATCTCTGACCTGCATCTCCAACAAAACCTCCGGGAGGGGCTGACGACAAGATCCATAAGCGGGCCAAGCCCAGTCCTATTTTCCGACCAAACAAGACTAGATCCCTCCCCGATCAGCCGCTGAACTACTAGAGTCATGTGTGAAAGTGGGACTGGATTCGATTCTAAAGAGGGGAAGCAAAGGAGCAACGCCTATTCGTCCCATCCAAATGCATAAATAGGCTGTATTTAGCAGCCATGTACGTGCCCCATAAGCTACCCTTCTTCTCAAAGAAGATACTCCACTCCATTTTCAGACGGAAAGCTTTCATGACCTCATGTAACCTCCTAAAACCCAGCCCAACTTCCTCTAGAGGAACCGCCATCCTCTTCCAATTCAGCCAATGCAATTTCCTTTTACGTACCTTGCGACCAACCCCAAAAGAAGTTACAAAAACACATTTCCAGAGAATGTAGAACCTGCAAAGGAATATGCGCTGCCGTAAGAAAGTGGATGGGGATACTTTCCAGAACATGCTTGATGAGAACCATTCTACCCGCCTGAGAGAGAATCCTAGCCTGCCATCCCTGGATTCACCCTTTTATCATGTCCATTAACGGTTGAAACAAGCTTGATTTCACTCTCCCCGCCACGATAGGAACTCCCAGATATGAAAATGTTGAGGAGGCCCTGGAAATTCCTATGACATCCTCGATTGCTCTTACCCTGGAAGACGTCGTCTTGTCTGAGCAGACAAAATAACTTTGCAGAGATTAATGCTTTGGCCCAAAGCTGCCTGATATGAATCGAGAAAATCTCTTATGACCCGATGAGAAACGAGACCCCCATTAAGGAATAAGAGGGTGTCGTCGGCATAGAGAATGTGGGAAACACAAGGGCAACCCCTGCGAGTTTTGAAAGGGGTGCACTGGCCATGGTCCAGCAAGGACTTAAGGCCCCTACTAAGGACCTCCGCTGCAATAATGAAAAGCGCTAGGGGGAGAGGATATCCCTGCCGTAATTCTCTGGATGATTTGAAGAATCCAGTCGCCTCCCCATTGACTATCACCGAGAACCAATTGTTCACCCAGTATTTTTCAATCAAGTCAACCCAACTTTTACCGAACCCAAACCGATATAAGACCTGTTTGAGGAAGTTCCAATCGACCTTATCATATGCTTTCTCCATGTCTAACTTAAGAATGATGTTTCCACCCCGGACTTTCCTGAAAATGTCCCTGAAAAGCTCCTGGCTGAGAGCGATGTTTTTTAAAATGAGGCGGCCCAAGATGAAAGCTCCTTGCTCTATAGAAATGATCGAAGGCAGGATCTCACTCAATCTAGTGGCCACGATTTTAGCAACAATCTTATATAAGCAATTGCATAAACTTATAGGACGGTAGTCCGAAAACTTCTTTGGAGATTGCAGCTTTGGGATTAAACAAATGAGAGAAGTAGTAATGATCCTGGGAATTTTATCGCCTTGGAACAAATAAATGATAGCATTATGGATATCACTGCCCACCACTTCCCAGCAAGACACAAAAAACACGTTAGAGAAACCATCTGGTCCCAGTGCGTCATCCGTTGAAATGGACTTCACAGCCTTCTTCACCTCCAGAAGTGTCGGCAGGGCCATCAGCCTATAATTTTGCGGCTGAGAAACCAGCCGCGGTATGACCTGTAAAATCTGATGAGCATCTGAAACAGCCGAGGCGCTGAACTGACCATTGAAAAAGTCCACCGCCTCTGCTTTTATAGCTGCTGGTTCTTCAATATCTTGGCCCGAATCTGTAGTGATCTTTCAAATAAGTGATCTGCGGTGCTTCTCAGCCGCAGAAGCATGGAAAAACCATGTGTTTCTGTCTCCTTCTGCTAGCCAGTCAACTCTGGCCTTTTACTTCCAATAAATCTCCTGCATCAGTTCTAACCTATTGAGTTTATCAATCATTGATCCAATCTCATTAAGTTGCTAAGGAGAGGGCCTGTCCGAGGTAGCCAAGGTTTGGACGCTGACCTCTAGCTCTCCTAGATCCCTCTCGGCTTGACGGACTTGCTCGAAGATGTTTCCTAAAACGTCTTTGTTCCAGATTTTGAGATCCTGCTTCACTGCCTTTAACTTCGCAATCACGTTATACACCGGGTGCTGAGATTCAGCCCTTTTCCATGCTATGCTTACAACCTGCTAAAATGACTCGTGCTGAATCCACATCCGCTGAAATCTGAACGGCTTAGGGCCTTTGGAAACGCCGGGGGGGGGGGGGGGGGGGGGGACCCAATAGCAACGGGGCGTGATCCGAGTTGACCCTAGGCAGGTGTTACACATGGAAGGCAAGGAAGAAAGCAGCCCAAGTAGTATTAATCACGACCCTGTTTAGTCTCTCCCACACCCTGGAGGAGCCTGCTTGATTGTTACTCCAAGTGAACCTGTTTCCCGTGAAGCCCACATCCATAAGCCCTGCATTAATAATTGCATCAGAAAATTTAGCTGAACTAGCTCTATCCAGCTGGCTTCTACTTCTTCTCTCATAGGAATTAGCCACCACATTGAAATTCCCACCGATCGCCCAAATACCATTCACCGAAGTTGGCATGGCAGCCAACTCATCCCACTGAGCTCTCCTAAGAATCCTCGAGCAATTGGCATAGACAAATGTTAGGGAGATAGGGACAGCCACTTCTCGCAAGTTAATAAGAATAGATAGAGATTGAATATTCGACATTTTAATAACTGAATAAGAGATAGTGGATTTGCAGAAAAATCAAATTTTGCCCCCTACATCCCCATTTGAACAGGATGAGTGGTAACCGAGGGATAAGCCAACCCCCACCCTCTTCTCCTCTCTGAGCATCGGCTTAAGTAAAACTACAATCCGGGAGTTATGATCTTTGATAAGCCTCTTAGTTGTCCTTAAAGAGCGTTGGTTCCCTATTCCACGAACATTCCATATGATGATCTTATCCATCCGTAACACGTCTGGTATTCATAGCCCTTTGCCTTTGTCTGCGTAGTCTTGACTCCCAGTCTCCTCTTGGATATAGAATCTTGCTTCTACTGATCTTCATCGTAGGTTGTTTCCCCCCTGCAGTAACCTGCCTGATCTTATCTTGCTCCAATCTGTTAGTCATTTTCCTTGCCTTTGGATCACCTTCCAACCCTACTCCACCTTGGTCCGGATTCTGCATAATCAGCTGAAACTGTTCTGTGTAGCTCGTGGTATCTCGATCCGACACGTTGACTGTAGTATTTCTTTCTATATCTATGGCTGCTGATGCGAAGAATGGTGACAGATCCACTTGAAGTTCAAGTCTGCCTCCCTAAACACCAACATTTGGGAGGGAAACCACCGACAAATCCCTAACTTCAACTGCTTCCTTCCCTATTAGACCTTGTTGCCCTGTCAGTCCCCTAGCAGCAGTGGAGTCCTGATCTCCAACTGCAGTAGAGTACTGCACTGCCATCTCCTTGACCTCTGCTGCAATTTTGTCCCTGGGGTCTAACAGCCTCTCATTTCCCCGGGCAAGAACATTGGGATTTTTCTGCTTTCCTTTCCTAGGCTAAATTTGCGGAATGTCGAACAGTTCAGACATTCCATTTCTATCCATCTCCAAACTGCTAGTTTCAAAGTTTAACGGAGAACATCCTTCGAAGCGTGAGCGGATGTGCGCCTCACCCCAGTGCTGAGCATACGTCGCTGGGAGTTCATTGCCCAAGGGGCGCGCACCTCTCCTGATCAAGATTCTGTGTTCCACTGTCCATTGGGGGCCTCAGACCAGCCTGTTCAACCAGAGTATATCTTGGGGTGGATTGCTGCTCAGCACTAGCAAGACTGGGACTACATGAGACAGCAGCAACGAGGCTGGGAGAACATGAGATAGCAACAGCGAGGCTGGGGCTGCATGGGATAGGTAAGGTGTTGGAAGAAGGAAAAGTCTGCCCTTCACCAGTTGGGGCGGTAGCATCCGAACAACAAACAAGTTCAGGTTGAGGTGGAGGTTCCTCGGCTTCTAGCATTGGGCCTGCTGGATAACAGATTAGAGGGACTTGAATTGTATCCTCTGAACCTATGACTTTATCAACGTCTTGAGTCTCAATGAGAGTAGGAGCAGCTGGGTGATTGTTGAATCTGCTCACCACCTAAGCTTTTGTACATTCATAATCTTCAGGCGGTTCCTGCGGGGCTGACTAAGAGGGGGTGGCAGTCCCACCAGTATAGCAGGACTCCAATTCCGCAACAATGGGAAAGGATCTATCTGCCACCTGCAGACTGAGGACCTGATTTAAATTGGTACCAAGGTTAAGGATTACCTTAATCCGAGCGTGAACCTGGAAGAGGCCGAATTTACTAATGTTGTCAATCTCGGTAACTTTGCCGAAGTAGCTACCCAAATCTATAATTACAGTCTCCATCCACGCATGCGCCGGGATTCCGAAAAGCCTAATCCAGTGCCCCTCTCCACCTAGGACTTCTGCTGAACACCATGGGCACACCGAACTAATACCCATCCAATCATGAAGATGGTTGTCCTTCTGGAATTCCTCATACTCTGATTTTGATTTTAACGTAATTAAAAACTTTGACGGGGAGATTCGGACAATGTCCACCGCCGACGATTGAAATTTGGACTCTCTGATTGCAGTCGTGGCCCTTGACACCGAGATGTTCGGACTGGAAGTGCAACCAACCAAGGCTAGGCTCAACAACTGCAATCGGTGCGCGACTGCTCTCAGGTCCGCAATGGATGTTGGGTGAGAGGCCGGCAAAGGAGTGTCATTTGAGTCACCCTTGGTCTTCCTGATATTAGGAACAGGTTGAGATGAAGCTGCTGCCGCTGCATACGATCCTGCTGGAGGCCGGGGGGGGGGGGGGGGGGGGGGGGGGAGGGGGGGAGAGAGCCTTCCCTGACATTATCGGTGGTGAATCGTCTTGCCCTAACCCATCTAACCGAGATGATTCTACCCTCGATCCGACAATCAATCAGAATATCTTTAGCTGCCATGGCGTCCTGCTCATACCTAAAACGGACGAAAGCATATCCCTTGGGCTTAGAGATCCCTAGAAGAGTAGGGATGTAATTAAACATCCAAAAGCTTGCCATGCTTACTGAAAATGCCCCAAATGTCTTCCCTGGAGCAATCAAATGGGATATTGCCTATGAATAAACTGAAATATGTCCTTTTGCTTGGAGGATTCAGATCGGTGTTAGTGGTTGGGTCGCAAGATGGGGCTCTCGATGCCGGAGACGAGAGGCGGCCCTAACCCTTCTGGCCGGTGACCTACCCCTCATGGGAGGTAGGGATGGGAGGACCAAGATATTCACCCCAACCAAACGGTGTGGTAGTCAATCCAGATATTCACCCCAACCACGGTGCAGCCCTGACCTGGAAAGATTTGATTGGGCTAATTTTTAAAAGGGACGTGGCTTTGGTGGATCCACAAGGTGGATGGGATCCCTGACGTGCTTAAAATTTCTGAGAGCAGGAGTATCACCTGTCACTCTCTACCAGAGTGTGAAAGCTTTTCTCTAAAAGAAATGGTAAGGTAGAACGTCGTTTTAAGGCGGTCATTTGTTTACCTCTTGGTTAGGTGGAAAGTCCTTTTAAGGTGGTCAACCGGTCATTTATTTAGCAATCGCTGGCCCACTCGGCCATCAGAACAAAAAACCAAAACCAACTTGCTACGACTAAGCACATCTCCGCAAGCCATAACAACTAAGACTCATCATGGAATCCAGTGCCCATGTGGTGTGGGTGTGTAGGGTATGAATGTATTAAAAATAATAATAATAATAATAATAATAATAATAGCAAACCGAGCAAGCCATAACAACTATACCTAATACGCGCAAACCTCGTACACACCCGAGTATTGGCATTGTAGACTTGTAGTAACCTTATTTAAATATTTCCTTATTTCAATGATAGGTTTTGGCCGACTCCCTTCGTGAGTGGGAAAAGATACGGTGCCTCTGGATGCATGGGATTTCCGTGCCTCCATATCATATACTATACACCTGGCGCATGTGTATAATCATCGGGACTATACATTCAACTCTCTCTGCCACTGATTAGCCACTAAGAAAACAATTGATTTGATCAGATTATCTTAAACATTTAATCAACTATTCAACAGTGTATGTGAGTCGTTTCTTAATTTGGAAGTTTCTTTGCCACATATTAAAGTATTAGGATTGTCCGTTTCTAAATAGTGTGATCATTTGTCTATGGTCAACTCCTAATTACAACTACTGAATGAATACTCCTAGTCTTGTCGCTGTGAGCTATGTGAGTGGCAATGAAATGGAGACACGTCCACCCAGTGTATTCTTTGAAGTGTAGACCCTTTATGGTTGGTTCAATCTAATCAACGGTCCAGATCCTGTTAGTATGTCTCATTTGGATGACTTTGGATCAATGGTCCCCAAGTTTCTGTATCCTTGATGCACATGTTGAGAATTTTGGTTAAAATGATAGTTTTCAAATTTTAAATGAAATTTTAAAATTTTATTCTCTTTCAAAATATTTTGAAAAAACTGGTGAAAATACTGTCCCATATCACTTGAGATGAGAAAATTTTTTAGTTTATAAGATATCTAGTAGTGTTTGCTTGATGAAATGGAAAAAGAACTTGGATTGGGATCCGAGCTGAGGCGGTCACACAATTAGTTGGTGCACTTCGCACATGTGCATTGTGTCGCTCTCTCATGAACCATCGCGAAACAGTGTGAAGGCTGCTACGTCTGCCCCATAAAAGGCGTGCGGACTTGAAATAGTCCATCCATTTTCTTATATAATTTTAGTAAATGAGGCAGATTTAGATGAAGGAAACACAAAAATCAGCTTGATCCAAAGCTTCTGGATGGACGGTGGGAATAAAATCCATACATGACGGTGGCCCCTCAAAGCCTATCCATACATGACGGTGGCCCCTCAGAGCCTCTGCCTGTTCGAGGGACAAAACTCCATCTTACACATGGTAGGTGGTGGGGGCTTGAAAAGTGCATAGAGAAATAAGAGACAAGAAGCATTTACTAAGAAAAACAAGAGAAAACAAAGCACGCCTTTTTTCCACTTTCTCACCTTATGCAAGAAACTACCCTAAGTAAAAACACCCTCTCTCTAAATGCATTTTCACAATTATAGACACTCCATAGGAGCACTTCTTAAAACTAAGCATCACATGTTTTAGCGAACTGCATCCCACCTTGGCCATTGGCTCTTCCAACATGACTACTTTTTTCCTTTATCAGTTGGATTAAAGATCTGAAAATGCTAATTGGTAACTACCTTGATTTTTCTATTTCATAGTGCCTGAGACATGTTTTAATGTCAGGGTTAGAGCTGTCAATGGGCCAGGCTGGCCCAATGAGATTTTGGGCCCAGCTTGAGTTCGAATACTAGGCATATGGGCTAGGACTAGTGTAGCGGGGTTGGTTGGCTAAAGTAGCTTCTCCTACCCAAAATCATATATAGTACGTCGAAAAACTCATTCCGGTTTATGAGATATGACTTTTTTGAAGTTTTGACGGTCCTAATCACTTTCACCTCCGATTGGGCCTTCTCTGGTCCATCTTGGCTATAAAAGTGTCCGCGACCCACTCTACATCATATAACGGTGAGGACCAAGCCTACAATTTAAACCCAATTAATAATTGGGATGGGCTGGGTTTCAAGGGCATTCATCCATGATGGGTTACCCTTAACCAAAAGCCCAAATCTTACACCCAAATAGGTAGCAGGAATCGGGTTCGGGTGATGCATGAGGACCAGGGGTAGGTTTGTTTGTTTTGGCCCATCACAGGCCCGAGCTTGGCTCAAGTTCTTCTTTGCTGGCCTGGCTTCGACAGACCTCACAGCCTGACCAGTTGATATCCCTAGTCACTGTTGAATATAGATCCACAATGACCAGAGCTAATAAGCTGCTACCATTGCTCTCAAAGAGAACTCACTACTTAGTATCAAGAGAACCATTTCAGCAATTTTAACCTCTTGAGTATGTTGCAAATCTTCGCATGGGGGTAGAGCTGGGCAACGAGTCGAATCAGACCAAGTTAGAGCTGACTCGACTCGATCTGGTTTTAAAAAAGGCCTGATCTGAACTCGATCTGACTCGGTACCAAGTCCAGCATGTCTGACTTGATCCGAGTCCGAGTCTGGGCTGGACCGATCTGAACCGAGTCCGACCCGATCAGAAATATCGAGTTGGCACCGAGTCGGATCGGGTCACCAGGCTGGTGTTACTGGGGCAAGGCCGCAAGTGCTGAAGCTCAAACACTTGACCCGAGGGTTGAGCCCAAGCTTAAAAATCTAGTTTCGGGGATCAAGTTGGCACCGAGTTGAATCGAGTCGCTAGATAGGGTTACTATGGCAAGGCCGCAAGGGCTTGGGATTAAACACTTAACCCCGAGGGTTGAGCTTTGACAATAAGCGTTCAATCTCCACTGTGTGCGGTACATCTGAGATTTGGATCAGCCTCTTTTTTAGGCTCATGCCATAACAGCATGGACAAACAGATATATTATGGCGGGGCCCATAGAGCTCTGACACCAGCTAGTTGGCTGTGGTTGGGGTCATAGCAATTAGGAGTAGTAGCACCAATAGCTAATAAGATGGGGAAATTAAGTACACTTAAATAGTTTGGTCATATGAAAAGGAGACAAAGAACCTTGACTTTATATTAGTTGAAGGCTCTAAAAGGACAAGGGGAAGGCATAAAAGACTTTTTTTTTTCTTTTTTTTTCTGAGGGGGAGAGGTGGCCCAAAGGACCTATATTAGGTAGTAAGAAAAGACTCGATGACTATGGTCTAACTGAAGGTATGACCTTTGAGAGTTGGATGTAAGGTTTAAATGATGATGATGACAGTGATGACGACACAACTTGATCACGTTAAAAGGCAAGAATTTAATGTTTTTTTTTTTTTTTTTCTGGTTTCAAAATGAGGATGTAACCCTTAAAATGCATTATATTTCTTTGAAATCCAACTTGAATCTAATCTAACCCTCAAATTGCACTTTTCTTTGAAATCCAACTTGAATTAAATCTAACTCTCTAATTTGGAGTTCAGATACTTGATATAAATGCAAGGAAGAGATTACATCTTAGGTTTTTTTTTTTTTTAACGACAATTGCGTAGTCATTGCAACTCAATTGAATAGATCACAAATACAACCTAAAGTTACTGGGCGTTCAAAGTTTTAGTATTTCATCAAAACGCAGTTCCTTAATACTCACAAAAGGGGAAAAAATAATAGACATTTCAACAATGTTCCCTATAGCTCAGAAAATCAAAACTTTGGCACTTGCATTGAAAGAAGTTCATGACTAAATAAAGGGAGTATTCTTAATTTCTCAAAACTTAATGAATTGTCAACAAGTACACAACAACCCAAAACCCTAAGCCTTTGAAAATTTATCTCCAAGCATGAAATAGATGAAAATGCAAACTGGCCAAGCAAATGTGCCGCTGCAAACCTCCCTTCCGTGACCATGATGGCCACCCGTGAATTTTATGGGTCAATGAGTTCCAAATAAATAGAATTGTACCAAGAATGCTGATGCAAGCTAACGGATCAGGTGGTATTGAGCAGATACTCTTTTAGAGGAGCTTCTGCAGGATGATAAGGACAAGCGTCGAAATAGAATCTCAGCCAGCTGATTTTTCACAATAATTTAACACAAAAAAGAATTCTATCAAACAAAAGAAATACGGTTTGGTGCAGATGTTGGAAGCGGGTTACTTACCATGTGTAATAGATAAGGTTCAGAACGGAATGATCCATAACACCAAGAGATGCATCCGCATCGAATGCAGAAACTTTATTAGGGGACGTATTGAATCAATTTCAAGTTATAATCAAATAATAAGAGATCAATCAAACCAATCACAAACGGAATACAGTGTTTTACGTGAAAAAATTCTTCTGAGAAAAAATTACAGCACAAAGTGACAGCAAATCCACGATGAAATCAATGTTTATAAGAGAAGGAAGGGCTTACCGATTCGAGAATACACCCAAAATGCCATAAAAACTATATCTTTGAACCTCTTTGCTCCCGAAAATCTTTAAGCACGTTCTTCTTTCTCAAATTTCCTATTTCAAACACTTCAATAGATTAAAAATTGAAATAGAAAACAAAACCCACAATTCTGCAAAATTGCACAAGTCGGTCGATGGAAGCTTCGATGAATATCGAGTGTTGTTGACGTCCATCGATAGGATTGAAGCCTCCTTCGATCATATTGATTTGGACTTAAAAACTATCCAACAAGCAATTGTCAAATTTTGAAATTTTCTCAATGTGATCGAGTGGCATATCGATCCCATTGACTGACCCAGTTACAAATAAATTTAAAACATCATACAACAAACTCCAACCAGCAACTTAAGAAGAAATTCAAGTTCAGTGTCTTTAATGTCATTTAATCTTAAAACATTTTTCTGTTATGCCATAATTTGAAATTTAAATTGAATATACTAAACAATGATCGATTGATATAATCTATAGTAAAATGGTACCAACTAATGCAAAGTGTCAATCTGTACTTATAGTTCATGGGAAACAATTGTATCGGACTTCTCGACAAGGGTCACATACATGAAACAAGTGAGAGTAAGAGCAATAAAAGATCATCTAAAAAGTCGCATCCTCATAATGCTTAAATGCATCCGTATCATTTTTTTAAGGCTATAAACATTGAAGTATTGGATGTCTACATCTGAATTTCTTAATCAATATCAATAATGGTAGCTATAAATGACTGATGTATACTTTTGTGAAAACCCAAATCTTTAATCAAGTGCTCCCAAAGCACCAGTCAAGTTCATCTTAGACAGTCTGATCAATGTGGACAGTTGATTTATTACCCTTGATTATTACCAACATTGGAGGAGAAACAAACAGGAGATGCAAAGAAATGAAGCAGGGTTAGGCTGTAATTATAATAATTCCCATCATGTTATAGATTTTGTTGTCTCATCCACCATAAACACGAGATGCATTTATAGCAATCTGGACAGTCAAAAGCATGGACCCCATTGCGAATACAACATAAATCAGAATTTTAAACCTCTAGCCATCTTATTTCTAACCGTCCCATTACCAACTAATTGTACAATATTGGCTATCTGACTTTGCTCATGAATTTTGAACTTATTTCTCAGTCCTATTAATAGCAATCATTTGGATGGTTAGGATGATCAAACAGTGATTTTCAGGCTACTCTGCATCTATAACGGGCCCTAAGACTTGGGATGGTCTGGATTTTATGTATGTACATCACAGAAACTGTGGATGATGCACATGCGGTTATCACTAGTCTGGTACAAGGAAAACATAGACAATCTCTAGCTATGGGAGCTTAAGTGGTAGTAATTACAAAGTCCAAATTACAGGTAGCATATGTTAATTAATTGAGTTGAAATAAATGGGGCACCACAGAATATCACCCTACATTTTAAGATTAAAGAAAAAATTTAAAAAAAATTAATAATTTACAGTCACATTGATTGATAGACATACCTTCACTTGTACTGTTATTACAACACGGTAGGAAAGAAAGGCATATCTATAAATCAGAGGGGGCAGATATATTAATTTCCTTTCAAGATCTGATTTACGAAAATGTTGAACAACCAAAAGATTAAGCCCTCAGATGCCCTTAATTACCTGAAAATTGTGGAAAGGAAGTTGTTTCATTTCATATATACAAATGCGAGCTGTAGATGCTTTCGACTCTGAAATGAAGAAGCCTTGATCCATTCCATCCATATGGAGATGCAGATATGCTGGTATATTGTCATTTCGGCTTCCACCAGACAGGAGGGATATATAAATAATTGGAGAATGTAATCACCCAACATACACCTACTTAGAGCTTTTTCTAGTCCCGACTGTCTTTATACATGATATGCACCAGCCTCGTCCTATTTTCATGGAACAGACAATGAATTCTCAGGCAAAACATCCAAAGTGTTAGAAATTCAAAATATGCATAACAAGAATACAAACTCTCATGTTTTGTCACACTTTTGATGGAGAAGTTAGCACAAAATAAGCAACAACTGAAAGAATGGGGGAATATCTATCGACGTAGGGCCCACATTGTACTGCAACCTCGTCACTTTGTCTAGTAAACACCGACGAGGGGCTCACATTTACATCATTAATAATTGATTGTCTACATCTGAATTTCTTGATCAATATAAAAAATGGTGGAATACTTTTGTGATTTGTCCAAGTCTTAAAACCATGGATGCATGTGTGTAATACATCAGTCATTTACAGCAATTGGGTTTAATTACAACATTTGGGAAGAGAGAAACAAAAGATGCTTCCATAATATTAGCCACAACGTTAAGTGGGTTGTAGGGAGGGTTTGGGGTATTGTTCAGGAGTGGATCTGCTGTAATAGTGGGGAGAATGGGTGTGTTGTGCGTATGTAGTAGGGTGGGCTGGTTGGTTGTTTTTGTGGTTTGTATTCTTTATCACCTATCAGTGCTGTTTTAATAAAATTTTCATCAACTTTCCAAAAAAAAAAAAAGATCTGTGGGAGGTAGAGGAAGCTATGTGTCACCACATTTCTAATATAACAATGGAATAGATGGAAGCTAATCAAATAGACCATCCACCCATGATTTAGATGAAATTCGGAATGGAAATCATCTACTTAGAAAAAGGCAAATGACCCTTCAAATACTCATCAACATCAAGAATACAAGATCTAGGGTAAGGAAATATAGCTTACCGCATCTAGGTCAATCTGAGCGGTCAAGACCTGTTCACTCCCCAAGTATAGGGTTGTGATGTAGTAATAAACTCGGTAAGATCGAGGTCGAATCCCATGAGGACTGATCGTCATAATTCAAATCTGTGATTCTCCTTAACTAATTCTACAAATAATGGAGCAAATTTACTAACACAAATCTATAAAAAAAACAATTGAGAATAAGGAAGAAAATTCAATCAGAGAGAGCACTAGGACTTTCGAATCCACCCCTAATTATCCTAACCATTGTTTTGTCTGTTAATTCACTTTAATTTAGATTGATCTAACTTATCTAGAGAAAGCACAATCTGTGTCCTTAATCGGGCATACAGATTGTCTAATTCCTTCAAGCAATGCCATGAATAACATATCCCATGTCCAAATCGGGCATATGGAATATGCAGTTCAGTAAAGCACCCTGTTTCTTCCTCTACAGGAACCTGTTCATGATCAGATACAAGCACCTAGAATAAGCATCCAGACCACATCCATCCATAGACTCTGATCAAGTTCATAGATGGAGAAGTATAGAATTTAAAGTAATCAAGCACACTAGGGAAAGAAACAAACCAATCTAATTAAAGTAAAATCAACATAGAACAAAGGGTGTTCAAATTAGGGGTTTCATCTCAGCCCTAGCTGAGAGATTAGTTACCCATAAAATCCATTAAACAGATGGATAAATAAAAATAAAAATTCATAAAAGAAAAAAATTCAAACCAATTTCTCTCTCTTCTTTCTTCTCTTTCTTCTCTTTCTTCTCTCCCTTGCTGTAGATCTGGAACTCCTCCCTGTTTCTGAATGCTTTTCTCATGTCCAAGACTCCTTTTTTTATAGTTACTGGAAAGCTGGATCAGTGGCAGAGTTGTAGCAGGACATGGAATGCAACTTTTCGCAGCCAAGTTTGGAGCTTCAAAACTCCACACCTTCCTCGCTCAATCTCCAAAGAAATACCATCCTTTAGCACACTTTTGGGTCCTCTACATGATGGATGGATCAGATCTTCCATCTGATCGAAGATGGTGAACCACAACTGCCCAAATTTCCCGAAACTCGCGGACGTGCGTAAGCTTACGCACGTACAACGCTGCAATGCTCGGTGATCCCCACAGAAATGTTTTTGAGGAAATCCACTCCGTTCATTCGACTCGTGGCGAAAAACCACTTAGAAATGTATACTTTTTCTAGAGTTCAGTGCAACCCACCTTATCAAATATTTTCACCGTCCATCCTGCGTGCGGCTGAGATCTTTCACGTTCACGCCTGTATGTGTCCAAAAGGAAAGCTTGGCAATGGTCATTCCCTTCCTCTGAGTGCATTGGGCGGTCCAGATCGGACCTTTTATGTACTCTGATGGCCCACTGGTGTCAAACCGTAACTCTGTTTAAAACAGAGAACGGCAACGGTCGCTGTGATGTTGGTGGGGCCCATTAGTGATGTCTGGTGTAAGATCTATGCCGTCCAATGGATTCAGAACCAAATTTCGGTTAAGAATAAATATTTTTTTGTGGTCTTTTGATGTGACGTACATGATTTCTGTTCCACTGTTTCAACCTGCGTTTGAAAGGTTAAAAACCAATATTCACTGTCTTCTAAAATACCGCCACCTAGGCTATGGTAATATGGGCCATTATGGTCTGATGGACGGTCTGGATCACTCATTTGGACAATGTGTGGGGTCCACAACTACATCCGATCCCGGACTCGTTGACGCCGTTTGAGAAAAACGGAAATTTCCGTTTTTCTTCGAGAGGAAGTCGGTCAAGCCGACTTTGACCGTTTCGTGCGGTCCTGTGTGGCGCGGCTACACATATGCTCTGTGTACACTCAGCACTTAGTGGGGTCTGTTGCAACGTTCTGGAGAAATCTGCACCATCCATCTTTTTTATCTCCCTGATTAATGGGTTGGGACCAAAGTTGACGGATATCCTGTTATCAGGTGGGCCCCACTTACTGAATTAAGGGGCTAATCTGGCTGTTGGAATACTTCCCGAGATATCCAGAGGTTGAAATTTAATATGTACGGTTAATTTATGGCCCTCATCCTATGTATGAAGTTTCGAACTGATCGGATTGGTGGGAACCATGTGATCTTGCATTCTGGACCAATTTTGGGCCTCTTTAACGTGAATGGCTTGATTTCCTCGGATCCCTGACGTATAAATTCTTTAATCTTGATCCTCTGAAGTCCGTCCCTTGCTCTGGTGACTTCGGAACTTCAAATCCACGCTTGTAGTACTCTTTTTCAGTCAATACTCCTAATTATACTCTGTAAATAAAACACGAATAAAATACGGTGTTAGGCATTATCATATACGTAAAATAAGGCAAAAATCGGGGTCTGATATGCAATATTTAACCCTCATCAAGACCTCAACATCCTTCAAAGAAAACTGGAATCTTTGAGCAACCACATCCCCATTTATAGCAATACAAGAACATCCATCTAATACCAAATAAACAGTGAACATAGTGTACAAGGCACAATAACCATTAACCACTAAATGTGGCGGAATTCACAAAATTGAATATTACAGGTATTATAGATATGTACAAATATAATATAAAAGCACGCATACATACATGTAATTTTTATTTTTTTTCGAAAAAATATTTTTTTGACCAGCAATCTTTTGTCCTTAAGCAGATGTCTATCCCTTTAATTTGACAAGTTCTTCAAAAGAATATTGCACTTAACATGGTGAGTAACCTCTCCTTATGTTTCTGAATTTTTTTTAATCAAATTTTAAAATGAGATATAAAAGTTATGTATAGCCTTAATCGTTATTAATTTTCATGATTGCAGGATGAGTCATTTCAATCAAAAAACTATGATTACAACATCAGATGTACTCCATCAAAAATTTTTGATTTTATCAATCAAATTAATTTAAAAGATGAACGAAACATGCAAGGAAGATTGCTTTCCGTCGCTGCTTTGTTTTTCTGCCTTTCTTTTTTCCAAGTGCATGGCCAGGAGGCAAAGACCTCCATGCACTTCGGAAAGGAGAAGGTCACCCACCTTCACTTCTATCTCCACGACATCATCAGTGGTAAGAAACCAAGCGCAGTCTTGGTGGCCCATGCTAACACAACGGAGAAGGGCCCCACCCCATTCGGCAGCGTCTTCGCCATCGACGACCTCATAACAAAAGGCCCAGAGCCTACAAAAGTCATTGGCAATGCACAGGGGCTCTACGTCTCATCGGGTCAGGACATTCTATCGCTCGTCTTAGTCGTTGACTTTGGGTTCACCTCAGGGCAGTACAATGGCAGCTCTTTCAGTGTGTTATCGAGGAATCCGATAACGGAAGCAGAGAGGGAGCTTGCAGTTGTTGGAGGGAGAGGGAAGTTCAAGCTTGCAAGAGGGTTCGCTCATCTTAAGACATATTACTTAAACATTACAAATGGAGATGCTATCATTGAATATGATGTCACTTTGTTACATTACTGAGTTTTATGACTATGATTGTCCGTGCATGGGTGGATGAGAGGAGTGGGTATGAATTGGTTTTAGGGTTTTGGGTTTGTTGGTTCCTGTACTTGTGTTGGTTGTATAAGCCCAGAAATAAATAAGTAGGTTCTAGGTTTCGGTTTTTTTTTTAAAAAAAAAACCACTTCTTTTAAGGAATTTTTGCGTTTTCCAAGGTCAGCAGTTCAACGCACATTTTTAAATACTATTATACATAAATGGGATAACGAAAGCAAAAGTTTCATCATTGGAGGAAATAGGCTATTTATTAAACCCCAAGACATTGCTTTGATATTGGGGTTGAGTATGAATGGAGAGTCTATAGATATGAAGAAGAAACTAAATGATTGCGATGAAAATTTTAAAAACAAATATTTTCCAAATGTTCCTATATTGAGGAATTTGATTGAGAAGAATATTAAGAGGTGGATGGAAGAAACTTTGGATGAATGTTTAGCTGACTTTACCAAACTCTTTATTTTATATATATGTAATACAATTTTATTTCTAACTTCAAATCATGCCACACCAAAATTCTTATTACACTATATAAATAACCTGAAAAAATCATGCCACACCAAAATTTTATTTCCGACTACTGTTTATGAGTTTTTGGTTAGAAACATTTCTAAATGTGTGGAGAAAAAGAAGAACTATGTGAACGGATGTGTCATGATACTAGAAGTAAGTAAACAATTACTTTTATCAATTTTTTTTCTTTTCGTTCTCATATGAATTTATTTTATGCATAACCATGGTTACAAGAGCACATCATTCATCAGCCAATGTTAACAACAAAAATGGTGTATCCACGTTTATTGTGATGGGTAGAAGGTGGTTACCAACATGCTGACACACGTAGAAAATATATTGATAATATCATCTACACTCAAGTAATCAATTATTTAACTCAATTAAAATTTTAAAATTAATATTTAATTTGTTCAAATAAAGTATATACATTTATATATTTATATCCATCAAGTTATTAAAGAAATAAAGCCTACATATAAAGAGAGAAATCTACTACCTCCTCATGTAAGTGATTCGTTTTTTTTTTATACTTGATATGTAATCAATAGTGATTACATATTAAATAATATTTGTATTTTTAATTGGCCTACAGGATACATCAAACACTATAGAAGAAATATGCTGTCATTTGGAACCTAAATTAGTCAACATGTTTGAGAAAATTGTAACTGTTCCCCACTTAAAAAATATTTTATATATACGTATATTTTTTTTAATCATATTATCTTGTGATACTAATTCATTATTATCTTTGTTGTGATTTGCATATAGGCATCAAATATCACCCAAAAAACATGTAGTTGTTTGGAACCTATATTTTTGCAAAATAAAGAGAAAAATGTAATTATTCTGAATACAACAATTATTTTTAATTTGTGTATATTTTATAGATCACAATACGTTAGAATACTAAATCCATTTCATTGATTCTTGGGATTTTTATACAGGAGATATCAAGTGCAGTCAACGAAATATGCAGACAATTTTAACCTAAATTTTTGAACATTATAGAGAAGTTGATGATACAAGTCATGACAATAAACTTTTTTCATATTATTTATTTTTCATTCATAATAATTAGGAATGCTTTAATCTAAATAAGATGTTATGTTTTTTTTTCCATATAGAATAAGATAAATGAAGACAATAGTGAGTACAGAGAATTACCGATGGAAAACAAAGAGTTAAGAGATAAAATAGTTGATAAAAAAATAATCATACAATGGTTGTCTGATGAAGTGAAAGAGTTAAAGAGAAACCGCGATTGGGAAGCTATATCATATGAAATAATCAAGGACATCCAAGTAAATTCTTATATACCACAAATTTTTACTCCCGTTCATGCGAATACGAAGATAAAAGAGACTTTCGTTGCAAATCAAAACTCTTTAATGAAGCGTGTCAAAGCGCAAGGTATGTAAAACAAAAGATAAAAGTATATGTGAAACTCCCGAAATCCAATCACGTATGGAAAAGAGTGATGAGTATATGTTATCCTAAAGAGGGTGAATGCAATTACGACTCTTAAATCTCAAAATAAAATCAGGTAAGATGCTTTAAGCATTTAATTTTTAATTCACCCACTTATTTTTTTTAATATTTTTATACTAATACAATAATATATGTCCTTATGGATCAAATATTTGGCCCACTTCTTGTCGAAAGGAAATCCTTAGAGTCATTGTTGAATCCAATGAAATGGGTAGATGATGAAGTATAATTTAAATGTTATATTACGATGAAGTATGATCCATCATTCATGGATATGACTTAATTGATTAATATGTTAAATTTGATGCAAGTTATATCCAAGTATACCGAATTGATGGCTATTCGAGAAAATAGTGGTGGGCATAATTTGTTAAAATGTTACTTCTTCAACGCATGGTTTCATGTAAGTTTTCTCATTTATATGTGTAACAAAATTATCATATATAAGTAATATGTGTTTAAATGATGTTAATTTTATTTCAATTGAACCATTTCAGAAATATGTGTGTACAACGAGAATTATAGTGAAATGAGACAAAAATTTGAAGAGATATATTATGATGGTAATGATGCAAAAATTGAAAGTATTATAAGGAGGATTCCTTACGAGCTAAAGAGTAAAGAAAAACTTATGATCCCACTGAATGAAATATTCCATTGGTACTTGCTTGTCATTGACTTAAAGAGAAAAATATTTTCAATTTACAACTCTCTCAAAGGTCTCCAAACATCAACCTACATCAATACAATGGTATGTATATTAATTTATTCAATGGAAGAACATTCAACTTAAAAAATTGTGATTGTGAAAGTACTTAATACTTCTTCATTATAAATGTAGGTTTCACGTTTGAAGATCCATTTATTAAAAAATTGTGAAATAGAATGTGCTGGATTTACCGTCTCTATAGACCAAGAATGCCCCCAGCAACCAAATTCGTAAGTCATTTTCCATTTAAAATATGAATTTACTCTTATTTAATAATATTTACCTATCTTTGTTTGGTATTAGCAGGGTTGATTGTGGTGTCTACTTAATGAAATTTATCAAATGTCTTTCCCATAGAGATATATTTGATTTCAACTCATTAAATTTTTCTTTTTCTTATACAAAATTTATGAAACATACTCACGATCTACTTTCATCATCAGGGGCCGATGAATTTTGAATGAAAAAAGTTGGTTGTACAACTAATGTTGGGCAAAATGATTACACCACAGTAAGGTGAAATGCAAAGGTATGAAGCATACTTACAATCCATGTTGCTCTTTTTAATGGAAAGTATGTGCTTTGACTTTGGGGTTGTTTGGGAATGGGTGAAAGGTGATGTGTACTTGACGTGATGGGATTGATTGTTTGATTGATTGATGTGAAATATTGTAAAGATTCTCTCAGAATTCGCACGCATAGTGTTTTCCTCGCATCGAACACTGGCTCACATCTCCTGACCAGAGTATCGGATCGGTGGCGAGTCGCGGCATTGGAACCGTGGCGACAGCGTGGTCACTAGGGTACAAGTCTCAGGGTTGAGTCGACTCAGGTTGATGGCGTGTGAATCAGGGTCGCGCGCAAATACTGGTTAAGGGTCAAAGGTTGCCGGAAATTCGACGGGAAGACTGCGGAATTCTACGGAACGGTACGGTCTAGGATACGAGGCTTACAAAATCGGACAGATGGAATTGAAGCAGAGATACAACGACTCAAGAGCAAAGATATGAAGCAAACCAGTGGATGATCTACAGAATCAGTGGCCATATTTAACTGAAGACGAGCTACGTCGTTGGATCAGTAGAATAATTAAATGGAACATGTGTTTCCTATTATTATTTTATTTCTGTTTTAGAATAACTTTAAATTTAAATTTTATTTTTATTTTTAAATAACTTGATGATTCTGATGACTTAATAAAAGTCTCAATTTAGTTTTCCTGATTTTCTTTTGATGTGTGGTGATGAATGTTTGTGAATGGATTAAGTTACCATGTGTTCACTCCCCAAGTGCAGGGTTGTGATGTAGTAATAAACTCGGTAAGACCGAAGTCGAATCCCAAGAGACTAAAACCTGTACATAATTTGAAACTAACTAGGGCTAGAACTAGAATGAGATGAATTCTAAATCCATTGTGATTTGAGGAATAATTGTGAAATTATTATCTAAAACTGAGGAGAAATTCAGAGGATGAAACTAGGGATTCAGAGGATCCACTTGTAGAGATCAGGGAGATCTTATGCCTGTTTTAAGAATCATGGAAAGGAAATTAGACTGAACTGCCATTGATATAGTTTTCAAGAGATGAGAGGTATATGAATTAGAATGGATTCCATCACAAAACCATGCCAAGAGGCAAAGCACACGACAGAATTAAACTAATTACCAATCAATCAACATGCTATGAGAGTTAGGAAGGGTACCGTCATCCGACCATGCCCAGGAGACGATGGTGAACAATAGGGCTTCCTGACGTCATACACATAAAAATGAAAGAGAAATACTTAAAGCCATTGCAGACCCATTGTAATTTCAGTCACAACAGACCATTAAAAACTAAAAATATTCCCATAATAATCAAACCAATATCAAATTCGCTTCATGAATTAAAATCAAATTAAAGGCAATTAATAGAATCCCCTATCTCACTACAAGCTTCACCTCTTAGCCCTAGCTAAGAGGGTTTAGCCAAACATGATTAAGCTAAACATCCTCCAATAAATAAATAAAACAGTAAAAAAATAAAATAAAAAAATAGAACTACTCTCCTCTGTCTTTGCTCAGCCTCCACGTCCTAGTTGTCCTCCCAGCCATCGATGATCTTCAAGCAAGTCCTTCTCTCTTTTATAGCTAGCAAGGGAGAGGATGGTTTGGAGCACCAACGCTGCTGGAGTCGGTAAATCTTTCGCAGCTTATTTGCAACAGAACCGGACTCCCCAGCAACCGCAACCGCAAGAGATTGTAGTAAAAAAACAGGGACAAAAATTCTCCTAGCGTTCTTTCTTCCCAAAAAGATGATGTCCCCTTGGACGGATTTGGACGGCCTACACGATGGACAGTCCGGATCGACGAATTGATCAAAAGGTGGTGGTCCACAAAGTTCCGCACAAAATAGACTAAGCAGTCAGTTATGCAGCAACACGAGGACAGTTGCGTTTGCCAGCTTTTGGGAAATCTTGTGATCAGCGTGTGACCGAATCTACCTCCTTGGTAGTGCTGTGACCTCCTGTTCATCTTCTGGGCGGTCTGGATCACTGATCCGACGGTGATCACGGACATAGTGGGCCCCACAGCGGCCGGATGATGCGGACACCGGCGAACAGAGCTTGCATAGCTCATATGCTGTTGCTGTTGGTGGGGTCCACTCTTGGTGTTTTCTGGGAAATCCACTCCGTACATTAGATTCAGCTCGAAAAACCGTCCGGGAAGGGTGTATTCTGGAGTGAACTCGGTGCGGCCCACTTGAGCTTTAGTTCCGCCGTCCATCTTCCATTTGGATTCTTCAAGGACACCACATAACTACAGAAATCTGTCTGTAGATCAGGGAACGGTCGGTTTGGCCTCCTGAATCTAATGAACGGTGTGGATCATCGAAATGATGTTGATGGTGGCCACCAAGAGTTGAGCGTAGCTCCCTGTTGCGAATAGCGGACTCTGTCTCCGTTTTGAAAACGGAAATTGGGTCAGCGGCTGGACTGATTCTGTTGGTTTGGGTGCACTGAAAGTGCACAGCTAGTGTGACACTCTCACTCCTCAAAGTGGGTCCCACCTTGATGCTCATGAGAAATCCTCTCCATCCATTGCTTTTTCAGCTCATTTAACGAGTTGAGACCAACCTTAAAACAGATCCAGATATCAGGTGGGCCCTAATTCACAAATCTATGGGCTGATCTGTCCGTTGTCCCACTTCCTGAGATCTTCAATGGCTGA
The DNA here is from genome assembly GCA_021015155.1 of Magnolia officinalis. Taxonomy (NCBI): domain Eukaryota; kingdom Viridiplantae; phylum Streptophyta; class Magnoliopsida; order Magnoliales; family Magnoliaceae; genus Magnolia; species Magnolia officinalis. The sequence goes on along the minus strand of JAJHSJ010000002.1, from coordinate 9,220,585 downwards.
AATTTAATATGTACAGTTGATTTATGGCTCACATCCCATTTATGAAGTCTCGTGTCAATCGGATGGTGGTAAACCTATGCTCTTGCATTATGGACGATTTTCGGGCCACTTGAGTTTCAGTTTTCCGATTTTCTTGGATCTCTAGCATGTAATTCCATCAATCTTGGCCCCTTTGAAGTCCGTCCCTGGCCTTGGTGTCATCAGAGTATTAATTTCATGCTTTTAGCATCCTGATCAGTCCAAGCTTGCAATTACACCTTACAACATAAACATGATTAAAACAAGCCATTAAACAGTATCATGTTTGAAATCTGAACAATACTGGGGTCTAATACGCAATATTTGACCCTCAACACCATGAATGTATTGATAGAGGTTAATGAGAACATAGAATTCAGATTATATTGTGACCCGC
>JAJHSJ010000002.1:9144603-9220070 GCA_021015155.1 Magnolia officinalis | reverse complement strand
ATCCACTTTTGAAGATTATTTTAGATCATAACTCAAAAAATGATTCATATCCAAATCTTAAGTGGACCACACTACAAATTGCATTGAGGATAATGATTCTCACCGTTAAAACATTCATAGGGCCTACTATAGCATTTATTTTCAATCCAATATATCTACGCGGTCACATATACCTTTACGAAGAAGAACACGCGGTCACATATACCTTTACGAAGAAGAAAAACAAATATCACATTGATCCAAAACTTCGGTGACTGAGAAAGGGTTTTAATGGTAGATGTTCAATCTCCAGTACTTTTTGCACTGTGGTCCACTTGATCTATGGATATATCTTATCTTTTGGATCAAGCCTTAAAACGAGCTTACCAAATAGAAAGACGGTTGGGATATAATACATATCTCGTGATGGCACCCACCACCAGCCAGATTGGCTTCCTGTTGTGATTGCCTAGGAGGGAAGCCCTAGGCCGTGCAAATGGACAGTTGGTTGCTATTGGTTCCGCCATAATAGACAAAAAGGACGGGCTGGGATATGTCAATCAAATAACCTTTTCTGGCCTGCCTTTAGAAAATTGGATGAACTCGAGCCTGATTAAGAGTCCCACGTGCAATGCACGTGCATTTTATTCGTATTCTTAAAAAATCACAATCATGAATCGAACCACCATCATGCTTCGCCCTGAAATCCGATTGAGTAAACTCTGTTGGGCCCACTGTGAATGTCTGTGGTTTATCCACACCATTCATCTGCTTTTTCCGCTCATTTTAAGGGTTGAGCCCAAAATCGAAGTTTATCCAAAGATCAAGTGGACCATACCATAGAAAAAGGTGGAAACTATGAGTTGAAACCTTGCTAACCCCACAGTTATGTTTATTTGTCATCCAACCTGTCCATAAGATGACACAAACGTGAATGAAGTTAATCGATACCCTGGGCTTGTATTGAATGTCGAATTCACTGAGCTCTATCATCCACTTCGTCAGTTAGATGGAAGCTTCTGGTTTCTAAAGAATCTGACGCAGTGGAAGGTTGGTAATGATGACGATAGTGTGAGCTTGAAAGTATGACCGAAGTCGTCGTGAAGAGACAATAAGGACTAGGGCTACTTTCTCCAGAGGTGGATATCTTGTTTCTGTCGGTAATAACGCTTTACTAACGTAATAAACTGACAATTTCTTTCCTTCATGTTCACGTATCAAAGCCGAGCTTACGGTTGCGTCGGAAACCGTCAGGTACAATAACAGACCTTCCCCAGGTTCGGGTTTCGATAAGACAGGTGGAGATTCGAGGTGTGACTTTAACTGCTAGAACGCTGCTTCACATTCTTCCGTCCACTTTACCGTTTGCCGACCCTTTAGTTGTTTGAAGAACATGAGACATTTATCGGTAGCTCGGAAAAGGAAGCGGTTGATTGCGGCTACTCGTCCAGTCAGCTTTTGTATATCCTTGGTCGTTTTCGGGGATTTCATGTCGAGCAATGCTTTGATTTTTTCTGGATTTGCTTCAATCCCCCGCCGACTGATCAAGAATCCAAGAAACTTACCCGAGCTTACCCCAAAGGCACACTTGCTCGGGTTCAACTTCTTCTGGTATTTGCGAAGGAAACATCTCCTATAGGTCGGCAATATGATCGGCCGTATGTATACTTTTAATGAGCATGTCATCAATGTATACTTCCATGGTTCGGTCGATCTGCCGAGCGAACATTTTATTTACCAATCGTTGGTAGGTCGCTCCTGCATTCTTTGGGCCAAATGGCATCACACGGTAACAATGAAGTCCTTTGTCGGTGACAAAGGTAGTCTTAGATTTATCCGATTGATGCATTACAATTTGATTGTATCCAGAATAAGCATCCATAAAACTAAGAAGTTCATGTCCGATCGTGCATCCACCAGCTGATCGATCCTCGAAAGAGGGAAGCTGTCTTTGAGAAGGCTTTGTTTAAGTCGGTATAGTCAATGCAGACTCGCCACTTCCCATTGGCTTTCTTAACGAGTACGACATTAGCTACTCATTCCGGATAGTATATCTCCTCGATGAATTTAGCCTTGAGGAGCTTCCCGATCTCTTCTTCAATGATGGCGTAACTTTCGGGGTCGAGCGGTCGTCGCTTCGGTCGGATCGATGTTGAGGCGATGAGTCACCACCGAGGGATCGATCCCAGACATATCTTCATGGCTCCATGCAAATACATCAGCGTATTGTCGAAGTAGGGATATCGGTTTGTCTTTCAGGAGCGACTGCAGAGACGAGCCAATCTGTACTGTTTTGAACTCGTCTGTCTCGACCAAAGGCACTAGGATAAGGTCTTCTACCGGTTGTCCTCGCTCATGTGTCTCGGCCTGAGGATCCAACGATTCAATCGTGGTAACCTCGGTTGGCGCCTTCACGACCGTCGCATAGCAGCGCCGCGAGTCCTGTTGGTCACCTTTTACGACTCCTACTTTTGACTTGGTCGGAAATTTTATGGAGAGATGGTACGTTGATACCACAGCTTGGAGAAGGCACAGAGAGGGTCGGTCGAGTATAGCGTTGTAGACCAATGGTTGGTTGACTATCAGGAAGTCGACCATTACTGTCGCCTGGTGTGGAGAGTTACTAGCAGTGAGTGGCAATGAGATGACTTCTTCGGGGAGTGTTCGTCCACTAGAGAAACCGATTAATGGGGTGTGAACTGGCCGTAACGTCGATTGTTCGACCCCCATTTTATCGAACGCTTGAGTGAAAAGAACGTCTGCAGACGACCTTGTGTCAATGAGAATGCGGAATACTTTACGGTTTGCTATCGTGAGGGTGATGACTAATGCGTCATCATGCGGATGATGGATGCCCCGGGCGTCTTCATCAGTGAACGAAATGCAGTATTTCTCCATTTTTTCTTTCGAAGGTCGAGTTAGTATCAGGATTTCGGAGTTGGGTCGACTGATGCTCATGACATAATTTTTTCGATCATTGTTTGAGTCGCCTCCGCCTTGAGGACCACCGACGATGGTTTGGACTTCCTCTGTGGGTCGGTTTTCACCCGAATGTTCTTCTGTTGTCCCGGTTCTTTCGACGTGCTCTCTGAGACGACCTTTTCGGATGAGTCGCTCGATTTCTTCTTTCAAGTGGTAGCAATCACTCGTATTATGCACATGATCACGATGGTAGTGACAGTACTTGTTTTTGCTTCGTCGGTTCGGGTTGCTTCAGAGCCTATCTAGCTAGTTGACGAATCTTTCACCCTTAATTTCCATCAAAACCTGCTCTTGCGGCTTATTGAGCGGGGTATACGTTGAAAACTTGTGGTCTGGCCGTTTACCCGACTTACGCTCATCACGTGTCCAATCATCTTTACGTTTCTTTCCAATAGCCGAGTCAACTTCTTTCTTTGCTGACTCTTTAGCCGGGAGTTTTGGTTTTGGGCGGCTTTGCGCATGATTCGGGTTTCTTCGGCATCCGCATATTTATCCGATCGAGCCATGAACTCCGCCAAAGTAGTTGGCGGGTTTTTGTTCAAGGAGGCTAGAAACGGCTTGTCTCTGACGCCTTACATGATCGAGTTGAGTGCTGTTTCGTCTGAATGGTTCCGGACTTGGAGCGACTCAAAGTTGAAACGTTTGATATAATCTTTTAGCAGCTCTCCCTCTTTTTGAACTATGTTGTTCAAGTGTGCAGGTGACTTCAACTTTTTCTTCCCACCAATGAAATTGGTGAGGAAGGTATCGCTGAGCTCTGCGAACGAGCTAATGGATTTTAGTTTCAATTGTTTGAACGAAAGTTGAGCTACTTTGGCTAAAGTGAGGGAGAAAGCTCGACACATTACAGCGTCCGAGGCATCGTGCAACTTCATATATGTCCAAAAGGATTCGATGTGCTTAGTAGGATTGGTCTTGCCGGTGAAGGGCGTAATCTGCAGAAGACGGAATCGTTCCGGTAACCGAGCCTCCATGTAACGCCCCGGAAAATGGGGGGTCGTGCATAGACTCGACTCCCGAGTTCCCGAGTGTCACTTATCATACATTTTATAGTTTTATGGTTAATCAAGCTTAAATGCACAATTTGGAATATCCTGGAGCATGAAACATAATCATAACTGATTTACTGAAATGAAATAAGTTCAAATACATATACAAGTCCAAAGAATATGAAAGGGTCGCATAAGGCGTTGCCCATCAAAATTTAAAATAAAATGATATGTCCACAAGAATAAAGCTGAGTCCACAACTCAGCGATCCAATTCCCCCCCTGTCAGCCGATGGAGAGCCGCCCATCAAGTACTAAAAAGTAGGACAGCTCGTACTCCTCGTCCAAGCTCGCCTCGCCAGACTCCTCATGCCCTGAGTCACCTGCATCTATGAATGAGTCTGGTTGGTGTTTTAAAACACCGTCCCAAAGTGGGAGTGAGTGATCAACTCAGTGTGAACTATTGGTCTCAAGTTACAACAGGCATCAATTGTAATATGAACTTAATGAAAAGCAGACAATCATCAACACCTAATAACTCTTATTTAAAATGCATGCATGCGGGATGATATGATGCATGCCCTCGCCACAACACTCCCTCAAGCGACTCCATCTAACGATCGCATATGACAACACTCCCTCAGAGCGACCTCGACTTCCGAGTCGCCACCCTAACTAATGCGTGCAATGCGATCATGTTAGCCGAGTTATTAGTTAAGTCCATTCATCCAGCAGGTTAGGGATTCTGATTCACCCTACGTATCAATGCCCTAAGCTGGTTGCGAGGCCAAGACCCCATCAACGCGTGAGGCCGAGACCTCGCGGTCCGTGATCCCGTCGGGTTCCTCATCCCCGACACCAAACACATGAGGAGTGCCGAAAGGAAGGGATCGCTCGCGGTCACTACGGGGAGGCGCGGTACCCCCCCAGCGTAGGCCGACAGCTCGGACATAGTGTCCCATTCCACCATGCCCGCTCACGAGGCTTGGACCAGTTTCAAGTGAATTTTTGATGGGCTACAACGGTTGTAGGGTGGTTCAGGTTCCATACATTTGTGAGCAAACAGGGTTAACATACAGGGTTGGTCAGACAGTAGGCTAGACCGCACGAGTCAAGCGAGCGTGAGACGAGTGACCTCGGGCACAAAGACCCATGTAGTCGAACTACAGCCACTCGAACACACTCGCCCAAACCCACAGGTTTAGCCTGAGGGTAGTCCCACCAATGGGACAACCATCTCTCCTCGTGATTCCTGACTAACCCAATAGGATGAAGGTTATTCATAACAAGCCAACTATACAGATTCTCAACTAGCGAACAACCACATGTTCTCATGCATTCCACACATACATATGAATACTCCTACAACACAGCATCCAAGCATTATTAAGAATAAAAAGCATGTGAGTGTGTGGGTTAGTGAGGAGTTGAGTACTTCCTCCATCTTGAGAAATCATGAGTGTAAGGGTAATTAATCATACACACAATGAAGCACCATATATGAGGGAAATGAATTGAACAATCATGAACATATTATCATCCATACGTAATATCATGTGAAAGGCAAGATCTACATCAAATTGAGAGCTTAGCATGTACATCCAAACAATTCCAACAACCATGTAATCCCTAGGGTTTCACTAGAAATTCAAATATAACATCCAAGCATTCAAAATCATTAAACCCACACTAAAATTGGTGCTAGGCCACCTAAGATTAATAGTCCGCACCTTGTGATTCGTTGGAGGCTCAAAAATGACCTAGGAATGAGGGTTTTGGAGGTTGGCCGACCGGAATCCCTAAAACAATTCAAACATGAGAGAAATCCATGCATTTTCTTCTTCAATACAAGGATTTCAAGAGAAATGAGTGAGGGATCTTACCTAGATGGCCCATGGACGATTTTCGGTGGTTGTGGTGTAGGGTTTCTTCTTCTTGGAGAAGGTGTAGAAGGTTGTGGTTTGATCCTCTTGGGCCCCACCTTGATTGAGAGTCCACCATGCCTTCTTCCCTCTCTCTTTCTTCTCCTTTCTCCTCTTTCTCTTCTCCCTTTTCTCTCTTCTAGGGCAAAATTCGTATGGGGAGAGAGGTGCCCAAATGAGGCCCTTTTTATAATTCCATATTTGGTGAAAAAGGCCCCAAGCTTCCATAAATTTTTCTAAAATAGACTTATGGGACTCCCTATTGGTGTTGGGGTGGCCCTAACACCCCCTCTAACCACCAAATTTGTGTGTAGGTGCCCTATGGCTTGACTAGGGTCCATGCAAAATTTAGGGCGAACGGATGAACGGATATATGATCTGAGCAAGCGTTTCCGACCTTTAAGTGGCCCTTTGGGGGCCATTCTGATTGATGGGGCATTTCTGGTGGCCCTCTGGCCATGAAATTTATAGGGTAGGTGATCCATGGCCCGATGAAGGGCCATGTAAAATTTGGGAGCGATCAGATATGGGGTTTGATCGCACGGGTCCGATTTATGATCAACGGTCATCGTGCCACGATCGGGGCCCAGATTTGGTGGACAGGCGTTGAAAAATACATTAAACCTTCACCGTAAATTTGAAAGAAATCCGACGGCTGGAAGGCCCGGAGTCTCAGTTTCTTTTGTTAGTGCCAGATTTTAATCTGGCATTGGTGGGGCGCATTGGGCAAGCGCCAGATGGTACTTCTGGGTGTCCACTGGGTCCGCAGTCCGCGATGGACTACAAGCCCAGTGAGATCTATGATTTTCTAAAGTTTTAGATTTTTTTAACCCTCCTCGGTTGCTGGGTGGCCCACACGGGCCATCTTTAAGTGTAAACAGCCATCTGGCTTGGCGGCCCGCACCAGGCCTTATCACGGCCTGTCTGGTCTATTAAATTGGGATAATCTTGGATTAATTAACTCGTGTATAAGCTAACATTGAGTGCTAATGGTCAGTACGTGATAGTATAAGTTAATTAAAAAAAAAATCAAAGATTTTTGGAAATCCAAAACAGTGAAAATCCGGGATGTTACACTCCATTATCTCCTCTATAAACAGAGACGCTTTTGCCTCGGGCCTTATTGGATGTGCATCACGGCATTGCTTCATGTCAACGATCTCTTCCCGCACTTCCCTCCTGGAGGTCAGCTTTCCAGGGTTCGTCACTATCGGTTGTACCCTCAACCGGAGGCCTACTGCGCCTCCTCTCATCTATTTCGTGTCATAGATCGGAGGCTGGTAGCGGGGCGGTCACGGAATGAGCTGGCGTAGACTCGGCCGGACCCTGGTGCTGACTCGACTAAGAGACAGATCGTGGAGCGGCAGGCTGAGGGTTGGCGAATTGTTGCGGAGCATTCGCCCAACCACTATCATATTGAGACGGAACTTGCTAGCGATGGATCTGCTCCAACATCTGCTTCATATAGTTCAGATCGGTCCTGAGCTCTTGAACTTCCTTATCTAACCGACCGTTTCCTCGGTTCCGTTGATTGTGCCTGGTTGAAATGGAGGTTGCTGGACCGGGGGCAGAACCTTGTCGGTTATCAGGTTGGTTCTGGACCCCTTGGGCTCCGTTCGTACCCGGCGAACCTTTAAGTGCCAGTGGTCCAGTAACAACGACCTCAGTAGTCTCGTTTTGAGCAGTTCTTTTGGTTCTTGCCATTGGAACTTTTTTTTGAAGCTTTTCGATAGAGCCTGGAAAACAACTTTTCGTATGGTTTCCCACAGACGGCGCTAATCTGTTAATGCAAAAAATTGATTGCGTCCTCCTCCGCCCTACCTCCTGCACAAGAAGGAAACAAAGAAGACCCTGGTTAGAGCCGGGGACCCTCCGATGCTTAAGTTAGTGATAGGGTCGTAGTAAGAGGTTTTTTAAGGAGAGTTTTTTGTGTATCTTTTAACTTGGAGTTCTCCTGTATTTATAGGAATGACAGGTTCCCGTTGTGCAAGGATTCTTCTCCTGATATCTTGGAGATTTGATTTTTATCCGTTTTTGGTCTCCATCCGATTCCGAGATCTTTGAGATCGGGGATCCTTTTACGAGATTCTCGGGACAGCGTTTACGCCGTCTTTTCCTTGCTCGACCCAGTCCTGATTGACTCTGATGATGAGTTAGTCTCGGTCAGCTTTAAGGATCAAGTTGCTCGCCAGCTGTCGGGTGAAATGGAACCGATCAATAATCGATATCATTTCTTACTTCGATAATCGACCTAAATATGGGTCGGTTTTATGGTCTGTCCAGCGGCTTCTAAAAGCTTCGGGCCTTAATCGACCTCTTAGATGTTGCTGCCTCGTCTTCTGAGTCAACTTCGCGCATCTTATATACTTTGTCTTTGGCTCATAACTTTATAAGTCTCGGTCGGGGCTTATTCCCTGCAATCCGAGCTAAGTATCTCTTTTAGGCATTTAGTTTATTTGCCTTGGTCGAGCTTGTTGCCTCGGAATCCCGAGCAGTGTCAGTAGAGTTGGTTCATTCCATAACTGGGTCTCTGAACTTGTCATATATTCCCTCGACAACATCCATCCACAACTAATAACATTACTTGCATTCCCTTGCCTTATGCATGGAATTGGTTGCACGTGTTTAAGATCCAAACCGCTTGTCTGACGATCCTCACTTTGAAGATTTTCTGCATATAGAAACATGAACGATAGTGGGTCCAACGAGTGCATAGACATTGAACCATCCATAACTTATCTGAATCGTTCGTTGCTTATCAGTGAGGCCCACCTGATGATCATACAGATGTGGTCTTAAGATATTTAATGGGCGTCGTATCATCGTTTTACTTGAAGTTACAATGCCACGTGTACAGTTACTTAAAGTGCGTGTCAACTGCTTATGACACTCTTGTAGAGTACCAATTTTTTTATTAGGATAATTTTTTACTGTAGACTCCCCCTTCCATCCTTTTCTATTTTTTTATTCGAACAAAACCTTCCTTACTAAACTATACCTTTACTCGCATGGACAACTCAATAAAGAAAAAAATTCCCTTATTTTTTCAATTGCTTTTACTTAAAAATTAGGAGTATTTTTTTTGTCCAAAACTTTCTTTTTATACCTGAAAAATCTACTTTGATAACGTATGTTTTCGACCGTTAAAAAAAACATAAAAACTAAGCATTCACGGTGCTAATTTTTTCTTATTAAACCAGCGGTCTGTATCAAATACGTTTTCTAGGGACCACGGAGGAAGTACATGTACCTCCAGCCGAGCAGATGAAAGGTATCCTCGAGCCATGTGTTTGTACAAGCGGGGTCCATATCTCAGTGATCCGGGCCGTTAATCTTATAATCCCTAATTAAAATAGATGGTTAGTGAAAAGCCTTCCAGATTGGAAGATGGTATTCCAATCTTTGGCACTTTCATATTGAATTCAGACGGTTGCGTAGTTTCTTCTCGACTGCCTATTTTTGGGCCACTGATCAAAGGTTAAAATTCTCCCATCAACAAGAACATATGAGGAATTCGCCGTCTCTAGATTTGTTGAACAATCCTAACCTTTGATTCGATATTTTTCATCTCTAACCGTCCGATGGCATCCAGACTTCTAATATTTCGCTGATGCTGATAGTTTGGACAGTTTAGTTGGAGTTATTCATATGCCACACGTGACCAATTTCTCGGTAATATGTAACTGCTCGTGTATCATCCATCACACCGCCAGAGTATCAAAGTATTTCCCTGCCAATGTTCCGACTGCAAAACCAAAATACGAACACCGCCCTTCTCGTGGCCCACGGTTCCCACGTTTCATCTATCCCACTTTTTTCCCGGAGCTTCTGTCCAACCCAGCAGCCAAAACCAGTGGCATTGTCGTATTTCTGTACAAAGCGAAGGGCATACGTAATCCGCATGTCTCCATCAGCCTCACGTGGACGGAAATCATTCCATCAGCTATAAATACCAGCTGCCTCTTACCGAACTCCATTTATCTTCTTCTTCAGTCAGACGCAGCTGCCCTTTGTCACAGACGCGTAGGTAGAGAGACCGTCTGGTGAGACGATCTCTTTCCATATTTTCTTCACGTTTTCTCGATTCCCTTTTTCCAATTTGCTGACAGAGAAGGAGAGAGAGAGAGAGGGAGAGAGAGGGGATCGAAGAAAATGACTAGATTGCCCCTCAACGTCTCGGCGATCGAACTCACCTCCGCGTTCGACTGGTGGCACGAGATCAACGAGTCGACTCAGTGGCAGGACGGGATCTTCTTCTTCCTTTGTGCCGCCTACGCTCTCGTCTCCTCTGTCGCTCTGGTATACTCTCTCTCTCTCTCTCTCTCTCTCGCTCGCTCTCTCAATATATCTTTTTAGGGTTTTGATTCGTCTGTTCTAGATTTTGGTTGTTTGGATTGATTTTGCAACTCAAATTCGTTATGTATGGAAGTTATAAGGTAGTGTATGGATACACCTGAAAATCGTGATTGGATACAATATCCATGATGGTTTTTGGAGGAAAATCCGAGAGAGCAATCCACAGAACTTGCATTTTCGCCCCAAATATCAGTATGGGAAACTCTGAGAGTTATCTGGCTGGAGATTTGGAGGGATCATGTCCCGTCAGCTGCGGAAATTGGAACGCCCAAATGGATCCTAAGAATTTTCACAGTGTTTTCAGCTATTAATTTATTGAAATCGTGATGTGTTAGGGGTCGTTTGGATGCCTGTAAATGGTTTAAGTTGTAAATGATTTTCCAGCCTGTCCTGTCTGGCTTTAAGCTGTAAATGATTGTCTGTGTCTGGATAGCCTGTAAAATATTTTAAGTCCTGTAAATGGAGAGCTAATCTTTCCATTTATAGCTGTTAGGCTGTAAATGGAGAGCCTGTAAATTAAATCTGAACTTTTTGCCTGTAAACGAGATGGGGGTAAATGCTGTAAATCATTTACAAAAGGCCATCCAAACATATAGTGGAAATGATTTACCTGTAAATTATTGACAACTTGGCCCATTTACAGGCATCCAAACAACCCCTTAAGAAGTTGGGGGCTTTTAGTGGTTCTGATTTTTAAATCCTTTTGACCTGTTGTCTGGTTCTGTGCTTTCTGTGAGAAGAAAGTTCTGTACAGGTGGGGCCTACCTTTCAGTGATCCGAAATTTCAGCTGGCGGGCCCTACCGCAGACTAGTTCGCTGTGAAAATCATGCCCTTGTCAGACTAACCTAGCTGTCTGATTGTCAGCCTGCACATAAATGGTTAGAAATGGAACTCATGCCAATTGTCCACATCAAGATGGGATCATCCAACTATCAAATGGATTTGATTCATTGATGGAGGAGATTTTTTATCCATTTGTCATCCATGGTGGGTCACAAAGATCATTTAGAGATGGACACCACTTTATGGATTGCTGAATTTCATTTATTTCACAGAATTTATATGCTGTGTTTCTTTTATGATGTTCAGGTGCAACTAATCCGAATTGAATTGCGAGTGCCGGAGTATGGCTGGACTACACAGAAGGTTTTCCATCTCATGAACTTCATTGTGAATGGAGGTGATTTGGAGTTTCTTGATTGAGTTTGGTGGTTGCATCTCTTTCTATTGGTCTTTAATCGTGGATCTCTCTTGCAGTACGTGCCATTGTGTTTGGATTTCACAAGCAAGTATTCTTTTTGTCGCCCAAGGTAAGTAATTGCAGTTGCAGTGATTAAGTTTTCATGAAGTGAATATCCAAAATTGGTTTAATTCCGCTTTATTCAAAGTGAATAGTCACTCCCAAATTTTGAGCTATTCTATTTTAAGTTGGAATGTAATCAAGACACTTGAAAACAATTTGTCTTATCATATATATATATATATATATATATATATATATATATATATATATATATATATATATATATATTTTGATTTGTAATCTAGGCTCGAACTTGAGACCACGACATTGAAACACACCGTCTACCATTGAGCTACAGACTCAAACCCAGTCTGTCTTTTATAATTGGAAGGATATCGTTATTAATCACTTTCAATTTGTTGCATCTTAATATTGCAATTGAAATACATTTATATATCCTAACGTGAACATAGCCGTGCATCCAATCAATATTGCCCGTTGAGAAACTTGTAGTACTTTTTTCCTGTTTGTGACCCATGTTATTTATCATGTATGCCATGAAAAGTCCACACTTCAGGGAGATTTATTTTTTATTTTTTATTTGGTGGCAAGGAGTGGAAGATAAAGGAAAGTTCCACCTTTTAGAATGGGATGAAGCGTGTAAGTCCTACAAGGAGGGAGGTGCAGGCATAAAAAAGCTAGGTGATATGAATAACAATCTTTTGGGAAATGGATTTGGAAGTTTGGCACGGAAGATGGGGCACTTTGGAAGGATATAATCACCTCTAAGTACGGGCTCGGCTATGGTGGATGGTTTACGAAAGAGTCATCTATGTATAGGGCATCCTATCTATGGAGAGAGATTGCCTCGGTTAGAGGAGGTTTTGGTCATAGGGTGCACTTTGTGATTGGGGATGGTGGAAATATGCACGCTTTTGCAAAGACTCGTGGATCAAATAGGAAATTTTGTAATTGCACTTCCTGCGGATTGCAAGACTATCAATGGACCGAAATGTGCTTGTAGGTAGGTGGTGTTTCTCTCGCAATGGGAATAATGTGGTTTAGACTCCTTGCCACCTCTTTCTGACAGATGAAGAGGTGGGGGAATTGAGCTCCCTTTTGGACCGGCTTAGATTCTGCTACCCAATTGAAAGTGAAAGGGATAAGATGTGTTGGCAATTAGAGAGCTTGAGGCGGTTCTCAGTCCACTACTACTATAAATTATTACAAGATCGTGGCAGCGTTCAATGTGCTCATCAACGCCTAACCCAGAGATGCGGATCATCCAAGGCACATTAGCATGGCGTACTCCTCCTCTTTGAATTGGAGTTTGAAACCAAACTTCTCCTCAAGAGGATAGATGAGGCGATTCAGGGGGTAATCTCCAGTGGTGCAGTGGGTACCAAGTTTCTATGGTCCTATGGGGCATTTGCTTGGTTGGTTGGTTGAGGCAAGGTTTTAATGTTGGATAATCTTTAGAAAAGGGGGATGGTCCTTCCAAACGTATGTCTCATATGCATGGCTGATTCAGAATTTGTCAATCATCTATTTATTCTATGGGAAATGTTCTATTAAGGGGGATGGTCCTTCCAAAGTAGTGGCATTTGTTTGGTTGGTTGGTCGAGGCAAGGTCTTGACGTTGGATAATCTTTAGAAAAGGGGGATGGTCCTTCCAAACGTATGTCTCATATGCATGGTTGATTTGGAATATGTTAATCATTTATTTATTCTTTGCCCGGTAGCAAACTTCATTTGAAATGCAACCCTATCATTGTTCCAAGACCAATGGGCCTTCCCTAACTCCATGGAAATCATCCTTTTGTCATGGCATGAGATTTAACTTCTTGCAGACCTCAAGTTACTATGGCGATTGTTTTTTCTGGTGGGGTGATGCGGACACAAGCGCATTCAAGGTGTACCAACGAAGAAAGCGCCAACCACAAGTGCCGTCCTTGTGGATAGGCGACTATTGAGGAGCTGAAGACCTTTCACATGTGATTGGACATATAGAAGACCCCACTCAGGGAAGACACATGTGAAGGAAGATCGAAGAAAGAAGACCGAGCGCCCGAACTTTCCCGTACTTATGTTATTTGCGCGTTTTTGCTTAGTTAGGGGTCTTTTAGTAATTTTATGTCTTTATTTGCTTATTTTAGGAGTATTTTAGTAATTTTATGTCTTTATTTGCTTATTTAAGTGGGCTAAAGCCCTGAACTCGAATTTTTAACTATTGATTAATGAAAAGCAAACCCCCAAATTCTCTCTAATGGTGCTTCTTCTCTTCCCTTGATCTTCCTCTTCTAATTTCTTCTTGTGCCCCTCCAACTTCTTCAAGGTAATTATTTTCTTCTTTCTATTTTCCAGTTTTGGATAATCCTTCTTCGATCAAAATCTTGAGAACCGATCTAAACCCTAAACCCCCAAATTCTCAAATCTCTAATTCGAGAAACTTCTTGGTTCTTTGGACTAGTGATCTTCATTGATCGATTGGGTGTGACCATGCAAGATCGGGAGGTCTCATCCCTCGCTGGATCCAACCTAAGTAATAATTGAATGCCATACTCCATGGTTGTGATGATGGCCCGCTCCATTGCATGTTTCCTTTATGATTTTCTCAGTTATGATGATTACTGCTAGAATTTTAGATCATTTATTCATTTTATTTCCGCTGTTTAATTATGTTCATGAGCATGCATCATAATTAGGGTTGTCCTGCGTCACGGGGCTATGGGCTATTTGGGAGGAGAGGAATTGGCAAGGTGTATCGTTGAGGTAATGGTGCCCACTGTTACCAATACGGTTACGGGCCTTATCAGTCGTTACGACCTCACAACTGCTGATACGCCCCCTGTAATGGTCGGAATTTTTTATTTTTTATTTTTGGTTCTAAAAAAAATTCGAAAAACTATCAATTAAATCCTGAAAATTCTAAATATTCCAATATGTATTCATTTATAATTTTGAACGTGTTATGGTGGTGTAACGGTCTACTATTTGGTGAGAAAGCTGTATCTGATGGTTTGATGAATTTATGAACCTAATAGCCTAAAATTGACTGCAAAACTCAAAGATTTGATTTTCTAACTATCCAATACCAATAATAGATATATTAGAATGAATTTAATATCAAAATATTTCACATGCGTAGGTGGTTGCTATTATTTTTCATAATTTATTCTGCAATTCTACATTACATACCTGTCCTTGAGGAGTGTCAGGCGAGGACTTTCATAAATTACAATGTTTATTTTATTCTATTTGAAGTCTTGAACATGCCAGAGATTTCTCATCTCTTGTAATTCCCATCCTGTGATCCTCAAGATATAAAAAGAAAAAAAAATAGTAGTGTCTGATTTACTCTCCTGCAACTTGATTAAGGACTACTTGATTCATTGTTAGGGGAGTTATTTTAAGCACAAGTTCGACTGTGTCAAGTGTGTGCTTGGTGAATGTGTGGGTAATGGGTATAGAAATATTATCGTAAATGTAAATAATGTTTTAAAAAAATATACTTACCTTAATAAAACTCTCGAGTCACCACCAAAATGAAAATTTGCTTTGTTGTGGTTGCTCGATCTCTATGTCATCGTCATCATCTAGCTACGGTTGTGGAGTAGGTGCTGCATATCCATAATATCCCGTGCCAGAGGGAAAGATCAGCTCAACAAAACCAGAGGACAATCGATCCTGACTAGGCAACGTAACTGATTTGGTACACCCCGGGAATGGGAGCTGCTTTAGGAATTCGAGTCATTCTATGGGAAATGTTCTGTTGAAGGCAAAAGGCCTGGTTATGGAATCTGCCTCAAGCGTAAAAGGGGACTGATTATTCTTTTCGCATGTAATTATTTTGGGTGGCTGGCTGTCTATGCTCTGTACAGTTTGCCTTCGGCTTTTTGTTTATAATATACTTTTTGTTACCTTTCAAAAAAGAAAAAGAAAAAAGTCTACACTTCCATAGAGAATGTGCAAAACACTGATCTGGCACGAGCACGATTTATGGTTTAGACCTAAAACTCGAAAAGGTGTTTATCATCAACAATGATAAACTCCAATTCTGAGTTTACTTAACAAACTGCTAACTCCGTCTTTACTTAATAAACTGATTGGTGTATTGGTGATTTCCATCTGCTGCAGCCTTTATGCGACTCTTACGAACTACTTTGTGTATTGTTCATTGTTGGTGGAAGAAAAATATTTTGTTCTGCTGTTTAACTAGTTGCCGAAGGATCATGGAATTGCACTAGGTTAGCTAAAACATCTTGGCTTATTATAATAGCTTCTGTTTTTTTTTTTTTTTTTGAACCAGGTATTTACTTTGGTGTTATTGGAACTTCCTGGGGTTTTATTTTTCTCTACTTACACGCTCCTTGTCCTATTTTGGGCAGAGATATATCATCAGGCAAGTATCAACATGGTTCCACTTTCTCCTTTTCAACTTGGTGTGACGATTATGTTCAATCATATTGCTACTTCAAGATATTTCTTCCTGACTTCTTGTTTTGTACTTTTTACCAGGCAAGAAGTCTTCCAACTGATAAGCTCAAGATTGTATATATTTCAGTTAATGGTGGAATATATTTTATACAGGTGTGCTCTCTTTGATTTAATAGTACTTCTCCCTTCACCAACCATGAGGTGACAAACTTCTATCAATCGTTCAGTTCACTACCTGTCTGGAATATGATGTTGTTGGAGCCGGAGAGCAGCTGAATCTGCTTGAACATATGCACTATATTTAACTCATAATAGTCAGACTGGAGCTGCTTGCCTCCTCTTTCCAAGCTACTTTGGAATGTGCAATTGACATGAATTATCATTTGAGAGCCATCTTGTGTTATGCTCTTTTTTTTTTTCCAGCATAATTTAAATGAAAAAAACACTATTTTGTGGATTGTTTCTCCTTCGTTTGCATACAATTCTATGCTTAATTTCTGTTCTCTGCCTTTCAGTGAAAGAATATATCCTCTTGTTCTCTTTTGGTTTTCACCAGGCTAGCTCCATAGAATTTTCCCATTTCGTGCTGCCTCTTAATATCCACCATTTCCTCATTCCATGGTTTGCATCATTATCGACTACACTATGATCTGCTTGGAAATTTTCAAGTAGAAGAGAGTAAATTGTTGATAACCGACAATTCTCAGCAGGGTAACAGAATCATGTCTAGCAATTTAAGTATTATGGGTACTGCACTACTGCTACAGTTTGCAATTTCTTCTATAAATGCTTATGCACAGCTTCTGGCATCAGGTCTGTATTTGGATATACCTGTGGATAAATGACAACAGTGTTCTGGAGTTAATTGGAAACATATTTATTGCAGGTTAGGCTGACTAATCTTCCTTCTAATCTCTCTCTCATGCAGTTGTATGCAAACCATTAGCCCCTCGATTCTTATAGTTGAAATTCACTACTTGTCATTTTGAATATAGATTATAAGAATCTCAGCGCTCATTTTAGTGTTTTGTGTTTTTTCTCTGCTGAAATTTGCTTGCTATTCTTTTCCAGTGGTATCATTCATTGCAGCACTTGGTTTCCTTTCATATGGAGGAAGGTGAATTTTATCTTCCTTTCAATAGTGTAGCTAGAAACATGTTCTTCACTGCAAGCATTCTCGTTATTCTATTCCACGCATGTGGCTTGCTTCTGATTAGATTTGTGCTCAATTTCACAGACTGTTTTTCATGCTGAGGCGATTCCCTATTGAGTCAAAAGGGCGGCGGAAGAAACTTCATGAGGTCTGCCCTCTTCTCCTTAGTTAGCTCATTAGATTGGAAAACATTTGCTTCTGCAAGAAATGAGGAACAACTAGAACTGCACAATAAATATTGGGAGAAATGAAAGAATTTTGCTTGTTACTTGTTTCCCCCACATTTCCAACAATTTTCCTCTACATCTGTGTCATGTATCCCATGTTTTGGGGAAAGAATCATATTCATTCGCCAGAGAATGGGTTCCCCGACTTTGAGACAGTTGCACCTGCATGTATATTTTTCTGCATACAGGGGTTGTTCATTTTGTTGTCGTTACGGGCCATTTGTGGATTCATCTTTTTTAGAGTTTCTATTTAGTATTTACTTAAAAGTACTAAGAAAAGACATTCACTGGTCCAAACTATTTTTAGCTTAAAAAGGGGATCTGCATTGCCAGTCCATGTTGATATTCTGTGAGCCTGTCACATGTTTAGAGCTTATAGGTCGACTCCAAATAATGCCATTAGAGCTTATAGGTTGACCCCAAATAATGCCATCATGCGTAATATTTTAGGTTATATGATATCACTCATCCATTTATTTCTAGTCCTTGTAAAATTGCAATTAGAACAAGATTTTCTGACAGGTGAATCTTCTGCAGGTTGGATCTGTTACGGCGATATGTTTCACCTGCTTTCTGATAAGATGCATTGTGGTGAGTGCTCTGACTTTGGAAAGTGTAAGCAAAGTTACCATTTATTGGGGAAGAGTGTTAACTTTTTGCAAGAACTCTTCTATTGAGGACAGACTGGAAAGGGAAATCTCAGTGGAATTTAAGTAATATAAAGCTCTTTTGATAATAATCGTGTCAGAATGGGAAAATAGGAGATTCTTATACAATAATTTGGTGAAGGGAATTTTATGAATCTGCAAAATTATATCTCTTGAAAATGGGTGGTGGCTAGACTACCGTTTCACAAATCTCATAGAGCAATATAATTTTTTAGCTAAATAATCATAAATTGTGTCTTGGAATAGGATGGTTGCTAGACAGTTTCAATCTGAAATTAGTATAAGTATGTCAAAACAGTCAATGGAGGTGGGATTTGAGTTTGTCATGCATAGTTTTAAGTTTGTGAAAACAGTCTCCGAAGGTGGGAGTTGAGTTTGCTATGCATATCATTACTAATAGTAGTTCATCAGTATGCATTATTTCCCACATTATAGATCAATCAATTTTGTGATTTTCTCTGGTCTTGATATCAAGAGCAAGGCTTAAAAACTTGGACTTTTGTTTAGTTAAGTATTTTTTTCTTCTTCTTCTTTGAGCCTCGACTGAATCATGACCAAGTCAGAGTTTTTTTTTTTTTTTTCCCCCTTTCAAGTCTGGACTATATGATCAATCGAGATGGGATATGCTGCAGACCTTAAAGTTATACGTTAGACCTTTGATCTGAATTTTCACATTCGAAGTTGTTTCTTTAAAATCTGAGGGCAGCATGCATTTTTTAATTTTATTTGAGGAACCATACTAAAAAAAAACTTTTGCAAAACCTTCAATTTAATTTCCATCCCTTGGTTTCTTCTATTTGGCCTGATCTATGGTATAATGTTATCCTTTCTCAGGATACGCTCTCATTCCAGTTGATCACTGCATATTTTGTGAAATTCACGATCATTTCATTCAATCCTCTTAAGTTGGGATTAAGTTATCATTAAAACTCCTTTTATTCTGAATATTCATGATTCTAATTATGCTCTGATTGTAGGATATGCGTTTCCATATTCATTTGATCTTTTGCATTCATGTAAAAATATCATTGGACAATTTTACTCTTGGAGATCTGTGTAACCATTACCTCATATGATATACACACTTGGAATTGATCTGCATGTACACTTCTTGTGGCAACCCTACTGGTTGATTTGATAATGCATTGGTAACTTTTTCCTAGTACATGAAAAAGCTTCTTGTTGCTACTGTCTGTTTGAGTTGATAATGCAAAGGAAAGCATTTTCCTTAGACACAAAAGTGCTTCTCTCATGTCCAACAATTTGAATTGGGAACCTAAAATGCCATTTAAAATGGAATATGGACGATCATTTCCACACTGGTATCTAGAAATTTCTTTAAACAATAGACACGCAACACTTTTATGTGCATGTTTGCATAAGGAGAGTGGTAGGTGGTTGCTATAATTCCTATTAACTTAATAGGCTTGTAGGTGAAAAGCTCTAATGACCATCATAAATGGACCTAAAAATAAAAGGGTTATGGTGGACTTTAGAATGCCATTGTGTTGATTTGTAATCTGTGAAACAAAGAGAGCAATGAATAGAACTTTGCGTGGGGCGCAATTTTTTTTTTTTTTTTGAATAGAACTTTGTGTTAATCAACACTCCTTAATATGGAAATACCACTAATCTCTTTTTGCATGTAAGAATATGGAATTAGTAAGGGTGATAGAGTCACGTCTTATCCATGTCCAATGTAAGGACATGAGGGATTATCAGCTACCATCCCTTGAGAATGGAACAACCAATTTAAACACATATTTTCTGCTCTTTACGATGTATAATTGGAGGATTTATGACCACACCCCAGGTATCAATCTGTGTCAATTGGGCTTGCAAATAATACCAGATTTTAAGAGGAAGCTTGAGCGCAGGGTTGTCAGTGGTACCCTGTTCCATGGGTACTGCCTCGATTTAAACGGATCCATGTCTGAAAATTGGGCCCAATTAATAATCGGGCTGGATTCGAGGGAGGGATGTAGGGAGCAATTTGTCATGTGTGAATGACATCCGACCTGTCCAATAGGTTGCCCCCATTGTGAAGATCACCGAGCACAAAAATAAGGTCGATCCACTCTTGAGGTCAGCGACTTGTGTACTTTTGATTGTTTTCTATGGCGTGGTCCACATGGTGAGTGGAATGGCTTGATTCTTGCATCATGTTCTTTGTGGTGGCCCGACCTTATGGACAGGTTGGATGTTGTACGCATCTGACACAATGAGACTTATGAGCTAGTTAGATGACAACTTTATTGTTAAACTAGCTGCTGTTAGACCTGATATGTACACATGTAGGCATGGATTATGTATGTGTGCGTTCATGACTGCTTAGGGCAATCCAACAATCTATGCTTGAGTAGCTCCTACCACTCTCCTGCCTACCGTACTTGAGCCAAAACTTGCTTCTTGCTATAAGTGTGTTATGTATTTATGTGTGTCCTAGCTTAGGACGATCCAATAATCTAAGGTTGGAGTGGCTCATACTGCTCCTGCTCTCCACTCTCGAGCCATGTCATCCAACTGTACACAACTGCCACATTGGCGCCATGTTATATAATGGTCGATGTAGAGTCAACCCGTTGATTGAGTCTTCTTTCTTAGTCATGTTGAGCTGTGGGTTAAGCCATGGTTTGACCTTAGGCTAATGTAGGTTTGACAAAACTTTTAAGACTGATAAATTCTAATCCTCTAAGGCTCCTTGTTCCGTCGCGAACGTGCTAAGTGCTAAGTGTGCCGATTAAGGCGCCCAAGCAACCCTACAACCTGTAACCCATGCTCTGCGCGCACACTTAGATTATGTGAATGGTGCTCGTAGCTAGAACCCTCGATGTGGTAAAACCAAGGTGTGCAAAAACGGTTAGGTATCGGCTGTAATGGCCGATACCGTTAGGGCGTGTTTGGATTCGCGTATAGTATTGTACAGGAAAGTAAAACTGTCCCATCAACGTCTTAGTGGTCCTACAGCAGTAATGCGTTTGCAAATTACAAACTACTCACAATGTTTGGATAAGAGTGCACTTGTAATTTGAGGAAACCATCTTTCCGAAGTCAGTGTTTGGGAATGGAGTGTTCATCTCTTGGGAATGCATCAGTTCACATGTTGCTTTGTCACATTTACACCGAATGTGGTGTATGGGATGAAGCAGCGAAAATGAGAATAAAAATGAAGAACTTGGGCATCAAGAAAGATCCAGGTTGCATTTGGATTGAAGTAGGCAACGCAGTTCATATGTTTGTAGCAGATGATAATTTTCATCCACAGATTGAGGAAATAAATCTCGCATTGAAGAAACTGATCGAACAAATCCAAGAAGCTGGCTATGCAAACCATTTGAATATGACATTTAGTTGTGATGGAATAGAGGAAGGGAGGCAGTCGTACCATAGTGAGAAGTTAGCGCTTGCCTTTGGGCTTATCAGCACCCCTTCTGAGAAGGCAATCAGGATCATGAAAAACCTACAAGTTTGCAGTGATTGCCATTCTACCATGAAGTATGTTTCTCAGATTTCAGGCCGTGAGATTATTGTAAGAGATGTTTGTCAGTTCCATCATTTTAGAGATGGGAAATGCTCGTGGAGATTATTGGTAAGAAGATGATTATTACTTGTCCCCATGTATCTTTTAATGTCAAATACATGCACCTTACCGGTAGGGTCATCGACTGGTCAGGCCTGGACTGAACAAAATCAAATTTCTGAATGGGGTTAACCCAACTGGTCATGTCCAACGATGTAGAACCACAAGCTTCTGGTTCGGTAGATGGTGTAGTGATGCTGAGCTCTGAACATCCTTCCCTCTTGTCTTCTCGTTGGCGGTTGCTGAGGAAGCAAATGTGTGGACTGCTATGAGTTACTGGCCAACCACATTGTTTGGAATCTGCTCGAAGAAGAAATCCGAATGAGGCAGATGTACCGCAGTTTTGGAGATGATGCGCCTGCTTTCTTTTGCTATGGCGGTGCAGCGCAATGAAAGCACTGCACTGCGGCCTGTACTGTACGCCAAGAAATGAGATGCGTGGTTTCGATAAAGTGGGTCGGCGTGGTACTCGACCCGCCAGCGTACCACGTGCCAATGTTTGGATAGAGTAGCTGCGAATTGTATATTTTATTAAATTTTACAATACTATACGATATGGGCCTGACATCCAAACACGCCCTTACATGTTACGGTATGAAATGGGGGTATCCTGAAATTGTGCCGTTACGGGGCCGTAACTGGCCATAACGGCTACATGATGGAGAAGGGAAAAAAGAAGTAAAAGAAAAAAACTTACCTCTTCTTCTTCTTCTGCTTATGTTGCAACTGCTGCGGTGGCTGTTGTAGCCGCTGCGATGGCTGTGGGGGCTGCTGCAGCTGCTGACAACTCTCTATCTCTCTCTCTCTCTCCTCTTTAAATGAGAAGGCTGCTTGGCCTTCTCACGTCCATTTTTTTTTACTCTAGCGGTCTGTGATGCGATGCACTTGCATTGTTACATGGGGCCCACCTTAATATATGTGCTGTATATCCACGTCGTCCATAGTTTTTCTAGATCATTTTAGGGCATGGTCCCTAAAATGAAGTAGATCCAAATCTCAAGTGGACCACACAGTAGGGTTTGAGTTCTCACCCTTAAAAACTTCCTAGGGCTCACTATAATGTTTATTTGCCATCTAACCTGTTGGTAAGGTATACAGACTTGGATTAGGGGAGAACAAAAATATGAGGTTGATCGAAAACTTTCATGGCCCACAAGAAGCTTTTAATGGTGGGTGTTCAATCACCATTGTTGCTTGTGGTGTGGTTCACCTGAGATTTGGATCTGCCTCATTTTTGGGATCATGCCTTAAAATGAGCTGCTAAAACAGATGGGCAACATGGATATACAACACATACATTGAGGTGGGCCCCATGTTGAGGGCATCACCCAATCGAATCGCGTAGGTCGTGGCAAAGTTTTGTGGGCCCCACTGTGATGTATGTGTTCTATCCACACTGTCCATCTATTTTTCTAGATTATTTTAGTGCATGAGCCCAAAAAACGAGGCAAATCCATGGCTCAAGTGGACCACACCACAGAAAAATAGTGGGGATTGAAGGCTTACCATTGAAAACTTCTTGGGGTCCACGAAAGTTTTGGATCAAGTTGATATTTGTGCTTTCCCCTGATATAGGTCCATGTGACCTTATGAATATGGTGGGCCTTGGGAAGGTTTCAACAATAGGCACCATTGTCCCCATTGTGGTCCACTTGAGCCTTGGATTTGCCTCATTTTTGGGCTCATGCCCTAAAATTATTTGGTAAAATGGATGGATGGTGTGGATATAACAAATACCTCACGGTTGGGCCCTTAAAGCATTGCCCCCATCAACACACCATTGAGGTTGGTGGTATGCTACACTATGCAATCTAAGTCCCACCTAATTCAGGCGCTAAAAAATTGTCCACAAGGCATATATTAATTCAAAATTAACCAATTAGTTTATGGACCATTGTTGCTAAATCAAATTGTTTGAACAATTTTAACCGTTAACTTGTCGACACTTATTTTTTGAAATAAGAATGTTTGATGTTTTCATTCGTCACCATCTAATAAATGTCCACCAATCCATTAGTGGGATAAGTGCCAATAAATTAGATGAATTTGAAGCTGCTTTGTGACATCGAGTAGTCCCCCAAATTGGCAACATTGTACATTTGAATTTAATTTCAAAATTTTCTTAAGATTTATTAGGAGAAATGATATCAAATTGTTATATACAAAAATTACATCATGGTGTTGCCTCTATGCTAGAATCAGTCGGGGAGGCCCGAGAGGGTGTGTTACCAATATCCACAAAGAAAGCCCTCTTCCACACATTATCGGCGGATGTGGCAAAATCTCCTTCCTCCTCGTCTCCCCCTACTTGGAAGAGAAACAATTTTGATTCCAAAAGCTTCTTACAACCTTCCAAGCATAGCATTTATGGAACAACCCAAGCCTCTAACTACTATTGGTTATTAGTGTGCTAATCACAACTAACCCTCAACTAATCAAAAGTAACTCTAACAACGTTATAATTGTTAGGGTTTGGGCAAACGGCTTCAGTTGTGGGTTTGCTACCCATAGACATGAGTTTGATTCCCCTCCCCGTGGATTACCCGATGCACGTGGTTGGCGGGTGATTGTGTGATGCAAGACATGAAAATTAAACATGATATGCAAGATCTCAGGCTTTAGATTATACTAATTCAGAAACAATTACATAAAATTCCATATCCCACACAAGTTCAAACATTCAACCAAGGGGAATCTGTGCGGGTCCAGGCCTACACAGGTTAGGGCTGGATCCGTAAAATTATGGACCAAACGATACTCAAAGGGAAGTAAAAATCATCCACACATGCACAATAATCAGTCCCTAATCTAAGGGATTCACCAATTCCTATTCAGAGAACCTTAGGGTAAGAAAATGAGCAAATAAATTGAAAGTAATGCAATCTAGGGTTAGGGTTAGGGAGAATAGGTATGAAAGAAGTAAAATAGGCGGAAATCTGAACTCGGAGATAGTCCTTGCGCGCGGACAACGGGCCAGGCCTGTCGCACGTGCGAGGGGGCGTCGAACGCGGAAAACGACTCTTTGGCTCTGGTCGGCTAGGGGAGGGCTAGTTTCGTGTCGATCAGACTTGTGGTCTGTGCGTGGTGTTCCGCCGAAGTTTCATCCCTCTTAGAGGGCCAGAATCTGGAATTCTGCTGTAAAGAGGAAAATTGTTGCAATGAAGGACAAATTTGAGGTGTAGAGGGTGGTAGGAGATGAGAAATAGAGATGGTAGAGGATGGGGGTGAGTCGGGATCGATGTGGTTTCGCACAACGGTAGTTAGCCCTTTGATGAAGGGAGGGCTTCACACCCAATTGGATTTTCACAGCTTGAGAACTCAGAGGAGTAGAAAACGCAGAATTTTTATTAAGCTTCAATAATCCAAAAAAGCTACAAGGGGTGCCTATTTATAAGAAAACCCTATACCCCAAAACTCTCGCCATGTGCGCAACTTATTACTTGGCGATGAAGTAAACCAAAATAAAACTAATCAAAGAAATCTAAAGCGTCCATGATATTCTAAATAACATTAATAGGCAAAACCTAAAGTATGAGATTAATCAGACTAGTGGGCCACGATCATGAGATCCCATGATGGGCTTTACTTGACTATCGGGCCCACTCCAATGAACCAAAACTCTGTCTTCTAGCTAGGAGGCCCTCCCTGGATTTTGTCATCAATCCAGATCGACGGCGGGGTCCTCCTCCTTACGTGCGTGCGGGGGGAGATTGCGTGCATATGCAGGGAATAGTCTCGCCTTAAAAAGGGCTGGGGACACCTTGTCGTCATTTAAAAAGAAAAAAAAAAAAAAAAGAGAGAGATTGACTCAAAAGTATAGTTTCCAGGTTTCTAGAGCAAAAACCAAATGGATGGTTTAGATTACCTTATATCAAATTAGTGAAGGAAGAGATTGTTGATGCTGTTGTTCTTCAAATCGAAGAACAAAGCCTCAAGCAATATCTAGATCTCAACATTGGGCTGGGATTTAGATTCGAAGGTTGAAATCAACCCAAGAAATGGGCATCACAAGTGATGGGAGGAGGACGGATGTCTCCCTCTCTCTAGGATTTATTTATGGAGGAGGTTTAGAGTTTGTTGCTACACAAATATGGTTGTCCACCACCTTTTAAAAAAAGTATGGTAGTCCAACTTGTGCACTTCAGTCGCCACACATCATTGAAAGTGCACAGACATCTATTAGTGCACCCAAATGAACCATATCCGTCCATCAACGTGGTCGCTTAGTTTTGTTTATATCCCATGCCGGACAAAGGGTGGGCCACTAGTAGATCATGACCATTGGTCATCCATCAATCATGGTAAAACAATCAACAATGAAAACAAAAGATCCAATGGTTAGAAACCCTCAAAAAACCATTTCAAAGCATCCCGAAGTGTGGGCCCACAAAATTAAGCTTGAAGGGTGCCGATAGACATGATTGAAGCCACTAATCATAAGTTTGTGGCAACAATGGATTTGTTGTTACATCACAAGAGGTTCCTTAACCTCCATGCATGTAGCCTATCACATCCATATGTCAACTACATAATTTGGGATCACTAGATTGTTAAAGTCATCACATCAAGACTAAGATCATCTAATGCGTTCTAAGTCAATGGATAAGTCCAAGCTAGTGCTTGATCAAGTCCAATCCTAGCATGATGGGCTTTTCGGTTATGAGACTTGATGTGATCCTCCAATATGGATATGAATGTCTTCACTCCTGTGTGGTGAAGGGCCTAAAACAAAGTTGTGAAAAGTGATCCAGTGATGGGGATGGCTTAATGTCGGTATGTCACCAGCTTATAGGAACACATGAGATAACCACAAACAAGATCCGGGTTGTCTAATTTCTTGAAGTGGTTATGGAATTTATGATACTCGAGAACCGTAGGGCACAATTCTCTCATGACCAAAATCCAGTTGATGTGTCTCGTATTCTTTCACTAGGGCCAACCAAGAGTTAATCCAGAAGGATCGGCTAAAATCCATAAAAAGAATGTTTCCATGCACAATTATTCCAGTAACTAGAAAAGTATACAAGTTACTAATGGCCAAATTCCATTCATCATAAAAGGTGACTCATGACCAAGTTCCAATCAACATAAAAGGTTGGATTTCAAGGGCACATGATGAGGACATCACGTCACGTACACCCTTGCGTACGTATCAGAGGAGGCGGGCCGTGCCGATTTCCCTATGGCTAGGCGAGTACCCGTGATCGTGCTGAAGACCCCAAGTGTATGTGCGAGCATCTAGAAGACCCCACATTGGGAAGATTCACATGGACTGCTTTATGGAGTGATCCAAACCGTTGGATCGGAGGGACGCGACAATCGGGCCATTGGATCGCATGAATCACATGATCGGGCCATTGATCATTGATCGTCCACATCAATTTTAGACTTTATCATATTTTAGGATTTAATTTTTGATTATTTTATATTTGGACACATTATGAGTGTTTTAGTTGGTTTTATTTAGACTAGGATTATTTTCGTTAAAGTTCACAAGACGGAGATTTTTGTAAATTTTGAAACTTCTTGAATCTATAAAAAGAGGAGGGCGCGTGTGATCTCCCTCCTTTTGAATTTCGTGATAAAAAAGAGAAAAACTCTTGCTTTCTTCTCCCATCTTCATGTGATTTGAAGATACTTCCATGCGATTTGGAAGGAAGATTGGTACGAGGCTAATCTTCATCAAAGGAGGTGCGAGGTCTCCATCTATCCCCACACCATCTTTTCTTTTCTTCCCCTTCCAGGTAATTCTTCAGGTTCTCCATTCTCCCCATCACAGATCTTCGTTTTCTCCCAAACCCAACCTTCCCATCCACAATCCAAACCCTAATCGACCTCAACCTATTCACCCACGCCACACGTGTGACCGTACGGTCACACGTGTGAATCCCACTTACCCCTTTTGGTTTCCCACCATCATTATATCAAAACCCCTTTCTTTCATCCTTGAAACCCTAACTCTAAACTTACAATTCCTAATTTTTCTACTTTCCCAAATTACTCAAACCCTAATTTTCACCCTAGGTTGTATTAGGTTTCTTATTTTGAAATAGACTATACCCTATGCTAATTGGATGTCCCTACATCCATTAGATCCTAGTTTCTTTTTATTTAATGATCTATGTTACGATGTTGATAGCTTAGGTCAAGATTATGCATGATTTTCTTTTGATTTTCATGATATTTGTGATGAATATAGCGATGTTTGTGTTTTTTTGTTAAATATCTTAATTCGGTTATTTGATCTCACATGTTACTTAGTTCATGCATCGGTCATGCATCAGCACATACTACCAACAATAATTTAGCAACTAAAAACTAACAATGAAGAGTAAATGAACAAAAAAAACCCTGTAAAAAAGCTCAAAATTACAAAGAACCTGAAATCCTGTCAAAATAGCGATGACCATGCAAGTGGCCCTCCCTCTTGATCTCAGTCCTCGAGATAAGTGGGGCCTGCATGGACAGCATCAACTTCCAATCCGATGATATAGTTGAGGTTGCAGGCAGAGGGCGAAAGGTGAATCCGCTCATGATGTTGGAAAGTAGGGGAAGAGTCTGATTCAAAACCGTATGTGATAGATCACGTCGAATTGAAGCACTTAAGAAAGAAGCTGAGAATTGCAGGCTCATTCTAACACAGTTCATAAGGTCACAGCATAGACATGAACCGGTTGCTGCTACTGGTCAGGCTCATTAAATGCAAACATGGCTACTCTTTACTTGAAATCTCAATTTTGGAGTTTGAAGGGAATTTGAACAATAATTTGTTTGACTAGAAACGTGGTAAGTTGCGTTGGTGAATTGATTTTTTCTATGAATAACTTGATTCCAAACAAAATCTCGTTTTGGTGGTTTATCTACCTAAACCAGGTATTCAAAATCGGTTACGTAACAGCCGTAACCCGTATAAACAACGTTACGTACTAACTAACGGTCATGACTAGGACGGCGCCGTGCGGCCGTTGTAAACGGGCCGTAACGGTCCCCGTAACAATAATTT
Source organism: Magnolia officinalis (assembly GCA_021015155.1). Lineage (NCBI taxonomy): Eukaryota > Viridiplantae > Streptophyta > Magnoliopsida > Magnoliales > Magnoliaceae > Magnolia > Magnolia officinalis. The sequence continues at coordinate 9,191,531 of JAJHSJ010000002.1, read as the reverse complement.
TCAAAAAAAAAAAAAAGGCCATAACGGCCTATATGGGCGCTGTAACGGCCATTACGGCCCGTATCATAACGGTAACGGTGGTGGCCGTTACGGCCACCATTACCGTTTTGGAACACCTTGATCTAAACCGGCAATTTATAAAGGTAGAACAAATATGTTCGCAATGAATTCATAGATAAATACACTTGTATAAGTGAAAACTCTCCAGCTGAGTTTGACTGCTCATGGAAGTCATGGCTGCTTCCCCAAGCCATTGTTGTCTCTAGAGTTCTTGCCAAGGTTTAGTTTATCCACCTAAACCATCCAATATATAAAGGTTGAACAAATATGTTTGTAATGATTTTTTTTTTTTTTTTTTTTTCCATAATGAATTCATAGGTAAATTACACTGGTGTAATGGTGAAAACATTCCAGCTGAGTTTGACTGTGTGTGGAAGTCATGGCTGCTTCCCCTGAGCCACTGTTGTCTCTAGAGCACTTGCCAAGGCTCCGTCCCTGAGGCAGAAAAAAAATTCATAGTTGGAACCTTTTATTTATTTATTTAATTTTTTGACTAGTGGCTAAGATTTTATTGAAAGGAAAAAAGAAAAAAGATAATGACAAAATGCACAAGAAAGCGTGCTTCTACAACTGAAAACTACATATTTGACGCTTGTCTACTATGGCTAAGGGTTCCTGGTTTAGTCTTCCTTGTCTAAACAGTCCACCCTTGAATTGGCAGGGGATGCAAATGGAAAAAAAGATGCCGATAACTTTGCACATGAACCGGCGGCTTCTTCGATAGTATTCACTACTCTAAAGGACGTGACCATCTTTAACCCACCTAATTGCTTTTCTGGAAGCCTATTCGATTTTAATCTGGCTCAATTGATGCTCAATGGCCAACTTGATGTCTGGAAGAAGATCGCCTTCAGAAAAATTTGAATCCTGAATGCCCTGTGGGCCTGAGAATTCCAGCAATGGCTCACCTTTATCACTGCTGAACATTCTGCAATTCCATTGAGCCCTGGATTTCCTACTAAGTAAAGCTTGAAATCTCACATTAGGGAACAATTGCTGACAATAGGCATGGTTATACTTATTGCCTACAATAGTAGTTTGTCTTGCCTTCTTGTGATAATATATGAAAGAAAGTTTTTTTATTTATTTATTTTATTTTATTTTATTTTTTAAAAATTTTAATTTTTATTACCTTTTTTTTTAAAATTTTTTTTTTTCTTTTTTTTTTTTTAATATTTATTTTAATAAAGATAAATACATGAAAGATAGTGCTCAAGTCTAACTAGAATATTTTTGTACCCATGGTTTTGGCTGCTACTCTCTCTCTCTCTCTCTCCTCTCTCTCTCTCTCTCTCTCTTAAAAAAAAAGAAAAAAGAAAAAGAAAAAGAAAGTAGGTCCTTTGGCTGCTAGCTCTGGTGTTCTGCTTATGTTGCTGTTGCTGTATGGCCTGGGAACTTTAAGGGGCTGTCAGTATGTGTTTTCTTCATGAAAAAATTATGACATATGCTGCCTTTGAGAATTTTAGAAAATATCATGTGCTGCCTTTGAGAATTTTAACATATCATTGTAATTTTTTTCTTAAATATTTGAAATTCTTGGAAAGAAAATATATTATTCCTCTGATTGTCTACTATTTTGTTTATTTGTGTAGCAAAACAATTAATTTTTTAATGACCTAAGAGGCAGGGAAGTCTGGATAGATAATGTTGGTACGGATGCGTTTAAGCATTCAATTTATGCAATTTTGTAGATTATCTTTTATTGCTCTTACTTTCAGTTGTTTCATGTACCTGACCCTTGTGGAGAAGTCCAATACAATTGTTTCCTGTTGACTACAAGTACAAACTGACACTTGGCATCAGTTGATACCATTTTACTAGATTAATCAATTGCTCATTATTTAGTATGTTCAACTTTAATTTCAAATTATGGTATAACAGAAAAATGTTTCAAGATTAAATGATGTTAAAGACGCTGAACTTGATTTTCTTCTTAAATTGTAGGTTGGAGTTTCTGCATTTGACGCGGATGCATCTCTTGATGTTATGGATCATCCTGTTCTGAACCTTATCTATTACATGGTAAGCCCACTCCCATCATCTGTACCAAACCATATTTCATTAGTCTGATAGATTTCTTTTTTCTGTTTGAAATTATTGGGAAAATCAGCTGGCCGAGATTCTACCTTCGGCGCTTGTCCTTTTCATTCTGCGGAAGCTCCCCCCTAAAAGAGTATCTGCTCAGTACCATCCGATCCGTTAGCTTGCACCGGCGTTCTTGTCAGTTCTATTTATTTGGAACTCATTGACCCATAATGGTGTTTGCTGAAGTTTTACATGGCCGGGATTGGCGAGAGAAGCAGAGTGAAGGATCTGATATTGGTCTCTGAGTATTTATGGTGCGGCTTGTTGCCTTCCTACTTTTTTGGATGTTGTAAAATTCATTGGTGACCATATGGTCACAGAAGAGGTTTGCAGCGGCACATTTGCTTGGTCAGTTTGCATTCTCATCGATTTCATGCTTGGGGATAATTATTCGGAGGCTTGGGGTTTTGAGGTGTTGTGTAGTTGTTGACAATTCATTAAGTTCTGAGAAATTAAGAATACTTCCTCTATTTAATCTTGAACTGCTTTCAATGAGAGTGGCCAAAGTTTTGATTTTCTGAGCTGTAGGGAGATTTGCTGAACTGTCTATCTTTTCCCTCCTTTTGTGAGTATGGGAACTGCTTTATGATCAAATACTGAACTCTGAATGGCAGTAACTTTTCGGCTGTGTTTGATATATTCAATTGAATTGCAGTGACTAGCCTATTGACATAAAAAAGATAAAAAGGAAAGGAAAAAAACAAAGTTGTAATTTCTCTTCCTTGGTTTTATATCAAGCATATGGCTCCAAATTACAGTTAGATTAAAGCTGGATTTCAAAGAAATACAACTGTAATTTGAGCGTTTCATCGTCATTATGAATTACCCGAAAACAGCATTAACTTCTTGCCTTTTATCTCATCAAATTAAGTGTCGTCATCGTCGTTGTCATCATCATCATTTAAACCTTACCCCAATTAATTGGTTCAGCTACATGAATCTTGTTCCGCCATCCCACTATTAAGGGCCATACCTTCAGTTAGACCATTGTTCATCAAGTCTTTTCTTAGTAGTCAGTACCTTCATATAAGTCCTTTGGCCCTTTTCCTTGCCCTTCTAGAGCCATCAACTTGTACCAACTCACTACTAACTGGCACAGTTTGCATATGACCAAACCGTCTATGTCAACTTTCTCTTATTACCTATTGGTAATACTCCTAAGTTCCCTCAAATGCATTCATTTCTAAATCTATTCTTTCTCGTCTTGCTCTCATCCATCTCAACATCTCCAATTTACTTACACTCCTCCCATTAACATGTTCCATAACTGCACCATATTCTGTACCATAAAGCATGGCTGGTCTTATAGCTATCCTATAAAATTTTCCCTTTGAGTGGTCAAGATGATCACATAAAACTCCAGATGCACATCTCCATCTCTTCTACCAAGCTTGAGTTCTATGGGCAACATCCTTCTCAATCTTTCCATGCTCATGAATTATCAACCCAATATATGAAAAGTGGTCATTTTGGAAAACTTTTTGCTCAGCAATCTTAAATAGTTCCTCATTTCTGCTCCTATTGTTACAAAAATTGTACTCCATGTCTGTTTTAGTCCGACTAATTTTAAATCCTTAAGATTCCAAAGCACCCCTTTATAAAAGCCGTGTTTATGCCCACTCTTGTCTTGTTTACAAATCTCTCTGCTATAGAATTGTCTGCTTTTTCAACTCTTGTGCATTGATGTGGAATGTTAAGCTTCTTTTTCTAATAGATTTCATGACAGGCTCGATGGGAAAATATTCTTCTTTTCAGTTTACTAGGTCAATAATGTTGTGTATGTTTAGAATTCCAAAATTTTTAAGTTAGCAGTTGCACCAGGTTATAGCACTTGGACTTGTCATTCTCGAGCTTGGGTAGAAGAGGGTTGATGTCTGGTAGACGGTTGTAGTCACTCGTCTGGTAGGCGGTTGTAGTCACTCGTCCATTTTATTCAAAATTGCAATAGGGCCTTTACTTGAAGTGACATGTCGCAATTTGTAAATCTGGTTGAGGTGGAAAGCGAGAAAGTACGATAGGGTATTGTGTGGAAAGTGGGAATGGATTCCCACGCTGAAATCGATGGGGTATATGCAAAGAAGTTTAGATGAGCAGAATTCATCCCCTTGTGTAATATAAGAACTTTGTCAAGTAAGAGTGTAGACTTAGTTAATATGATGAAATTAAGGTCACCTTCCATTTCGGATGTCTATTGGATCGATTTATATCTGTTGTATTTAATTTCCTGAATAATACACAGACCTAGCATGTTATTAGTATGCATCAAATGATTCAAGATTACTGCCTAGCCTCCACCTCAACATCCACAGGTGGGCTCTGATTAGTTGCAGGTCCTTCACCCACCACCTTGAGCCATCTGATCAGCTTGTATGCTGCTGCGGTAACAATTGGAGCAATAAGAGCAGTGATCCAACCAAACGTCTCTGCGAAAAAACTACCTGAACTGTTATATAGTTGGTAGCTGCCAGCATAATATGTTGCTTGAACTGAAAAGATAGCGACGAAGAAGCTAGTCCTCAAAACCAGAGTCCATGGGAATGGTCCTTGGCCAACGCTGGATCCGATCACCCCCATTGATGCTGTAAATGCTAGCGTGTTGAAGTAGAAGAACACAGCAGTAGCTCGGGGTCGCTTCTCATCGAGAATTGAGAACCCGGCAGTGTGATTCACTGCATTCGAGGTGATGTTTCCAGAGTCTGTGATCAAATCGTCCGGCCAGAGACCACCAGGAGGACTGAGTCCTGCTTCAAAGGTCACCGTGGCAATCAGTACAGCTACCACCATGACTGCAGCCCGCAGCTCATCAGTTGTATTTACATCCTTCTCATGGAACCTCTGTGAGTTGCTTTGTTGAGGTGGCAGTGAAGGCTCAGGAAACTGATGACTTCCGCACGTTGGGGACATAATTTCCCAACTTCTTTTAGCACCCTTTCGTCGGAGGATTTCACCATCCATTTCCATATCTCCAGATTCACTTGGACAAAGTGTTAAGATATCCAAGGCTGTGAGACCATATCCATTTCTCTCATTTACTTCCACTCGAGTCTCAGTGAGTAAATATTTCATTATCTGCACAAGCGTTTTAATTTTTTTACAAGCAAGGATGAGCACCAAACTAGAGAAATAAGAAGCAACGGCAACAAAAAAAAAAAAAAAAAACGGATACCCAAAGAACTTGTTTTCTCGCCATCAACTGTGCACATGCTTGATTTTTGGTGACTCAGGATTATCGCCATATCTTGTCTCATCCATGTCCCGTCTTGACATGACAAGATTTGATTGGGCTACATGCCATTGTTAGAGATAGTGCCATCAAAATATGTTTATAAGTTGTAAGAATATTGATAGTATGTCCCATCTTTGACAGCCGCACATAGGGTGCACACAGTTCGGTTTGGTCCGGTTTTGGGGTGAAACCGGAACCGAACCGTTCCCCACGGTTCTAGGATTTTTGGAACCGGAACTAGACCGTTAGCACCCTAGAACTGGACCGTGAAAACCGGATCAGTTAAACAGTTCTACAGGGCCCAAATAGATTTCTATGACAAATCCAATCCATCCATCGGTTTTGCAAGTCCACAATGGAACATGGTTCTAAAATTTAGGCAGATCCAATATTCCTGCGGGCCACACCAAAAGAAACAGTGGAAATCTTCCTGAAGCCGGACCATAATGTTTATATGCTATTCAAACTGTTTAAGGGTTATTACCACTCAGATAAACCGCAAGCACAAATATCATCTTGATACAAAATTTCTGTGGCCCCCACAATTTTCAATGGTGAGCATTCAATCCCCGTTGATTTGTGTCGTGTAGCCCCCAGGAGTTTTGGATCTGCCTGATTTTCTTTTCTAATCCTGTCCTATTGTGGTCTTGTAAAAGTGATGGACGGAGTGGATTCATCATAGAAATCTCTTTAAGTCCCACACAGCGTCTGACTCCATGAACTTCCTGTGCAATCGGGAGAGGATGACTTACCCAACACTCTGTGACCCTGATTGTAGGGCCCACTTGGTGATTGTGTTGCTGTGCACGCCGTTCACCCGTTTTTCCACCTCATTATAGGGCATGAGCTCCAAAATGATGCAGAAACAAATTCTATGTGACCCACACCTCATGAAATAATGGTGATTAAAACCATTAAAATCTTCCAGGGGCCCACATTAATACTCGACATAGTGTTTAATTTCCATCTAACCTTTTGATGGGATCGGTTCCACGGTTCGGATTGGTTCTACAGGGCCCTAAACTGGAACCGAACCGTAATCAATGGTTTTGAAATTTTTGGAACCGAACCGTTTAGCATCCTGGAACCGGACCAAACCGGACCGATCCAACGGTTTCGGTCCGGTTACACGGATCCAACGGTTCAATGTGCACCCCTAGCCGCACATGACCTAGTCAAATCTCACCATGTCAGAAACCTGGTGCTCGCTGGTTCAACATATCCATTGAATTTGCACCCGGGACTTGACTTGGGGTTGAGTCAGCCCAACGAGTGAGTTGAGGTGTCTTGCGAAGGTGAACCATGGTACCGAAGGGATTGGGTCTGACCCAGTCAAGTGGACTCGGACGAGTTAGAGAGAGAAAGAGAGGAAAGAAATCGTACAGGAATATGCTTCATGGCTGTAGAGAGGTGGAGTAAGGTGCTTCCATTCTCATCCTTTCGATTCACCAACTCTTCATCTGCAACTGATCCTACCAACATCTTCAATACGTCAAGCTGGTCATGTTTCACGCAGAGGTGCAGCACAGTCTCTCCTCGACCCGTCAGGTCCTGAACTGAGTCGGGCTTAATTCGAATAAACTCATTCAAGATGTCTACTTGGCCTTTCATTGCCGCCGCATGGAGAGGAGTCCTTCCCTCTCTATCTCGGTCCAAAGAAATATCAGATACAAATGGTAATATTTCTTTTACCATTTCAACATCCCCTTTCGCCGATGCGAGGTGGAGAGGCGTAAGTCCTTGTGAATTCCTTTGCCAGGCGAGTTTTGGCTTTCGACTTAGTAGCTCTCTTGCAAAATGGATTTTCCCAACCAGAGCTGCTAAATGCAGAGGAGTCTCTGTGATATTAGAAGCTACAACTCTATCGAGAATTGCTGCATCTTCTTCAAGTGCTTCAAGCAAGGAACTCACGTTCCCTGTCATTGCTGCTTCGTACAACTTCCTATCCATTCTACAACTCTCTCTCTCTCTCTCTCTCTCTCTCTCTCTCTCTCTCTCTCTCTCTCTCTAAACAACTCTCTCTCTCTCTCATCTCTCTCTCTCTCTCTCTCTCTCTCTCTCCTCTCTCTCTCTCCTCTCTCTCTCTCTCACTCTCTCATCTCTCTCACACTCTATCTCTCTCTCTCTCTCTCTCTCTCTCTCTCTCGTCTCTCAAACACAGACACCCACCTGTTTTAAGCACCCAAGCTCTGTGGGACCCACCATGTTTCGTATGTGTAATCCAATCCGTCCATCAGGATAACCCTTATCGTTCACGTATAACCTTATCGTTCACGTATAATCCAATCCGTCCATCAGGATAACCCTTATCGTTCACGTATACGTAACAGATCGGCCCAATATAAAACTCAGATGGGCCACTCCAATGGGAATAATGTAAAATATTGCCTAAAATCTTTGAATTCATATGGTGTAGCCCACCTGAGTTTTGGATTCGTCCGATTTTTGTATTTCCCTTTATCTTGTGATTGCACACTTGATGAACGGATTTGATGAAAGATACACACCATATGGTGGCCGCCCTAGAACCTTGACGTCCCATATATTGTGGTGTGGCCCACATATATTGTGGATATGGCTGATTTTTGGCCCCAGATTCTAGCATTGGGGATCCCACCTGATGAACGAAGTGGATTAATTTCACGTATAAAACGTGGTGGGCCCAAAGAGCTTGGGTCTTTTACTGACCGGGTAAAACGTTTGTTGCAGAGGATTCCAGTCCGTATGGCACCGGTGCACGCAGCCTTATCTAGTGAAGTCAATGAATAGGGAGGGTCTTAAGCGAAAACAGGGACTAGGTATGGTCTTGACTCTTGATGCATCCATTTTGTACAATTAGGATTCATGTTTAACTGATCTAGACCGTTGATATATAATTGGCCACAATCTTTATATTGTTAGTTCCAAAAACTCCCATATTGGAATGATTCCATCCAGTGCGTCTGTGGATGTTATTTTGGAACGTTGTTTTGATTTTCTCTGATGATCTATGAGTTAGATAATCTATTCGTGAATTTCCTTTTTTGGAATCACCTTTCATCTTTTGATTAGTTCAGATCAACGGTTAGGATAACGAAACTAAGGGTCCTATATGTACAATGAAGCACGACAGAACACTATCCCCGTTATCATGCATGGTACACTGATTTCACACGCTTGCAACGGTTGGCGCCGATCAAGCGTTGACTTCGGATAATCTTAAGCGCGTCTATTAGTAGACTATCCCTGTACACGCATCCACCCGTCCAAATCTATCACAGATGTTCAGTATCCGATCCAACCATTATGTGGGCCCATTTGTGAAGATGCTCTGGCTCCAAAGTCAGGACTATCATCTCATCAAGTGGACCAGTGCAACCAAAGGAAATGGATGGCTGCAACACGTGACTTTTTCAGCTGTCCATTTCTTGGCTATACTTGGTCAGCTGTCCTTTTATTAAAGCTTGTACTAACCTTATTTAACTAACATGCATAAGTGGTCCCTCCGGTTGCAGGGTCCATCGCCTGGCAGTGATTAGACAGGAGTATGGATGGTCACACTCGACATGCCGAGAAGTTGATATTCTAGAATTATATATTTATAATTTTGGTAAAACAAAAAGAAATAAACCAAAAATAGTAAGGACATGCTGAAACACGCTGTGACACCCCGACATTATTCGCCCCATCTCAAATTAATTGAAACTCTTGACTGGTTGAAGGCAAATAGATTTTAGGATACAATAAGCCTGTGAGTGATTCTGCGATCAACAAATACGAAGAAACCACTATTATAACTCTGCCGATAGAATTTACTGGCAGATAAAAAACTTAAAGAAAAATTTCCAAATCAGAAAGAAAGTCAGAAAAAAAATTGCCTGCTTACACCACTACATTGGTCTGTTTCTTGAGGACTTGCTAGCTTAGGTTTGTATTGAACATTGCTAACTTGATCAGAGAATTGTTTTACTGGTTCATATGAGAGACCGAGTCGAGTGGTTATAGCTGTTAAATGAACCATCCAAGCTCAGTTTATATAGGCTGGGGTAGTTGGACGTTTTGGTCCAGAGTCATAACTCTAATTGAAGTGCAAAGTATGCTACTCACGCCTCTACAACCACACTGCCTCACATGACCACACCCTCGCATTGAGCCCGAGCACGCGTGCGCGTGTGTTCCATTGCTTTAAATTGGAACACGCAAGTCTCGGTATTCCTTGGATTCACCAAGCAAATAGTAAGATACTCAACACACTACTTATTAAGACAATTTTTTTTTTTTTTTTTTTTTTTTTTTTTTTTTTTTTTAATTTTAAATTTTAAATTTAAATTTTTTTTTCTATCCTTCCAAATATGGGACTATTCCCCTAACACAAAAAACTAAGCTTTTTACAAACCTTTATATATATATATATAAATTTTTTTATTGAAAATATTTTTTAATTAAAACATTTTACATAACAATCTTTCCCTTGATTGAAAATTATTTTCAAAGAAAAAACATCTATCAGACTAGACACAACCTATATGCATAATGAAATATATCTTTTGATTTGAATCTTTCCTTAGTGTAAGTATTTCAAAGTTCTATCAAAATTTCAGGTAACCGTAGCTTTGAACTAGTTATTCCTAAATAATCGATCAGGGATACCACACAAATAGTCACTTTGTGTTATTAGATTTCCCACAATTCTTGCTCAGCACAATTAATGACCACGTGCTTATCCTATTTTATAAACGATCCCGAGAAAAACTCTAATTCTCATGAGAGATGACACCACATTTACATTCATATATGTGAAATTCATCCAGTGTCTTCGTTACTATTAAGACACTTGTCCTTTTAGACTGAATTTCGTTAAGAGTTCTAAGACTCAACCCTCTTTCTGTAATGCCCAACAATTTCTATTTTGGATGAGATTTTATATAATTTTATTCCTGATACTTTTCACATATCAGTAACTTGTTTTTACCCATTGAACCTGAACTTATAGATTTTTTAATTTTGGGTTGGATTTTCATTATTGGTGGAACTTTAGTTGAAGAGTTTCAACCCCATCCATTTAAATGTTGCATTTACTACCTCTCTCATTAGAGGTTTAGTGAAAGGATTAACCAAATTATTACTTGATTTCTGATATGCAATTGTAATGATTCCATCTTGAATTAATTATCTTATATAATTATGTCGTAAACTTATATGTTTAAACTTTTTATTATAAGTGCCGCTATAGGGTCTAACAAATGTGGCTTCACTATCACCATGTAGTGAAACAACCGGTATAGGCTTCACACAGAAATTGATTTCTAATAAAAGATCTCTTAGCCACTCAGCCTCTTTGCTTATTGCAGCCAATGCTATAAATTCAAACTCCATAGTCGAGTGAATTATGCAAGTTTATTTCTCGAATCCCCAAGACACAACTGCACCTCCTAGGGTGAATACACGTCATGTAATGGACTTATTGCCCCCTGCACTCGATATCTAACTCGCATAGGTATATCCTTCTAATATGGTATGAAATTCTGAGTAAAATAACCCTAAGTTTTTGATAACCAAGAACTATAATCGCATTTAAGTGTTCCACACTAGGGTTGCTAGTAAACCTATTGAGTTTACTCACATCATATGCAATGTCTGGTCTAGTGTATTGCATGGCATACATTATATTGCTTATAATACTTACATATTCAAGTTGTGTAATTGCTCTTACGTTATTCTCATTCAACTTGATACTTGTATTAAATGAGAATTTTGTATATTTTAGTTTTAGATGGTTAAACTTGTTTAGTATCTTCTCAATGTAATGAGACTGACATAACACATAAGTTCGAGTATGTTTCTTAACTTTGATACCTAGGATGGTATCCACTTGTCGAAGATCATTCATTTTGAATACGGAAAACATAAACTTATTTGTTCTAGTCACACCTTCCATGTTATTACATATTATTACTATGTCATCAACATAGAAACAAATAATAGTTAAACAATTACTACTAACTTTAGAATATATACATTCGTCAGTTACATTATGCATGAAACCATGATATAATATTTTTGAATCAAACTTTTCATGCAACTGTTTATGTACTTTTTTTATTCCATAGAAAGATTTAATCAGTTTACAAACTTTCTTCTCATTTTCTGGTAGAATGAGCCATTCGGGTTGTTCCATGTATACTTCTTCATTGAGGTAATTACCATTCAGGAAAGCTATCTTTATATTTTGGTGGATGTGAAGATAATGTATGGTGGATGTGAAGATAATGAATGGATGTTAGTGCAAATAAAATCATAATGAATGTAATTATAGCTACTGGAGAATATGTGTCAAAATAATCAATCCATTCTTTTTGTCTAAATCCTTTAGATACTAATATAGTTTTAAAAGTTTGGATAGTCCCATCAGTATGATATTTCTTCCTGAATACTCTTACAACCTATGGATTTAGAACCTGAGATAAGTTCACTAATTCCTACATTTAATTTGATACCATTGATTCCATCTTATCGTTGATGACTTCCCTTTAAAAAACCGAGTCTCTAGAAGACATAGACTCACTAAAGGTTTTAAGGTTATCTTCTATAACCATTACTATAGGTATCTTCCTGATAAAATTATATCTACCACCTTCTACAAGATGAAAAAACATATGTTGAGAGTTTATCTATTCATAGTCAAGACTCTTTCTACTCTTACTTACTCTCTAGCTCCGATGTGGTTCGCTAGGAGCTCCAACATCTTGTGAAGCTTTGCTCACTGGTTCCCTCATGGGAGTTTGGGCTTCATTATCCTTTGATTCCAAGAATAGTGAGTTTTCAAAGAACAAAACATCTATGGATTCTGTAATAGTGTTAGACTCTAAATTTAGGAGTCTATAGGCTTTGCTATTTTATGCATACCCTACAAAGGCACACTTGATTGCTCTGAGTCATAACTTTGTTTTTTTTTTTTTTTTTTTTTTTTTTTTTTTTTTTTTTTTTTTTTTTTGAAATTTTGTGTCTTGCAATATGTGAGACACCCCCACACTTGAAAATACTTTAGGTTAGGTTTTGTACCTTTCCACACTTCATATGGAGAAGTTTTACTTTTCTTAGAAGGAATTTCATTTAGAAAATGACATTTTGCAAGTACTGCTTCATCCCATATACTAAGTGACAACTTTGCTTGTATTAACATTAGTTGACCATATCTATTAAGGTTATATTATTTCTTTCTGTTACACCGTTTTGTTGTGGTATGTATGGCACAGTGCATTGATATATTAATCCATGTTCTTCACAGAAGTCAGAAAATTCACTCGAGAAGTATTATCTCTCTTTATCACTGTAGAAAATTTTTATTTTCTTATTTACTTGATTTTCTACTTTTACTTTATATAATTTGAACATATTTAGCGATTTGCTTTTGCTCTTTAGTAGGTATACATATACATATCTAGAGAAATCGTTAATAAAAGTTGTAAAGTACTTTCTTCTCCACGAGTAGGAATGCCATTTAACTCACAAATATCAGTACGCATAAGATCTAATACTTAATATGATCTCTCAACACTTAGAAACGTCTTCTTTATTATTTTGGATCGTATGCACGCTTCATATTTATCATTCTCATTATCAGTTTATGAGATTAGACCATTCATAGCCATGAATTTTTAAGGTACTATAACTTATATATGCTGATTTACCATGCCATAGTGCTACAAATTCAACATATATATAGAAGTGTCATTTTCATTTAATGAAAACTTAATCATTTCGTTACAAGTATATACCTTTTTGACAAAATTCTCATTCTTTGATAAAATCAACTTGCTTGACTAGTACACTACCCGTATTCCGTATTTTCCCAAAAGATCCGCACAAACTAAGTTTTACCTCATGCCTGTGACGTGTAACATATTTGTCAAGATTACCTTCTTACCAAAGGTAAACACAAATTTCACGGTTCCTTTGCTCACGACCTTCGATTGGACCTCATTATCCATTTGGACTTCTTGACCATTGGTCACATCCTCATAGGTTTTGAAGGCTGACCTGTCATAGAAGATATGTATTGTGGCAGCCGTATCGTACTACCAACTAGGGACTTTGCCTTGGATCGTGTTAACATCAGTGATCAGGACAACTATTTCATCATCCAATGCACTTGCTTCTTTCTTCGATTTGTGAAATCGGCAAACTCGAGCATAATGACCGGTTTTTCCACAGACATGGCATGCGCGCGCGAGGTTGCTCTCATTACATACCCTTGTTTTTCAATAAAAAAGATTAATGAGGGATTTTATTATAAGTGCTTAGTTTTTCGTACAACTTTTCAATGTGAGACAAAATTAAACATAATTAAGGCAAGTATGATAAAGAAGGCAAAACCAACTTTTCTAGATTTTAAAAATCTATTTTTAAAAAATATTTTTAATCTAGCAACATGGGGATGTCTTAATGATCGGAAGAAATTGAAACAGAGATGGAGATACTCAAGGGCAGGGACCCATTCCTCCAAGAGAATGGATCCATTACAAGCGTTTGTAAGATATTTTGACATCACCCAAAATTCAGAGTTTGCCTTAATACCCATACTTGAAGGTGGTGATCGACCCTTAATTGCTAGATCCTTCTTATTAGGTGTTGTTCCTACTTTGAATCTCTATTTTGGATTTTTTTTTTTCCTGCCTCTTACCTATTTACACTTGTTTGTATTTTGAAAGAGATCATTTCCAATTTCTTCACTGAAATTGTTGCCTCTTTGCTTCATGTTCTTTGTGAGTAGATCAGCTTGGACTCTACAATTCGGACCGACTCATTTGATACCAAGTCAACTTGGGACTCACTTGAGCTGGGGTTGAGTCAACCCAACTTGTGCGAGTCAACATGAGAGGGTGACTTGCGGTACCGATCTAAATCGGATCTAACCAGTTGAGTCAACTCGTAAAAGTTACATCAGGGTCGTCCAAGTCTATTTAGCACCTTTTAAAAAATGAATGTGAGAAACAATGGGGAACAATGACACCCACCATTGAAACCTTCTTAGAGGCCACCATCATGTTTATTTGCCATCTACCCTTTGATAAGGTAGACTAACTTGGATGAAGGGAAAATCAAACATCAGCCTATTTCAAGACTTTTATGGCCCCCAAAAAAGTTTATAATGGCTGACGTTCAATCATCGCCTTTTCCAATAGTGTGGTCCACTCGAGTTTCAGATTTGCTTCGGATTCATGCCTTAAAATGAGTTGACAAAATGGATGGACAATATGGATATAAAACACATACAACATGGTGGGCCCCATAATGCACAACACATCACTCAACACCTAATCCTCGTCGCATGGGAACAATTCATCTTAGTGTATGGAGTGATGGTTAGAATCATCCATTCGGTCCCAAAACGACTTGGGGTTAAGTCAACCCAACTCGCGCAAGTTAGGGTAACTTGGGAGGGTAATTGTGGTACCCAACAGATAGGGTCTGATCTAGAGTTGACTAATACAAGTCACATCAGGGTCATCGAAGTCTTCAGACTAGGGCTATACACGAGCAGAGTTAGCTCGGTTAGCTCGCTCGACTCGACTCGAAAAAGCTCGATTCGACTCGGTTCGAAACTGAGTTTGAGCCAAGTTGAGCTGATTTTTTTAGCTCAAAAAAATTTTGAACCAAATTCGAGCTTGCCCGAGCTCGACTCGACTCGGATCGAACCAGTTCGGTGACTCGGTTACTTTGATATTGCTGTTGCTCACCAAGTGTTTGATGAAATGATTCAATGAAGTGTGGCTAGTGGCAATGAAGGTATGCATATGAAACAAATACCATTTTTTTTTCTTTATTTTTATATTGCTTACAAGGTGTTTGATGAAATGCATATAAAACCACTGCTGCTATTTTACACACAATAAGATTTTGAATGTTCAGTCCATGTGTTTGTGAAGATGCTCCATAGGCAAACTCGGCTCGAATTGGCCGAGCTGTTGACTGAATCGATCTGAGCCGAGTTCAAGTTGGGGTCAGCTAGTGGCTGAGCCGAGTCGAGTTGTGCCAAGTTCGACTTCGTTCGACTCGTGTACACCTCTACTTCAAACCACCTTGGAATATCTAGCATCTCCTAAAAATAATAGAGTGAGAGAGAGATCCCACGGGAACATGCATCATATCTATAGAAATGTGTAGCAAGGTTCAAGCGATTAATACCATTGCCGCCACTTGATCCGACTAAAACCACTTCCCAAGCAACACCAGCAAAATCAAATACCCCTTTTGATGCAGGGAAGGGTATGAAGAGTGAAGAGGATGATCACCATCTTCCTCTAGTGATTAAAACCTTGAATCCACAAGGGTATTTTCTTGAATCCGCTAAAAAAAGAGATAAATTTTGAATAATTTATTGAATAATGTGTGTAATGTCTATAATTTCTTAATTACACCACTAATAGAGAAAAAAATAAAAATCTAATTCATAATTTCAAAAATAGCAAAATTCTAACCATAATAGAAGTTTTCCAAAATAATATAACTCTAAAAATATAACAAAAATTGATATTAGTAAAAATAGTAAAATTTCACTAAAATTTCATTTTTGAACTAGAAGGAAGCATTTTCTCTCAAAACAACTGATGTGACCCACTATGTGGGTTGATGGATCTCAAATGGCCCGTTACAATAAAGATCGATAGGTTATGCATCCGGTAACAATACCTGGATCAAAAGCTATGATCGATTTACGGTTCACACTTCAAACGATAATTTCTCTCTATCCAAAAATAATTTCTTTAAATTGGACATAACTGGGGCCCAATTATGTCATGCCTTATATAGGAATGGGCCTAGTCTGATAGTCTACTTTAGCTTCCATTTGACCAGTTAAGCCATGCTAGGAATGTACTTGTGCCATGTCCTACATTACATTTGATTCTAATGGCATACGAAATATGAAATGATTGTGTGCAATAAATAGAAAGATAATAGAGAAAAATCCAAAAGCACAAGCATACAAGAACACAAAATACATGTGTTTCACTACTTGGGTTACATCAACGGGAAATTCAATTTTTTTATTTTTATAAAAAAACAACTATAATAAGGAGAGATTACGAAAAAAAAAAAGAAGATTTGAATACCTTCTTAAAAAATACAATAAAATTCCGTTGAATCCAAGTTTAAAAAGAAAAACCATCTGCTATTAATGATAGCAATAAATCTTCTCACCTTCAATACATTGAGGAAAATAAAAAACTTTTGAACACCTCTTGAAAGACCTTGGAATCTTGAATATTGATTTGAAGAAACCTCCCTTTTAAAACCCTCCTATGGAAGAAGAAACCCCACTTTCCAAAATTCATAACTCTTCCTTTTTTCCCCCCCTCCAAATAACTTACTCTAAAAAGCCATACTTTCATTATTAAACACAGGACCTTCCCCTCTGTATGATGTTAAATAACCAATTGTTCAAAAGTTTGAGTTGTTAGAGGATAGTATACCAATGCATATCAATGGACTTTAACCATTCTTGCAACTTCCTATCATTCTACAACCAAGTCTCTCTCTCTCTCTCTCTCTCTCTCTCTCTCTCTCTCTCTCTCACAAATGCTCAAACATACACACACCTTTTTTAAGCACTCACGTTCTGTGAGGACAACCATTTATGTATAAACAAAAGATCAACCGAATATAAACTCAAATAGGCACACCAACGGAACCAACGTAAAATGATTCTTACAACCTTTTGGTTCATGCAGTGTAGCCCACTGTTTTTTATTCGTCTGCAAGTGTTGTATTTTCTTAGAGCTATACATGAGTCGAACCGAGTCCAGCTTGGCACAGCTCGACTCGGCTCGACCACTAGCTGACCCTAGCTCGAACTCGGCTTGGCTCAGTCCTTGAGCTTGACTGGCCAGCTCGGCTCGGTTCAGTCAGCAGCTCAGGCCAGTTCGAGCCGAGTTCGAGCCAAGATTGAGCCTGTGCGGCATTTTCTCAAACACATGGAGTGCACCTTCAATTTCTCACGTTATGTAAAACAACAGCAATACTTTACAGGTATTTCATCAAACACTCAATAGGCAACAATATCAAAATCAAGATACAAGGGTATTTGTTCATATCCATACCTTCCTCGCCACTAGTCGACACTTCGTTAAGTCATTTCATCAAACACTTGGTGAACAACATTAATATCAAAATAACCAAGTCACCGAACTGGTTCGATCCAAGTTCGATTCGAGTTGAGTTGAGCTCGAGCAAGCTCGAACTTGGCTCGAATTTTCTTCAAGCTTAAAAAATCATCTCGACTCGGCTTGAACTCAGTTTCGAACTGAGTAGAATCGAGCTTTGTCGATTCAAGAGAGCTAACCGTGCTAACTCGGTTCATGGACAGATCTATATTTCCCTTTATTTGCTATATTCACACAGACCCCACACACAAATCTTGGAGTGCCATTCCATGGTTCCCTGTAGGTGGCCCACATGAATTGTGGATGTGACTAATTTCTGGCCACAGGGCCAAGTATTGAGGATCCTAGCTGATGTACCAAATGGATTTCACATATAGGATACGGTGGACCCAAAGGGCCTGGGTGTTTTATCATAGAATGATAGTGTTGATGCAAAAATTTGATCCACCCTTTTTAGACCTTCGAGTACTTGCACAAGAAGAAGACAAAGGAGACCCTGGCTAGAGTAGGGGACCCTCCGATGCTAAAGTCAGGCTAGGAATCTGAGTCTAGTAGTATCGATGGGTTTTGGGTGAAATATTTTGCGTACCTTTCACCGTAGGCGGATCCCCTATTTATAGCCTTTTGGGGGCGATGAGGTATATGACAATGCCTCTTGGATGGTGATTGCGTATTACATAAGATATTATTCTTCGGACGTATCGTGATTGATTTCTTGAGATCCTCGGCGAATATCTCGGAAGATTATCCTATCATATTATCTTAATATACTGTAAGTATATTTGAATTCCGAGGTGGTGGTCTATTCGAGTCCGATGTCGGTATCCGAGGCCGAGGTTGGTAACCGAGGCCGATGTTGATATCCAAGGTCGAACTCTAAAGTTGGTAATCGAGGCTGAGGTCGATATTCGAGGTCAATCTCCAAAGTTGGTAACTGAGGCCAACCTCTGAGGTCGAGGTGACCTCTGAGGCTGAGGTTATTTTTCGACGTTCAAGCAATCCATAGTCTTTGAGTCTGTACATCTGGTCAGTCCATTTTTACCCACAACAGTAGCCCTTTACTTCCGAACATTCTTCAGAAGCTCGGGAAGTAAGTTAGCATGGATTGACACTATGTAATGCCTTTGCGCCGAAGAGGTCGGGCGAAAGTAGAGGTAATGGGCCGAGCAATCTTAAAATCGATAAGTTGATTGTTCAGTGGAAATCACGCACAATAGAATTAATATGTGTGACTTTTCTTCCCTTCAACTGAGGGAAGTCCCAGTCGTTCACATAATAGTAGGCCGAATACTCGGTAGAAGGACTTTCTTCCCTTATACTAAGGGAAGTCTTTATAGTCGATCGCGTAGTCCAAGTAGTGTTACTAATTAGTGGTCCGACCTCTTCTTTAAGGGTTAGACAATTGGTTAATGACTATTTTTCCCTTGCACTAAGGGAAGTCCTCAGTAGTTCATGTAATTCAGATTGTAGAATTTTGAAAGAAGTTCTATTCCCCTGACCTGGGGAAGTTATTTTATTGTAGAAAATCGTCGAACAATAGAAAGCACGCCGATAATGTCGTGAGCACCTTTTTTCCCTTTTAGAAAGGGAGGTCACCCTCATCGAGTAGGTCGGTGGAGGACTTCTTGAGTCCTCAGGAGTAACAGATCTTTTAAGTGGTCAGTATTCCATAGGCGAGGTAAGAGCCCTCTATGTCTTCTAGTCTATACGTCCCTCAGTATTTGATGTCGAGGTTGGAGTTGGTCGATGAGCCTTATTATCGATCTTGGTTAATTAGTTCAGCTCGGCTTCTTTCAGTACCTCCTCCGGCTCGGTGTTCAAGGGAGTGTACTGATTAAAGCAACTTTCTGGATGTCGGTTGGTATACTGGTAGGGTTGGGCACCCTGCTCGGCCGATGATTCAGGAAGAGCTGGGATGGCTGCAACAATAGCAGCTAGAGATTTCTTCTTTCTTTTTACCATTGTAGTTTTCTGGTAAAGAAGGAACGACTTTGTTGTCGTTTCCACAGAAGGCGACAAACTATTGATGTAAAAATCTGGTCCATCCTTTTTAAACCTTCGAGTACCTACACATGAAGAAGACAAAAGAGATCCTGGCTAGAGCAGGGGACCCTTCAATGCCAAAGTTAGGCTAGAAACCTGGGTCTAGTAGTATCGATGGGTTTTGGGTGAGAGATTCTGCGTACCTTTCACCATAGGTGGATTCCTTATTTACAGCCTTTTGGGGACGGTGACGTATATAACAATGCCCCTTGGATGGTGATTAATTATTACGTAAGATATCTTTCTTCGGACGTTTCGTGATTGATTTCCCGAGATCCTCGACGAACATCGATAATCCCATCCTATCTTGATATACTGTAAGCGTATTTGAATTCCTAGGTGGTGGTCTATCCGAAGCCGAGGATGGTAACCGAGGCCGATGTCGATATCCAAGGTTGAACTCCAAAGTTGGTAATCGACTGAGGTCGATATCCGATGTCGGTAACTGAGGCCGACCTCCGAGGTCGAGGTCTTTGGTCAAGGTGACCTCTGAGGCCGAGTCGCCGACATTATTTTTCAGCTCTCAAGCAATTTATAGTCTTCGAGTTTGTATATTTGGTCAGTTCATTTTGACACATAACAGATAATATAAGAAGGATGGCCTTGATCCATTTTGCACAAGTAGACCTCGTGTTTAGCCGATCCATTTCAGTTGTTGATTAGTCCAGGTCAACCGTAGGGATTCCAAAACTACCGCAGGAGGACACTGGCTCGAAAGTCAAGACTATGATTTCATCAAGTGGACCAGTGCAACTAAAGAAGATGGATAGCTGGACAAGTAAATTTTTTAGCCTTCCATTTCTTTGTTTTCTTTTGGTTAGAGGTCCGTTTATTTATTTTTTATTTACTTATTTAGTTATTTACTTTTGGTACGCTTATAATAACCTTATTTAACCCATATACTTAACTGGTCCTTCGCGCCGCACGGTCCATCGTAGTAGGGGCATGGATGGTCCCACTCGACCACATCAGAGAGGATGGGCAATTATGAGATGCACAATCTCATTCCTCTGAATTACAGCATTGAAACGGATGGTTAAAAACAATAAAAAAACAGAAACATCCGACGGTGCGCATTGACTGTGAGAAATTGATGGTTAAGTTTACTTCATGGATTGTAACTTTCTACAGTCACGATGGACGGTAAGGATTTCAAACCGTTTAGTTACCATGGTGCACAACACCCGAGGGATTACCAACCGTTTATTTAAAACTTTTCGGCTTCAAATCTACCTAGGGCTAAAAGTTGGGATCACCCGGCCGACCGATGTTGGGTTGGGCTTGGGCAAGATGAATCGGGTTTGGTTTCAAGCTTGGGCCATACAAACACCAACCCGATAAAACTTGGGTTGGGCTCAGGTTGAGGTCTCGAGTTGCCTGACCCTATTAGAACCCGATCAATATATAAGCTCCTTATAAATTAATTATAACTGAGTGCGGATCATCTGTATTGAAGGCACAAAAAATTCTAATGCCGTCAAGTTTCATTGGTTCACATCGTTTCCAATGACCCAAGCTAATAAGATATGCCAGATTTCCCTTCCAAATGGATTGCTTGATATACAATACAACTTTTAAAAGTATAGTTGCCCTATATTTTAAATTGTTTATTTAGAAAAAAAACTTCTTTACAATAAATAACTACATATATAATTAATAAAATTATAAGTACAAAAAATAAGATGTGTACCGAAAATATAGTAGACTAATATAATAATGAAAATATTAGCATATATCCACCCGACTAACCTGGCCAACCCGACCGAGCCCGCTTGAGTTGGGCTTGGGTTGAGAATTCCCAACCCGAGGTTGGGTTGGGTTAGGGTTGAGGTGTAGGAACCTTGGGTTGGGCTAGGTTTGAGCACCAAACCCAACCCAACCCAACCCCAACCCGCCCGACTTTCAGCCCTAAATAAATCTACCGTTTCAAAATTATTCAATTCTTTACGGATTAAAATCCATTCGATGCTGTAGGAATTTAAATCACTGCCAAACAATTTCATACCTGACTTTTCTTATTAATTAAACATAAATTTGTGGCTCACGTGATGCATGGACCCCTTTGATTTTTCGACCATGGCATGTTTTTAGAGGGACTCTCCCGGCGAGTGCCACGGATCTCGCACATGCTTGAACCATCTATTAAATCTCTCCTATTGTGAGATGGATGGAGTCCTTTGCCGCACATGTGCCTGCACACGGTCCACCAGGAACATACCATACACCACTAATAATGCCGGTATAGCCTCAAGTAGGCAACATGTGTACGTTATATATGGACCATTAATCTATTTATTTCAACTCGTTCATTTCTTTTGTATATATATCTGTCCCGCCTAACGGGTGGACAGGCCTATATTTGGCCAAATATCTCCTGTCGGACCCACCTGATGATTGGCTTTGGATCTCACATTCATGGCGTGTTTTTGGAAAGCATAAGAAGATGGCATTTTATTTATTTTAAAATGATATCAATTTGATTTTCCAATTATAATGATAAATGGCTGTAAATGGGCAGTGATTATTTACTCTGGTAAGTGTGAGGCTTCACTTGCATTTGGCTACCATGATGATTTTGTTACATTTGCTTGTTTCATGTAGAAATCACCCTTTAAATATTAGTCTTTAGTGTAAAAATATGATGAATACAATTTAATTTTTCTACTTCCTTTTGCAATGTAAATAACTTTGGATTTACAAGCAATATTTCTTGTTTGAACAAACACCTAAATTAAAATAATAATGATGACTCATTTATTTTACATTTCATATAAATTTAAAAAACCAAACAAACCCTAAGCAAAACCCTATAATTCAACGTATACATATATAAAGTGTGTGCATATCAACTATGAAGCTTGGCTGGAGTATTAAATATGTACTCCGTATAATTTGACTTGATGGGCTCCCCACCAGCTAGCAACCCCCTTGGACCATGGGAGCGGATTAGGTGAGAACCCGGATCCACTGAGTGGGTGGGACCACTGACTGTGGGACCCACTGTTATATATGTGATTACATCCACACCATCCATTTGTATTGAAAACTTATTTTAGGGCATTATGTAAAAAATGAAGGAGATCCAAATCTCGTGTCAACCATAATACAGGAAACAGTGATAATGGACCATTAAAAACTTATCGTGGGCTACAAAAGCTTTGGATTAAGCTGATATTTGTGGTCTATTCATCCGGATCTTTGTAACCTTATCAACAGGTTGAATAGAAAATAAACATTCCAGTGGTCCCTATGAAGTTTTTAATGGTGGGGATTTAATTACTACTGTTTTCCATGGTATGGTCCACATAAGATTTGGATCTGCTTTCTTTTTGGGAGAATGTTCTAAAATGAGCTTTCAAAACAGTTGGACGGTGTGGATTTAAGGCACATGCATCACAGTAGGCTCACTCCATTGTCAGAGGTCTCACCCACCTTGGTCCTGGGTCTCACCTAATCTGCTCCCTAAACAATAGGGCTGAAAGTCGGTTGGATTGGGTTGGGTTGGGTCCAGGTCGGGTCGGGTCGGGTCGGGTCGGGTCGGGTCGGGTCGGTGCACAATCCTAGCCCAACCCAAGGTTCCTATACCTCAACCCTCACTCAACCCAACCTAACCTCAAGTTGGGAATTCTCAACCCAAACCCAATCCAAGTGGGCTTGGTTGGGTGGATGCATGCTAATATTTTTCATTATTGTATATTTCAATACATGTTTTATTTTTTGTACCTATAATTTTATTAATCATATATATAGTTATTTATTATAAAGAACTTCATTTTTCATAAATACATAAGCTAAGATATCGGACAACTACTCATTTAAAAGTCGTCTCGTATAGCACGCAATCTATTTGAGAGAGAAATTCGGCATATCTTATTAGCTTGAGTCATTAGCAATGACATGGACCAATGAGACCCGAAGGCACTAGAATTTTCCATGCCTTCAACATAGACGATCCACGCCTAATAATAATTTATAAGTAATTTATATATTGATTGGGTTCGGGTTAGATCGCGTAACCCGAGACCTCAACTCAAGCCTCACCCAAGTTTTATTGGGTTGGTGTTTGTATAGCCTAAGCCCGAGAATGCACCAATTAATACATCCAGCCCGAGCCCAACCCAAAGTCGGGTCTATGATTTATGACACTTTTTATAGGATGCGGTCCCACATGTCTGTTGCCATGCGGTGCCTGGTTTCTACTTCAAATGGCATGCGTCTCATAGATCAAAGCCATTCATAAGATGGGGTGTGCTGTGAACATTCCCTTTGGAAAAAAAAAAAAAAAACCTTTGCCCGCCAACTAGGCAGATTAAACTTGTAGAAGAAGAAGAAGAGAGGACCTTTAGAAAAAAAAAAAAAAAAAGTCCAACGTCCAAATCCAACACACGTAATCTGCCATCCAGGCGTACTCATTCCATCAAAACCCGTTAAGCCAGCGACAATTCAAAAGAATGCCCCTGTGGTTATGAGAAATTGCCCATCCTCCCTTTCTTTTTGTAGCAAAAAGCTTTGATACTCTGGTTGAGTGTGATGGTTGATATGCATGCACCCAGAAATTTTACACACCACGTATAAGTAACTCAAAAGTAAACCATCTAACCATCAGACCGAATTTAGGTCCAATTTGAACCAAAAGTTGTACTGACTCTGTTATCTAACTCATTGATTGGTGCACATTTAATGGACGGTTGAAATGAAAAATAACCCACGGCCTAATTTAAAAAAACCAGATATTCATTAATCACAATTTAAGATAGGTTACCGTATTTGATTTTGAGGGCGTGACTTATCCACGGTAGGTAATAGATATTGGAATTTGAACGGTTGAACAACATCAAAGTGTCACATATCAACCATCACTCCCCCCGAGTAAAGTACTAATAAGCCAACGTGCTTATACAAGCTGCGGATGCATGCACCACACATTTCGCAGGCCTGGCACATTGGCGGGAGATCTAGTCCATTCATCATCAGAGACGCACCACTATTTATCTGCTTTCGCCCAAGAATCAGGTCTGTCCAATCTTCAGGTTGGCCAGAGCTAACAAAACAAATCTCGTCCGTCCAACTGTTTCTGACATTATGGATCACCTAATGAATGGACCAAATTTATTTTCGAGAGAGAGAACTTCTATCAGTCAGAAATGCCTAATGGATGGTTTTGATATTCCACCTCTTTCTTTGAGAAAAGTCACAGCACTGGCAACTTTATTGATGTAAAACATAGGCAGAAAGCAACATATGCTTGAACAAGAAGGCTTCCCCAAGAATTTTTTCCCTTCAACTCTGGCGTACTTACTGAAAGGATGGCAGATAGTATCCCCAAGAATGCATCAGCCTGATTTCCTTATGCGGATTGGGTACTACCCCTGCTTGTGTCACACCGTCCATCCATTTTCCGTACCATTCTAAGTGTAAACCAAAAAAGTGAGGCAATATAAGGATCAAGTGGACCACCTCACTGGGTCCTTACTCTTACCCGGGTGGTAGACTCCCAGGAGTTTCAACACCAGGTGAATGGTTCGAATACCCACCAGTGGTGAAATCCCACGGTGTGCATGTGTGGTGTGTGTGTGCACGTAAAAAAAAGTAGACAACCTCACAAGAAGCAGTGGTGATAAACCTTTTGAAGGCACACCGTGATATTTATTTTCCATCCAATTTGTTCATAAGGTAACATAGATATGAATGAAGGCAAAATACAAATATCAACTTGATTCAAAACTTTTACTCCCATTGTGTGATCCAATTGAGCCGTAAATTTGTATAATTTTTGAGATTATATCCTAAAATGACATGGACAAATGGATGGAAGCTGTGAATAAATCAATACATCACAGTGGGCCCCTTAGAGTCAGAGCCTGTTTTGACCTCGACGTCCTTGGTTTCTAGCCTTGGAATCTCGATGGTCTGGCCACGTAACAGATGGATGCCACGGGAGCCAACTTATGATAAAGGGGGACATGGACATGGAATTGCTGCATTATCAGAAAGTAGCACCAGTACGTAGAAAATGAAATTGAAAGGAGTCCCTTCTTTTCAACGCCGGCCTCGTAGAGGGGAAGTAGATCCTTGCCCCCTAAGTATGGGTATACGGATCCGTGTCCCATAAAGCAGTGTGCGTAGGCCCAGTTTTCTAGTCAGGGAATCTAGATAGTGGGCGACCTAAAGGGCCGATGGGATGCCCAACAGGTTCTGGTATCACCATATTGTGGGCAACAAATGAGGTTAGTATGGAGTGGAGTTCCTATGCAGGGATGAACGTGATAAGGTGATCGCTCAAGGATAACTACTCTGAATTCACGGAGCTTCTCTGGACCCCTCACATAGACTTATCGAATCTAAGAGGAAAAACAAGAAAAATATAAATAAATTCTATAAAATTCGTAATTTGATTGATGAATGAAATAAATGAATTCACAACCCTTTAAATAGGGATACTAAGCGATGGGAGAAATTTTGGAATCAAACTATAACTAAAACTCTCCAAAATTCGATGTGGCTTAACCATGTTATTCTCCTAATTTTTCTAAACACTTTTATTCTCCTAATTTTTCTAAACACTTTTCATGTTGGACACAACTTGTAAAGCCCAACGGATGAAGAGTTACAATCAAACCAAAACTTACTAAAAATAATAAAAACAGAAATAAACATGAAATTTGACCGTCGATATGTGGAATCTCGCAAATTTGGCATGGGAAACCCAGCATAGCCAGTTGATTGGCTAAAGTAGCTCGTCCTACCCCAAAATCATATATGGTACGTCGAGTAACTCATTCCGATTTGCGAGATATGCCTGTTTTAAGGTTCTGACGGTCTTGATGACTTCTGCCTCAGATCGGGCCTTCTCTGATCCATCTTGGACATGAAAGTGTTCGTGACCCGCTCTACATCAAGATCTATCGTTGGCCTCCTATGTTCCCATAAAAACTAGGAAGAAGATGAGTGGAGGGAGCCGTTGGCCGACTATAGACCCTCCGATACTTAAGTTAGGTGGTAGACCATCCAATGCTTAAATTGGAGTTTTGAGCATACTTTTTATGATTTAAGAGGGTGGTATATATAAGGTCTCTGTCCCTTTTGAAATCATCGTGTGTTTATGGGATACGCTGAAGGGTCCCTATTTCAATATGAAACTGCCTTTGAAGATGTCGCCGAGATTAGGTCGGGCCCTCCTTTTTCGGGTCTAGGTTTCTCGGACTGTCTCTGATGGTGTTCGACCTGGTTAGCTTGGAGTGGTGGGGAGCTCGGGCTTTAGCTCCTTCACTTATGGGCTCAGCTCTGCTCGGATGCTTGTCTCTATGTCAGATGAATCGCTCATCTCGTGTTGATGGCCTTTGCCCTCGGGCTTTGGTTGCACTCAGCTAAGGGTCTAAATTGGCTAAGAGGAAAATCACTTTGCCCTCAAACTAGGTTGAGGGCGACTGATTTGCAAGCTCTTAGGTCGGAATTTATGATTCCTAGCTCGGTGAGGCTTCGCCTCCCCTAAGCTGGGGAAGTCTCTAGCTGGCCTCTTAAGGGGAGGTTGCTCTTTACTAAACATTCTTCTCTCGAGGTCTTCATCTGCCTCTCCACCTTATGGTGAGAGAGGTACTTTGTCGCCTTAGAGTCACTCTAGGCCAGCTGAACCCTAACATTTGGCGAGCTATATTTAGCTGTTGTGTTCTCTAATAGCTGGTCGGAAATTCTGAGCTCATGGTGAGTGATCACTTGTACTAACTAAGAGTAGGCCTGGCTCTCATTGCTGGTATTATTTCTCTTATTGGTCGGGCAAGTGTTATGTCATTATTACCAACAACCCGTTCTTCAATAAGGGCAGGAAGGACAAGTGGTTCTTCACATATAGAGAGTGAGAGGCTCCATTAGTAGAGCTGGAGGGTTACAGTCTCGGGTCCCGACCTCCTACACCATGCCAAGTCGAAACACACACTGAACTGTTGCATTTATACTTCATTTACTTTTTCTTTTAACACTAATGTTAGATTATTTTTCTTTTGCATCTTTTCTCAGATCACAGCCCAGCCTCTCCGTCTATTACCAGCATTAGATCAAGATCGATCGAGAATGGCTTGCCGACCAGTGGGACTATAGAAGGTTGATCACTCCTTAGCTTCTTCATTAGTTCGGCCTCGCTCCAACAGGTAAATCTCTTGACTTGGTTTGTTACTAGTTGGTAGCTAAATTTTCACTCGTCTTGACTTTTCCTTTTTTGTCTTTACAACGATGTCTGGTCGTCCTCAACCGAGGAAGATGCCGGTTGAGGCCAAGATGGATAGACTGAGGGCTGTCATGAAGAAGACAACACCGACCACTGTAGCTCCTCCACCTCGTCCCAGTGCCCCCCCTCGGGCATGGCTGCGGCCTCCTCAGTCGATCATCAAGTGACTGAGGCTACCATTAATGTTATCCCCATGGTTATCTTGGAAGATTCCAAGGCTGTTGCTACCCTAGTAGAGGATCCAACAACGATTGTAGGAGGCGCTACCGTTGTGGCCCCTTACGCTCGATTGCGTGAGGTGGTCGATCTTGATATGTCCTCCCTTGGTTGAGTAGGCCCAAGATGAGGAGGGTCAGGGCACTAAGGGTGCTTTCGAGCACTAGAGCTTGACCCTTGAGTATGCTACCATAGGGCGGCTCTTCCCCCTCTATTCTGAGGTACTTAGCCATGCTCTTTAGTTGGCCGGGGTCGGGGCTATGTGCCCGAGGAGGAGGTGGATTCCCTCTTGTCACTGTGTCTAAAGCAGCTTCTTGTAGCGATGGAAAGCTCGACATCAAGGTAAGTTAGTATCCTAGTGAGTCGCATAAGTACTTTGTTTTTCAACGTCCTTCTTCTGATCTTAGTCTCTCTCTCTGGTTTTTTTTTTTTTTTTTTTTTTTTTTTTTTTTTTTTTTTTTTTTTGTAGGAGGTCCATAGGGCCATTATGGTCAGGTGGTTCTCGCTCGACTTGAAGGCCCGACTCAAAGAGGCAGACTACCAACTCGGCACTGTTTGGGCCGACCTTGAGGCAAAGGCCTAGGAGTTGATGATGGCCATAGAAGCTTAGGAGGAATTCCATGCCTATGCTGAGTCCCTCCGTGACGTACTAAGGATGTCCAAGGAGTAGCACGAGGTTGGCGTTTCTCGACTGGTGGACGCTTCTTCTCAGTTGGTGATGGAACAATAGAGGAATTCGATCTGAAGGCTAAGGTTGCCGAGCTAGAGGCCAGGGTGGCCGAGGTGGAGGCCCGAGTGGCAGAAAAGGAGGCTAGCATCTCGATGAAGGAGGCGGTGGTAGTGGAAGCCTATAAGGTCTCCGAGGCCCACAAGGCTAAACCGAAATAGGTCTTCAATGTGGGCTCTGTGAATTATCGGGAGGAGGTCCAGGGGCAGTTTCTCGAGCTTAACTATCGTGGATGGACGAGGAGGCAGGCTTGGCTAGGGATGCTGCTGTTGAGGAGGCCGTCGTTGAGGTCACCGTTGATTAAGCTGCTGACAAGGAAGGCGCCTCTATGGTTGTCCCTGAGTAAGAGGGTCCTCCACCTTCATAGGACCTAGCAACTTCTTTTTTTTTTTTTTTTTTTTTTTTTTTTTATAGCCTTATATTATATATATATATATATATTTGGTACTTTATAATTGAATTGGGAGTAAATGGCTTTCTTAATCATGTTTGGATGGGAGTAAATGAAATGCATTTGAAATCAAAATATTCTGATTGGATAGAAATAAATGGGAGGAATTGGAATGCATTGGAATATAGTTATTTGTAGATTGTATAAAATATGTTTGGATGAGATTAAATAAAGTGTACTTTAATTGTATTTTTATATTTTATTTGATTTGAAAACGAACAAACTTGTGGATTATATAGTAATTTGAGATTATATAAAATGTGTTTATTAGGTGTATGATGGATTGTGATTATTTTAAATAATATAAAATGTGTTTATCAGGCTTACAGACATACCCAAAGCCCCTAGGCTTTAAATTCACCAAAATTCGGCTATCTTTTCTATACCCAAATAAAATTCGCTGGCATTTGTTGTCGATCGTAAAAAATTTCAGCCTGGAACAACGGTTCTCACCTGTTGAATAATGATCCTGTAATGACGACTTCTACCATCAAATTTCACCCTCGCCGAAAATTCATTCAATTGTTCCCATGAAACGGCATAAAATAATCGGCAATTTTATCGACATTTTCGAAAAGTAAAATTTTTTCTCTACTGAATCTCTAACTCAATGCCTCAACTGGACCAACGAAAAATATAAGTCGATTTTGTAATGTCGAATTTTATTTTCAACATCAAAATTTTCGACGGCCTTTCTTGGTGCCCATGTCCATTGAGTTTGCTATAAATCAATGGTTTTGAATTGTCAAATTTGTCTCCTTTTCACATAGTATCATCGCTCGTGTAAATTGTGTTGCAATCACATGACTAATATGTGCAGAAACAATCTCTATGCGGAGTCATATAAAATGAAGTACCTATATACAAGATCTATTGATGGCTCAGTTTATCTCGTCGAATCATAGCAGATAACACTTCCCTATCCTCGATTGAATTGTCTTTCTCAAATAATTTTTCTTGAAAATCTTTTGAATTTGACATTTGATAATACGAATCACATTTATAATTTTTTTGATTTAATTTATTTTTATAAGTCTACAATTTTTACACAAGTGACCATTATTTATGTTATTGCAATGCATACCTGTTTTATGTCTTTTAGACTTGGATCTTATGTGATCTCTCCCAGTAGTATCTTTCTTAGTAGATTTTCTTCTGACCATCATTACAATGTAGGCACAATTGACTCCATATTTAAATATGAACTGTTACTGAGATTTATGATCAAACCATCTTAAGAATCTAGCATCGAATAGATCAGAAGTGCAACCCTTTCTTCATTTAGTGCAAGAAAAAGATCCCTTATAACTATTTAGTTTTTTTTTTTTTCCTTAAATACATTGCCTTTCATCTTTATAGTTTTTTTTATTATTTTTTTTTATTTTATTTTATTTAATTGCTTTCCTTCTATCACAATTGCACATCTTTCCTTCACCAATATCGTGTTCATATTCAGTTTTCACAACATGTAATTATATTCGTTAAACTTTGGCACCTTGAATCTGGTAGAACTTGATCTAACCATTTGAAACATAATTTCAAAATAAATGCCAACACTGATCTGATCTTTTGCTAAGAGGTTTCTCAACCTTTGGCTCAGTTATCAACTATTGTGGAAAAACACTTACACATGATCATGCAAGCGAGGTCAAAACATTAAAACAAAAAAAAAAAAAAAACCAAACCAAAACAAGAGAAAAGAGTAGTAAGAATTTACATAATTCAGCGATGTGCCTATTCCATGAGCAACAACTTAACTTCTTCTTAACGAAAAAGTGAAAAAACCAAAATAAAGTCTTGCCTCTCTCTCACTCATAAAGAAAATTCCAGGCCAAAAAATACTTTAGAAGATAAACCAATGGAATACATCTTTACGGTCACAACCGTACATACATTCTACGCATGGAGTAGAAGAGGAAGTCATCTCCCAATAGGACACGTCATGCATTATACTTTAAGGCATGCACCGGCAAGTTTTCTAGCTAAGGAATCTCGATGGGCCGTGGGCCATGGAAATGTTGCATTAGGAGAAAGTAGCACCAATGGATAACGAAATTCAGCGAGAATCGTTTTTGTAGGAATATGAGCGGATCCACATTCGGTAAAGCATGCATAGGCTGACTTTAGTCCCTTCTTTTCGTACGCACACACAAATCCGCATACCCTAAAGCATGCATTAGCCTGGTTTTGAGTCCCTTCTTTTCGTAAACATACGTGGATTTTCATCGTCCTGGTTTTCTAGCTGGGGAATCTGGATAGTTGGCCCACATAATGGATGGGTGGGATGCCTAGCTAACATGTTCTATCTTTCCCAGGGGCCAACTTATTATAAAAGGGGGACATGGATCATGTAATTGTTGCATTTTCTGAGAGTAGCACCGATAGAGAATGGAGTTCAGCAGACTCTACCAAGCAGCAGAGATAGGAGACGTAAATTCATTGCATGAATTGCTTGTAGAAGATCCAGCAATTCTGGATAGAGTCATGGCCGCTTATGTTCCTGAGACTCCTTTGCACACAGCAGCATTGCTTGGTCACATTTCTTTCGCTCAGAAGCTTCTCAGTCGAAAGCCGGAACTCGCTCGTGTGAGGAACTGGCAAGGATTTTCACCTTTGCACTTAGCGTCAGCTAAAGGGGACGTTGATATGGTAAAACAGCTCTTACCGTTGGTCGATATTTCACATGATCAGGATCATGAAGGGAGGACTCCTCTCCATGCAGCTGCAGTGAAAGGGCAAGTGGAGGTGTTGAGCGAGTTAGTTGGAAAGAACCCTAACTCAGTTTGGGACTTGACAGTTCGACAAGAGACGGTGCTGCACCTATGTGTGAAACATGATCAGTTCGACGCCCTGCAGATGTTAGTGGGAATATTGGTTGGTGTTGACGCTGATCACTTCACAAATTTGGGAGATGGAGACGGCAACACCGTTCTCCACTTATCTACAGCTAAGAAGCATCTAGTGGTATGACATTCCTACTCTTCCTTGATACTAAGATTAGTAGTAGTAACAACCACAACAATACTGACGAAGTCCAAACATCCAACTGGTTTGGGTAATAGGTTTCCATTCATCATGCATCTCACAGTATTTTAAACAATGGAAAGTTGCCAATCTAATTTAAAGTAAAAATTAACATCGCCCACATGACGATTGGATTAATGGGCTTGATTTTTCTACTTGATGAGATCATTGTGGTGGGGCCACTTTTTGAATGGGTTGGAACACACTTGAAAAATTGGCAATTGTGCAACTATGGTATTGTAACTTAGCTGTCCAACTAATGAAATTTATGTATTAGAGATCATAGTTTATACAAATTGTTGGTTATCAAAATTACCCTTTTTCGGTTCCAAAAGGAAATAATGTCTAACATGCCATTGCGGTTAACCAAAATGAGATGAACTCATTTTTAAGTGCCATCCCAAGCAATTAGTTTCTTGTAAGGAAACCACTGACTTGATGCATCGATCATCCAATATCAACGTCTTGGATCACTGTGCAATGAATCCTGCATACAAATAGAAAATCAAAGGCAGTCAATGGGCTGGGCAGGCCCGCTTTAGTCACGCTTGGGCTGAAATGCTAGTGCTGGGGCCGAGATTTTTTTTTTTTTTTTTCTCTCTCGTCTTCTTTCTTCTTATAGCGAATTAGCCAGAACACAACCTGGCATTCTAGTTTAAGGTTTTCAATGTCATGCATGATTGGGCGCGCCTAACAAACAGCCCATATCTTGCACAAAAGAGGGTGGGCCAGGCTTGGGCCGTACTCATACTGGGCCAATCATAATCATCACGGGTCGGCTTGGATAATTTGTTTAGGCCTATGACAAGCCCAGGCCAGACTCGGGCCTAGATTTTACCTTGCGGGTTGAGCTTGTACGGACCAATGCCCAGCGCGAACCGAGCCCTTTGAGAGTCCTATTCTTCTTCTTCTTTTCATTATTTATATATATATATATATATATATATATATATATATATATATATATATATATATATATATATATATATATATATTAATGCTCACCTGCGCTGTAGTTCTAACTGGAACTTGTGAGAACTTTTTCAGAACTCATCACATGTTATGTGGGCCTAAAATCTGAGGCTTTGGGGTAATTTATAGGGCCTGTTTGGCCAGGTGAATCCCATGGGATTAGGAGGGATGGGATGGATTTTAAGGTAATGATGGTGGTGTCAGTTGATTGGTTTAAAATCCATGGGATTGCTATATCCCGGGACAAGTTCACTGGGTCTGTTTGGCACGCCCGGCATATCCCAGGATTTTACCTTCCAATCCATCCAACCAAGGGATGGGATCAATTTTAAGGTAATGAGGGTGATGTCGGTGGATTGTTTTAAGATCCATTGGATTGCTTATATCCCCGGACAAGTTCACCGGGTCTGTTTGGCTCGTCATGCATATCCCGGGATATCGCGATCCCATCCCTCCTAATACCGTGGGATCGGTCTGGCCAAACAGGCCCATAGAGTGCTACATGACATGGCTGGTTCAGATTTTGGGCCAACGTGTGATGAGTTCTAAAAAAGTTCACGTAACAAATGGTGCGCAGGCCCTCTCTCTCTCTCTCTCTCTCTATATATATATATATATATATATATATATATAGGCACACACACATAACTTCTGAGCATGTTCCACCAGTAACCATATCAGAGATATAAGGCCATTCCTTGACTTAAGATGAAATTGAAAAAATAAAAAACTCATGCAGATCATGCGATTCTTGAACAATAAGACGAATGTGGACGTAAACGCCACGAACCATAACGGTCTCACAGCCTTGGATGTCTTAGCACTTTGTCCACGTGAGCCAGGAGACATGGAGATTGCAGATATACTCCGAGAAAATGGAGGTAAAAGAGCCCGGGAAGTGTCCACACCACAGGAAATAATCGTCCTTCCACACAATCAGATTCCAGAAGGTAGTACACGATCATCATCACCAGCTTTACCACAGCAACGCAAACCACAAATCCCTGATACTCCAAGTGTGATGTCAGTAGGCGAGATTCAGACTGTGATTTTATTGGCGGCCACACTAATTGCGACGGTTTCCTTTGAAGCTGCACTCACCCCTCCCGGCGGTCTTTGGCAGGAAGACTTGATTGTATACTCCAACGACAGCTTATATACCCCTCCCGGCGGTCTTTGGCAGGAAGACTTGATTGTATACTCCAACGACAGCTTATTTCGGAAAAATCACACGGCGGGGACTTCCATTCTCGCTGATAAGGAACCTAGGAAGTTCAATACATTCCAGTCTTGCAACACGGTTGCCTTTGTCTTCTCCCTGATGCTGATCCTATTAAGCACATTGCCGGAAAAATTCAGAAGTCACAGGAAGATGATTTGCATCATGGTCAATGTCTTTCTCATTGCTGTCCAGTCAATGGCATGTGCGTTTTATTGTTGCAACATGGTTTACATGCCTAACGGATTTAAGCTTGATTTTGAGGATATGCTGTCTTGGGTACTCTTTCTTGGATTTTATATTGTGTTGCTTATTGTTAATCTTCTTTTTCCTGTATGGTTTTTGGTACTGCTGGTCATGCAATGGATCAAGCGTCAGCTGAAACTTTTGAGTGGACGACAACCAGCCAGTGCTAGTGGCAGCAATATTGAGATGGAGACTAGATAAGGTTCTTGAATCATGTGCATACAATCCAACATATTCGATGGTGATATGGAGATTTGCTCTGTTGTTTGGTATTTAGGCTCTACGGTACTGAAAGGAATTATCAATGCTTTCGGAATTGAAGTGGGTCAGTTTCCAAGTTTAGAAGATCTAAGTTGGATGTTATGGTGTGAGTTTTTTTTTTTTTTTTTTTTTTTTTTTTTTTTTTTTTTTTTTTGTGTGTGTGTGTGGGCCTCATGTTTATAATCCTCAGCGTCTTGTAATCTTTTCCTTCTGTATTGGAACTTTTTTTGTTTTTGAAAATGGCGACCACCTCCCAGCTACCACCCTGCTGCTTTGATGATTAACAAAATGATTGATCATACATTCCGGCGGGCACCACAAAAAAGATGTCTTACTCATCATATACCGCCAATATACAGTGCAGGAAAAAGAAGAAAAAAAAGAAAAAAAGAAATTTTACAAATTACTACTCATTATTATTATATTTACATCCTGATACTTTTTAAATTATCTTTTCATTAAGTTTCCTCGTTAATTATGATAATTGTCAAAGAGATACCTTTAGTAAGTTTTCACTATTCCAGCATGCTTTTTTCATAAAATGACAAAAATGCTCACCGCTAATGATGTGGCTTAATTACTTAAATATAAATAACAAATTTATGAGGGATTGATTGTTTACAATTTCTAAGAAAACAAGAACACTAAGAGGACGTTTGGATTATAAGTTATTTTAGATAAGCTACTTATGCCTTAAGTAGCTTGTCTTGATTTATACTTATTAAGTAAATAAGCTTGTTTGGTAAATAATGCACTTGCCCACTAAAAAGTAAAAAAGCATGTTTTGTTTCCAACTTCACATAAGTATTTATCTCTCAAGTTGTTTGGTCAACTCTCATGTTCACTATCCATCATTGGGGACCCACCTTTGATGTGAACAGTTCATTGTGTGGGCCCTACCTTTAATGTGGGCTATTCATCATGTTGGCCCAACTTGGATGTGAGCCATTCACCATTAGGGTCAACTTTTAATGTGCACTATCCATAATGTACGACCCAACTTTGATATTGGTCATCCATCATGTGGGGCCTACCATTAATGCTATTGTACATCATGTGGAGTGCACCTTCAACATCCACTGCCCATCATTTGGAGCCCACCTTTTATGTAGACGGTCCATCATGTAGGTCCCGACTTTGATGTGGGCCGCCCATCATATGGGCCTAGCTTGGATGTGGACCGTCTATCATGTGGGTCCCACCTTGATGTAGGCCATCCATCATGTGAAGCCCACCTTTGATGTGGACCATCTATCATGTTAGCCCCACCTTCAATGTGGACCATCCATCACGTGGGCCCCACCTTCAACGTGGGTCGTCCATCTTGCGGGGCTCGCCTTGATGTAGGCCATTCATCATTAAGGGTTAACCTTCAATGTGAACTGTCCATCATTTCGGGCCCATCTCGATGTGGGCCATCCATCATGTGGGGCCCCGCTTTAATGTTCACTACCCATCATGCGGAGCCACCTTTGATGTGGATTGTCCATCATATAGGCCCACCATCTTTAACTTGGGTTGTCCATTATACCAGTCTGCTTTAGATGTGGACTATTTGTTATTAGGGGCTAACCTTCAATGTGGACCATCCATTATGTGGGCCCACATTAATATTGGGTCATCCATCATGTGGGGCCCGCTTTTGATGTGAATTGTTTATTGTGGGGGCTTCATCTTTAATCGGGACGGTCCATCACGTCGGGCCTCCTTTGATAAAGACAGTGAGAGAGAGGCTTCTTTGACATGGACTGTGACTGAGAGGGAGAAAAGTAAAAAGGTAATAAGTAAAAAAGCTAAAAAAAAAATTATTGAAATAAGTGGCTTTCACCATTAAGTTTTATGATGATGCTTACTAAATTAACTTCACGTGCTGTTTGGTAAATTGAAAAATAAGGTCTAAAGATTAATTTAAGTATTGAAAACTTAAAGTTCTAATTTTTAGTATATAGAAGTACTGAAAATTTTGTTTACTAACTTGTATGAAAAAATTACTGATATCGAAAAATAAGTACTTTTTTCATAAAAACTTGTTTGGTAAACAGAGATTAAAAAAAGGCCTAAAATCAACATTTTTTTAAAAAATGTTTGCCCTATTATCTCAATTTCTATCTTTAGTAGAGTATAAGACGAAAACTATTATTGTCATGCCGCCAAATTTAGCATACACATGCATCATTCAACAAAAATTTATTAATTTTCCTGCCTAGCAAAAAAATATATATTTTATGTTTACAATGTGTAGTGACATGAATTAATTGTGTAAGGAGGCCGGGAGATATATTCGTCTACAATATATATTTAGGTTTTTAGTTTCTACAGTATCCATTGCCTTTACTTTTATGATCAAAGCGCTTGGCAAAATGGGTCACACCATTGATAGAGCATGAACTATATTCTTCTTGATAGAATAATCATAACCCTTTAATTAGTGTTACCACCAAGTGAACAATGTGAATCATCTGATCTTGCTCATTGGAGATGAACTACCCTACAAGTGCTACAAATATAAAGACCATTACCTAAAAATCTCCTTAAATTAGAAGATCAGTGCCCACCATAACGTTTTTTGCTATCCAACCTATTCACATAGACCTGGATGAAGGGCAAACACAAATATCAGCCTAATCCAAAACTTTTGTGCCCCCAAGAAGTTCGAAATGGTTAGCATTCAATTCCATTGTTTCTACAGTGTGGTCCAATTGAGCTTTGGATTTTCCTATTTTTGGGTTCATGTCCTAAAATGATCAGGAAAAATTGATAGAGGTGTTGATATAACACATACATTATGGTGGTGCATAGTGGATCTTCCACTAGCCCACATTTCTAAAGCTATGATTGTCTCTGAAAGTGTTCGCAAGAACTTACGATGGGAAGCAAGAAGATCCTAATCTCAAGTGGACCACACCACAAGGTTTGAATTCCCACCGTTAAAAACTTTTCGGGAGCAACAAAAGTATTGGATCAAGCTAATATTTGTCTGTTCACTTCATCTAAGGTCTATGTGATCTTATAAAAGAGTTGGATGACAAATAAACATTAAGATGGGCCCTGGGATGTTTTTAATGGTGGGCATTCAATGGCCATTGTTTCCGACAACACCCAGTATTAACATGTAACTTGGGTGACACCTAATCCACTCCCGCACAGATGCAGATTGCATACTATGTAGCCAGTAGAGAGGTGGCTGTTGGATAGTGCTCTGTGAATCCCATCATAATTTGTGTTTTGGATCCCACCATAATTTGTGTTTTATCAATGTCGTCCATCTATTTTTAAAGATCATTTTATGGCATGAGCAAAAAATTAAACAAATTCAAATCTCAAGTAGATCGCACTTCAAGAAAACAATGGTAATTGAACACCCACCATTAAAAACTTCTTAGGGCCCACTGTAATGTTTATTTTACATCTAACATGTTGATTAGGCCATAGACCTAGATGAAGGGAAACACAAAATCAGCTTCATCTAAAATTTTTGTGACCTCGAAGAAGTTTTTAATGATGTAATACCCCAAATTTTAGGGATTGAGCAATTACTCGATCACGATATTCCAAGTGTTATTTATGCTTCGTGAAAACATGAATTAATTATACTTTTAATCTAATACCTGAGCAATAAATAATTAAGATAAACAATAAAATATACTCTGAAATGAATGTATCTAAAGCAAATAATAATCTCAAAATATACAATATACAGCTATTTAAAGCATCGGGTCTTAGCTGGGACCCAAATGTACATTCCAAAATAAAGATAAAATATTTCATGACCATAATCTATCTAACAAAAGAATTTCTGTCGAGTACAACCGCGAGGTTAGCCGGTTACAACTGCTCATTGGAAAGCTAAAAGTAGGATAAAAAAATTAAGTGAAGTTATGGACCACGTTAGTTTTTTCTACGGATATCAACCGTAGCAATCTTCTACGGTTTTAATCCGTAGTAGAAGAGTTCTAAACCATCCTACACGATTACAAATTGACGGTAGTGTGGGGGGTTTTATACAGCCCACCACAGTATATGTATTCTATCTAAGCCATCCATATGTTTTGAAATATCAATTTAGGTATGAACCCAAAAAAGCAGTTAGATCGAAAGCTTAAGTGGGCCACACGGTAGGAAACAGTGGAGATTAAATCACATGTTCTTCGTATGGTGTGGTTCGTGTGGGTCTTTAATCTACCTATTTTTGAGAATCACATTTAAAATTAATTATTAGAATTAATGGACGGCATGGATAAACCACATATATCATAGTGGGCCCCACGGAGCCCCTAAGACGACCGTCCGTGTATTGGTCCGTCTCCACGCCTAAAAAAAGGGAGGGTGCGCGCTCAAAACAGAGCGGCACCCTCTCTCTCTCTCTCTCTCTCTCTCTCTCTCTCTCTCCCTCCCTCCCGATCTCTGCTCCCATTCTCCTCTTTCCCTCTCTTTCTCTCTCCCGATCGATCTTCATCCCGATCTCCTTTCTTCCCTCTCTCTCTCTCTCTCTCTCTCTCTCTCTCTCTCTCTCTCTCTCTCTCTCACCTCCTCTATCTCTCTCATTCGCCTCCCTCTCTCTCTCCGATGCATCTCCGCCATATCTTCTATCTCCCTCACATCATCATCGTGCTCGGACCTCCATTGCAGCAGCCATGAAGCTCCTACACAGGTTTGTATCCGCCATTCTGCAGCTATGCATCTCCGCCATCCTTTCATATTTTGTGACATCTCTTAAAATCGAAGGAATCTGAGGCTCCTATTCATATGTTTGATCTACTCCTCTTATCTATATCTTTTTTTTCTCTCTTTCAGATTTCATGCATACTAACTGTTTGATGAAATGGCTCAACAAAGAAGGTTTTGGTGGTAGAACTTTGTTGTGATTACTGTTGATGCTGTTGTAATTTTGTTCATTTGTTTCTGTGGTGATATTCTTCAGCCCTCAATGCAGGCAAATTGCTGTGTAGCTAAATTTTCATATAAAATCCAAGGATCGTCAGTATTTTCTTTACTATTAGTTGACCCTTTATTTCATTTGTTTGATGTAAATGTGAAAGGCTATTTCTAAGTCGATATCTCCAAGTCTATGCTCTACTAATTTTACTTCTGCAGATTTTTTTGGGCATTTGAAGCAGGAAACAATCACAAAATCCGCCACACAGATTGTGCAAGAACAACATGGAAAGTGAGTTTCCTTGCTTCAATTTTTGTGGCTATTCTCAGCAGCTGTCATTGCATGTTCTTCTATTTCATTCTGATTATTTTGTGAAAGAAGTTGCCTACATTGAATGGAAAATGTAATCTTCTGTGACTTTGTGTCTCTTGTTTGGAACTCCCTTTTGCTACTTAAAAGTAAACAGATTCATCCATGGCTGTCAATGTACAGTCTTCTATGCTGGTTTTTGTACCTGTCTGTTCCCTTTAATGTTGACAAACCATGTAAGGTTTGGGCACGAATTCTTGGTACATTTTGTAAATGGGTCGGGCTTGTGCTAACCCCTACCCAGTCTAAACCCCACCCATTGCCGCCCCTACTTAAAATAAAATCATAATACGCCACCACACTCCTTAGCCGATGTCCATGGTGGCTCACCATGACAGAAGTCACTCTAGCTTATTTTCAGGTAGCCCTTCCACCTTGTGGTGGCTTTTGCTTTTCCAAAGCATTAATTATCATGCACCCAAGGGTTTCCTTGCTTGCATTCCTTTGTTTTGGTTCATTAGTATTATGCAATTTTTTGCTAACGGGTAAGTTTCAGGTTTTTATACAAGACATGATATTGAGCTGAAAACAAATAGAGTTGCAAGAACTAAAAAATAGCCAATTTCTTTTTAGTTGCAGTATATCTTGTTTGTTGTTCTTCATTGTTCAGCTGCTAGTGCTGTATTCCCTACATTCTGCATATATTATTAATTGGAAAAATATAAAGGGGCTGTTTGGATGTACCCCAGAAGTTGGATGGAGGGATTTTCCTGGGGGTGGCAATGGGTTGGGTTTGAGTCAGGTCAAGGGCCACACAGAGCCCAATCCATTTAGTAAATTGGCCCAAAATCCAGACCTGAGCTTGACCTGTAACCCCCAAATGTCACAAACAAGCACATCTCAACCCAAATTGCTCATTGGGGGCAATCCAAACTGGCCTAGCTACCACACTTGCAAATATTGGCTTTCAATCTCATAGGTACTGGCCCTTTTCTAGATTAAAAGAAAGACATCTGGTGGATGCCTTGCCCGAAGTCTAGCCATGGCCAGATTCCATTTGGATGGGCACAAAGGACAGAACTTTGCTGTACTAAGCAACTGATTGCATTTTCAAGACAGTCCTTTTCATCTCTATGGACCATTTTGAGAAATTTCATTTTCATTATTGGACCAACTGAGAGATTCCATTTGGATGGGCACTACTTAGGATAAGATGGAAGGAAATGTGCTTGAAGATGTTATTTCATTTTTCTTAGTTTCAGCAGACCTTTAACGGTATTCTTGTGATTTGCAAGCTTTTGTGTCAAAGCATAAATATATGGGTTTAAACAATGTGTGTAAACATGAAAATGCTTCAAGGAACCATGGATGAGGGTTAGTGAAAGTCAACATTCTTAGCTCATCGTGTGTTTGAGCTGTTTGATGGATCTCACTCCAGTGGGTTAGAGAACAAATGATTCCTGAACCTGCAACAGCCACTCTTGTAACTTCATCGTGTGTAATGAATACCAAAAGATAGATCCATTGTTAAGACCCTCCTGAAATGAAAATATTATGACTTGTTTTTAACTGCTAATGTATGCTACTTCTTCATGAATATAAAATCCATTGTTCATCGTGTGTGTAATGAATACCAAAAGTTATATATGATACACTTCAAAGTGTAGGATTCGAATCGTAAATCGTTTGATTTTAACAACATTGGATAAGGGTAAGTATTAGGAATCCCTTGTTCCCTGAGTTTTGAAATTCAAATTTGCTAGGATTTTGAACTCTAGATTTAGTTAATTTGAATTTATGGTGAATTGCACTGACTGGGAAACAAATTCAATTTGTATATGTTAGGGAAGTATTTTTAGCATAATTATACTTGAGAAGTACTCCATCTTTGCCTTACCTGTACCTTGAAAATTTTAGTTTCTGAGGATGTGCCAAACCAGATCCATACCTTACTTGATGCCAGTGCTTGCACTAAGGTGACATAGTTAGAAAGTACTGTCATTTGTTTTTGAGAAAGCCTTACAGCATAGAATTCTACCATTTTCATTTTTTTTTTTTTTTTCTTTCTTTTTACTAGTTCATGACTCCTCTCTCTTTGTGGAA
This sequence comes from Magnolia officinalis, assembly GCA_021015155.1. Taxonomy (NCBI): domain Eukaryota; kingdom Viridiplantae; phylum Streptophyta; class Magnoliopsida; order Magnoliales; family Magnoliaceae; genus Magnolia; species Magnolia officinalis. The sequence continues at coordinate 9,149,349 of JAJHSJ010000002.1, read as the reverse complement.
ACAGGAGTTGCCATCTTTTGATCTTGTTGTTGGAAGAGCTTGATTAGCCAGTTGTGGCACTGCATTCTCACAAGTCCCAGTCTCTCAGGATTGCTGCACTAAATCGAGTCAAATTCGGTTTGGGCTAACATTACTTTTACTTTTCCATTTCCTTTCAGATCTTCTACTTAAAATGGAAACAGAGGAGGGTTTGAGGCAGGAATCAAGTTGTGTAACACTATTTATGGGTCATGCTGCTGGACACTGATTCACATCCATATTCATAACTTAGTTAAAGGGCATGATGGAGCAGAATTCTAGCAGGTTCGCTTGTAGGATTGTCCATTTTAGCTTTAGATGATTTGAGCCGGAGGTGCACACTTGCTTTTTTATCTCTTAGCTAGGCTTGCACAGGTACATGGAAAGTTATGAGATTATGTTGACTGTGTTATTCCGTCTTTAGATACATAATGATATATGTTTGACTCTTTTTTCTTCTTCTTCTTCTTCTTGGGCTTCTGTTCTAACACTTGATGAAATGTGCTTATAATTCTGCAGAGTCAAAGAATAAGTTTCACCTTTGGGGAAGCCATTGGAGACATGGAGATTCTTTACTATTTGCTCTAGCATGTAGCCAGGTGACCCAAAGCTTCATACTGAATTACAGATTTTTCAAAGCCAGAGTCTTTCATGCTGTGTGTGGATCATATACAGTTAAATGACTCCTAGGGCAAACCCAAGACAACAGGAAACTGCATGATCCGTTTTTGATTTCCACCATGATTTTTCCAATACACCTAAATCTCCACCAATCTAGTCCAAAGATGAGGGTGTGGGACTGAACCCAGTTTTGGTTTGGGGGCACCCACACATTTTTTATGAGTCCCTTTGGCTGTGGGAATCCTATTTCCACTGGGCAGAGAGGCATTTTTCAGAAAGCTCTCAAAGTTGGTGGGAATGATTTTTCTTCTCATCAGAGGTTTACTAAAAAAATTGTGCTCGCTAGTTAGTAGAAAAATGATTTTTGCTACCCCATCAGCGTTTACAGCAAACCTCCATTTTTGGGCTTAATTTGCTTGTCTTTCCTTCCCAATTCTTATGATCTTTTTGAGTCCATTTTGAGCCCTAGATTGAGTTTTGAAGATATGGGCAGGAGAAGATGGGCCTTAAATTGATTAACTTCTAACTGTATTTGGCTGTGTCTAGAGGACTTGGTCTATTTTGTGTTTGGATTGTGCTTGCACTCGTGCTGATTCTAACCCCATTTTCCTCATTTCTAGCCTTCAAAGAAAGGTCAACGGTCCATTCTTGCCTTTTATATCTACAAATATCTACTCCTATGAATGGTTCTATTTCAAAGGCATGTGTGCTTCATCAATTTCAAGATGTGGAGTTTGATAGATGCTTTTGTTATAATTACCAATATGATGAACTTTATCTTAAAAAGACAAAAATCAATGATGAACTTGATGCAATGTGGTGTGATGCATTATTTGTGAAACTTAAATAGTTGTTGCTATTGACTTGAAACGTAACTTGAAGGAGTTGCTTTTTTGCTATGTTTTTTGGATGGGGCTGAACATGTTGATTGTTATAGTCTGCCTTTGAAATTCCGGGGAAACATAAAAAAAAGTTTTATGATTTTGGACAAGAAAATGTCCTTTTCTTATAGTTTGGCTTAAATGATTTCAGATATCAGGTGATTGGAGACACACTATGGCAATCACATCAGATGGAAAACTTTATGGCTGGGGATGGAATAAGGTGGGTGTTTTCTGATCTCCCCTCTCCATCATTTATCTCTTGAATTAAGTGAAGTCCCCATCATAGGGATACAGATGTAGCAGCCATCATAAATCATTCCAACTGGTACAAATGAAAAGGGCTGTAGCAAAGTTTGTACATGTCATAAGGTTGCCATTTACTACAGTTTACTGACAAGCAATTCCAACTAATGCATGACTAAACCATTGTTGTCGAATTTGGAGCCAGAATGATTACAATCGACAACAAGCTTATAAAGATGCAAATATGGGATATGGTCCATAATCTCAGATCTATTTCTGGAAGATGGTTGCAGGATGAATCTTTGAATGTATTTTCTTGTATAGATTTTCAATTCAATGTCCTTTCTTCATTGAACTGTAATAAATCAACAACTTTTTTTCAATCTTTTTTTACTCTTTATGTTGATTTGTCTAAGTGGTTTGATGGGTACCACTTCACTATTGGCTTAGTTTTCATTGAATGTAGACTGATGTTGGGTTTTTTTTTTTTTTCTTAATTGTATAGGTGGCTTGATCCTCTTGAGGCCTGATCATGGTGGCCCACTCCAGTTTGCAGCAGCTGCGGTGTTTCTTAGTAAATTATACAAAGACTATCTTGGTATTATTAGGGCGTGTTTGGGCAGTGGGATTAGAAGGGATTAGGTGGGATGGGATTCATCTGGTCCTGTGCCAATTCCACTCCATGTTTGGGAATAATGGAAAAGCCTGGAATTAGATTAGATGGAATTGCATTGGTCCCGTGCCAATTTCACTCAATGTTAGCAAGTTGTGTAGGTCCCACCATGATGTGTGGGCTATATCCACACCATCCACCCATTTTTCGAGATTATTTTTGAGCATGGGCCAAAAAATCAGGTAAATCTAAAGCTCAAGTGGACCCCACCATAGAAAGCAACAGGGATTGAATACTTACCGTTGAAAACTTCTTTGGGGCCACATAAGTTTTGAATCTACCTCATTTTTAGGTCCATGCCATAAAATGAGGTTACAAAACAAATGAACGGTTTAGATATAACACGCGTGTTATTCTCAGTAATTTCAAATGATGGTGGGTATATCCATTCAATGTACCACCGTATTACTAACAAAGCATGGCATTAATCTTATCCCATGGCAATAGGGGACAATCCCTGCCATGGGTAGGAATTATGTTTTTTGAATCCCATCCCACCTAATCCCTTCTAATCCCACCGCCCAAACACGCCCTTAGGAGTTATGGAGGGAGTTGTGGTTCCCGGTCATTTTTCATGAAGTGTCGTTTGTTGATAACATGGGTTTGAAGCTCATCATGTTGTGTGCATGATATCCAATCTGTCCATCTCATTCGCCACCACATTTTTTTCTTATATCCCAAAACTCAGGCCCATTCAAAACTTAGAATTCAACCACATTAATCATTTTGGTGGTTTAATCCAAACTGTTCAAAATTTATCTCTTGATCAAACTTTGCTTTACACTTTAGTTTGAATGTAATCGTTATTTTAACTAAGAAAAGTTTGAACTAGCTTATATTTTGATAGATTTACCTCATATTATTTGTGATATTTTTCGGTAGTAAATATTTGATTTTTTTATCTTACATTTCTACGGTAATTGTACTAGAACATTCTTTGAGTTTCAAATATTTTAAGTTGGTTGGGCTGACCCTCTGGTTGGAATTGGTCAGGTCAAGTACGGTTACCTCATTTGGCAATTCTGCTTCTATCCTTGTGCTTCTCTGTTGGAATCTAACTCTTTAGAGACGGTAAGCTTGTTTTTCTCTTTCTCATTTTTTTTTTTTTTTTTTTTCCTTTTTTTCTTTCTATAACCTTTTGGTCCATGCAAACTTCGTTTTTTGGTGATCTTGTATGGTTTGGTTTGACCAAACTGATGAACTTGCTGATCCATTGACTGGTCCTGCTTTGAAGACACTTATTTTTTTATGCATGTCTACCATATATCTTGGTTGTTGTCTTGTTAGAAAAATAAAGGCACTGTTGTTGCTAATTTTCTTTAGATCTTGAAATATTAGAGTAGAGGCACCAGCAGCTGCCATAAGAAAGTTGAAGTAGATCAGTTCATGAGGGTGAGTACTGTTCTGATGCATCTATTTTTGTACAAGTGGTCCCCATGTTTCATTGATTCACACCAAGGACATGATGTGCCCCGGCATTGATGGAATATGGCCCAAATTTTCTTGTGGATCGGATGATTCTATCCATCCCACCTATGACTGTTATTTCAGACATTTGTTGTGTTTCTTGCCTAACTGCTCATTTGTAGCCCCATTGATCCAGCATTGGGAATCATTTGTGGTGGAGATGCAGCAGATCAAATATATATTAATGTTTCTCATGGGCGCCTGATAAGGGTTTCAGTTTGCTACCCCAAGCGAGATTTTCATTTTTATAATAAAGAAATAGTTTAAAATTTTGCTGATAATTTATGTATATTTTATAATTTAGAGACAGTGGCCCATATAGTATCATGCATATTCATGGTTTTCCATTTCCCTTGCAGAATTATGTTGCAACAAGATGGTATAGAACTCCTGAATTGTGTGGATCCTTTTTTTCTCCAAGGTGCATGAATTTTAATTGGCCAGTTATAACCTTTGCTCATTTCTTTTGTAGTGCTTATTTCCTTTACTTCTGTTATAAATTCTGTTTATTCTTTTTAGCATTGCATTGATTGTTTTAAAGATTTTATTTGGAATGGAGCTTGGATGTTAGGAACATTGTGTGGTATGGGTTGTATGAATGAAACTATAAATTCTCTACTTTGTAAGCGATGTAATCATTGCAGATAATTGCTTTTCTAGTACAGCCTGAAGCCTCTTGTGCCTAGGCTATCTGAACTTCTCAGCATCAAGGTATACTTTATTTTGCCCTCATGTCAAGTCAATATCGGGATGATTTGCTCTTCATTTATTCATGAGTATTGTGTATGCTGGAGAGGTTGAGATGGCTGATGACTGTATTGGTGAGGGAGTTGAAAAAAT